>OX421851.1:16143709-16738709 GCA_949127965.1 Pandemis corylana | reverse complement strand
GAGCGGATGGATGAAAGTAGACTAACTAAACAGATCTATATGGGGAGTGTGAATGGTTAGTTTGGGAGGGGAAGGCCTAGACGGACGTTCCGAGACCAAATAGGAGACGTTTCGGAAAAAGGTCAGGTCAGGAGTACCCGAAACCGACGAGCATGAATGAAGAGATTGATGACTGGATGAAGCGAAAGAAATATGTCAGGATCGTAGCAAGTGGAATGGAGGTGCGGGCGGCAGGCGCACTACCCGCCCGCACCTCTCTCGGTCCCATGTACCTCGCGCCCCTGTGGCGCGCGGGCGAGGACTCATTTAAGCAGTCGATCTATAGCCAGCAGTCTTGGTGGTACGGTCAAAGATACTGGATCATGTATCTGTGGACCCTTTTCTCATTCGATTCTTTGGCAGGAGTGTGGTAAGTCTTATGACATTTTCAGTGAAGTGGTACACGATTCAGTCGGCAGGTAGGTGAAAGTTTAGAAAACTACTATTTTCAGAGACAACGAAATTTGAAAACAGCGCACTCTCTCGTAAAATATTGGAAGCTCGACGGAACACAATACAACAAAGCGTGGTCCTAAGACAGATAACTTACCACGCTGCGGTTAGACAGCAGTTCCTACTAATTTTCATAGATGTCGCTACTGGTAAAGGCTGCAAAAAATATTATTTTATGCAATTTTGAATAGCACGCGTGTTATGAACTGTATAGTTTAAGTAGTAAAACGTGCGAGTTGCTCCAGGTTACTTTAACGATAACCATAACAGATGATTTTTGTCATAAAACCTGTAAAATATTATACGAAAATACTCGATTATGGTTGGTTCTTTTTAAAGTAATTTGATGCAACTAACACAAATTGTAACTTGATGTAATTTACTCACTCGAATAAATTATTTTATTTACCTACACAGGATAATGAGTCGTAATCGTAATGGCAAAAAGATTGATTTAACAACAAAATACAGACAAATAAATACACATTTATTTATTCAACATAACACTGGCATTTACTCACAGGAATGTTAAATTAAAATTATCTAAGCAACTTAATAATAACAATAACCTAAAAATGAGATCACAGTATCTAGTCTTCCTTGGTGCCTTCCACTTGTTTCTTTACCGGTCCAGTTTGCACAATGGGCACGATTCTCTCATTGGAATCCTTTGGCGGCGGCTTAAGTGGAGCCGTGATCGTCAGAACACCGTCTGAAGACAACTTGGAGATCACAGAATCGGCATCAATACCTTCAGGAAGAGCATATCGCCTCGAGAAGCTTCTAGAAACAAAGCCGTGCTCGTCCTCTCGTTCTTCATGCTTCGCTTCAACAACTAAATAACCATCAACGGTCTTAACAGAGATCTCTTCAGGAGCGAAATGTTGGACGTCTAAATTGACTTGAAACTTGCTCTTGTCCGCTTTAATAGTGGAGCCGACGTCCTGTGAAGCAGCTCGGAGGTTCCTCCAGGGTCTGCAGTACTCATTGCTTTGCGGTATAGACAGGATTGTGAGAAGATCTTGAGGTGACAAACCCAATTGGTCGGCCAGACGCGGACGTTGCGGACGCTCACATTCCACGAAGAACGGGTAGAAAGACATCTTTCACTGATAACTTGAGTATTCACAGTTCAAATCACGAAATATCAGAGTAAATGGCACTTGAGACTAGCCGGTAACTTCACTTGTAGCTCGCCTGACTTGCAGCGCTCGCGATATTGTTTTGTTGAATGAAGTATGTCAACAAATCGGCTCCGGTATTTATACCCAGCCAAAGCGCCATCTAGTAGTCACTGGATGATTCTAGAATGTGCACGGTTTCCAGAAAGATACAGACGTTTCGGCCGAGTAGCGATGAGTCAGGTGTTACGAACCTTTTTCCTGCTATGTTTAATGAATAAAATTAAATCACTAGTACATTCGTTGGATTTATAAACTTATGAATATGCTTTTTATAAATTACAAGCATTTTGGTTGATTTATTTACAGAGCATATAGAATAGGGTATTATCCAAAGATAAACCATAGATTGATGACAAAACTCACGTGAACATTTTAAGCATTTTTACTATGTTTAAATTGCCTAAAAAGATTAATTTTATTCCTTAAGTGATTTGACAACCATAGTATAGATTTCTGTCACTCATAACATAATTTCGCCGCATCTACGCCCATAATTCCGTATGTTTCTCTTATCTCTGTTTAGAAAATGTTGTAGCCATGAAAATATATATATGAAATTACAGTTTAATTGTTATCGTAATCAACCTTTCATTTTGCCACAGGATATTCAATAACGTTAGGAAAGTGTTTACGACACCTGCATCACGAGGCTTGCAAAAAATTCCGCTACTCGCCGCTAGATGGCAGGAAACTAGCCGTGAGATTACAGTGGTCGAGAAAGTTCTTCGGATTTCATTGATTTGTCACAATTTTTCTAGAATGATGATTAAGATTTACAGTTGATTACAAAAGAAGAAGAAATGTTCATCACCGATGACTTATTAAAAAATAAATAAATAAGAATTGATGTAAGTACTTTTAGTTTGCACTTAGGTACTTCCAATACCTAAAACCAGGGCGGAACGGACATGCAAAATCAACCAATCAAATTAGATATTTAAAAATGTAAATCTATTTTATTATAACGTCTTATACAGTGGCGTAACTATAATGTCTGGGGCCCGTGGCAAATTCGTCGTCAGATGGGGCCCCTTCCTCAACGTAAAGAAGTGCATCATCGTCCCTTCTGTGCTCTTATCCAAGCCAGTTCGGGGCCCCGTAGAGCTAGGGGCCCGTGGCATTTGGCCACTCCTGGCACCCTATAGTTACGCCACTGGTTTTATATTATTTTATTACTCGTCTTATGCCCCAATGGGAGTAAAGGATTGCAAAATGAAACCAATAAATATGATATTAAACTGTTTATTATTGTTCTGAGTACTGTGCTAAATAAGTAGGTACTAGACTACTCCGACGCTTTTCGTCTTTTAGAACGCAACTCATCAATCTCAGTGCTGCGTCTGCCTTAGCATCGCGTAGAATGTGTACGAAGATTTGATGATCTGCCAAATAAATAGAATCATAGGCTTATTATCTAACTCTAACTCGTGTTCATTTTGACAGTTCATTAGGCTTATTACCTAACTCGCTCGCAATCGCCATCGTGTTCATGTTGACAGTTCATGTACGGGCTGACAATTGGAATCAGAATCAGCTAGCTGTCACATTCATACATGAACTGTCGAAATGAACACGATGGCGATTGCGAGCGTGATAGACAATAAGCCTATGGTCTAGTAATCTCGGTTGGGGTAAACAAAGCCATTATGAATGTTGCATAAATCTGCATAATAGAGGCTCTGTGAGCTGAAATGTAAATCTTGCTAAGTTTGAAAGAAAAAAAGTTGTTGGGAAAAAAAAGTTGACTCTCTATAACATAGGTACTAGTATTTGCTCGCGACTTCGTCCACGCAGAATTTAATATAGTCTAAGTCATTCAAGGATAAATGTAGCATTATTATAGCGAAAGAATTTTAAAAATCGGCCCAGCAGTTTTTCAGTTCCGTTACAAACATACAATAATGCAAATATTTTCTCTTTATAATTATTAGTTTAGAAAAAGTTGTGTCATTATTATATTATTTCTCGAAATGACGGAGAAAAAAAATTACATCTTTAACACCCATTCTATTAGAAATGCAGATTTTAAAGGCAACACCACCAAATAAGTACACTCAACTCGACAAATAATCGACACCATATCACCTGACTCTCTCACCTTCACAAACGTCTCAAGCGAGAGCGGGATGAACATAGCGGCGGGGCGCAGCGGGCGGCGGGCGGCGCCGGCGCAGCAGCCCAGCACGAACGGCAGCGCGCGCCGCACCCTCCCCCCCACTTGTTCCTCACCCCCCGCCCATCGCATGCCGTACACCGCATCTGACACTTGAGTACTCTGCGAGAAAAGGTTGACCATCATTATGTGGCCCAAGCCGATGTAGCCTAGTGCAGGGGTTCCCAACCTATGCGCCCCCCTCAAGTTTACGCTAAAATACTACGCCCCCCCTTGTCCCAACTCAATTAAGATGGAAATAAAACAAACAATGAAACTTTAATGGACTTTGTTAATGTCATAAATAATATAAGGAAAACATTTTTCAAATAACTATAAAAACAATCGAGATATAAGCTATCAAAAATTTGCCTCCATCTCTTTCTAGAAAAACGGAATTTTAATATGGAGTTTATATGGTCGTGCAAATGACGTCACATGTCATATCGGATCTCTCTTTCTAATGCATATGCTTTGCCTTTTCAACTTACTTCGACAGCAACCTCGTTGCCGTAGTAGCAGTACAGAAACAGTTCCGTAAGTATGCACATTAGGAACATGAGGATCGATACAAACTCCAAAGATGCCACGTTCATCTGTGAATAACCAAAGACTAAAGAGAGGAGATATGACATTAATGTCGAAGCCTGGAATGATAATAACCTACGAAGGGTTGCACCGCACCAGACAATTATGGTTTAAGACATTTTCCCCACGGAACAACATTAATACTCACGCCGACCAGCTTGAAGGCAGCCATGCAGAGGATCCAACCGCCGATCCCGAACTGCAGCAGCACGGCGCCACCGAACACCGCCTGAACTTCGCGCGACGTGCTAAGGGGCCATTCAAGTATTACGTAAGCAGATTTTTTACAATTATTTAACCCCCCCCCCCCCCTACCCCTTGTCAGCAAAAGTAAGCAAACCTAAAGTAATCATTGGTACCTAGGTATATGCATTTTTCTTTTAATGGATTCTGTTTTTTATTGATTCGTGAGCAGCAGTTCGAATCGAAGCTGCTGACGTACTCACCATTTCGACCCCCCCCACCCCCACCCCCATGTCATCAAAAATAAGCAAAGCAAAGACCCCCCCGCCCCCCTCAAGCGCTTACGTAATACTTGAACGCCCCCTAACAACACGCCACAATTAACAAAGTATCATAATGTGGTGACTGTAATGATTGGAGCTGGTTCCACTTCCTGGCCAGGGGAAGACGCAAAATTGTGTTCACACCTCGGTCGGTGATAAAGAATGATCAGGGGCTTTGTCATGACGTCTTAATGCGATTTAATTCCGACTAATTTCAGCTTTTAGCTATCATTTTTAGTATGGATCTGACAGCGAGCGACCCTAAACTGAATTGGCATTAAGACGTCATTGTAACCTCCCAGGTCGCATGTTTATCGCTCTCGTTACATTGCAGTCGGTACAACTGCACGCTAACGGCGATCAAAATGCATGGGCAGTCGGCAGTTGGCAGTTGGCAGTCGAAATGCAGTCCGTCTGTGCTGGTACTTACGGCTCGACCACGACATCGGGCGGGCCAGAGATAACACGCTCGGACCTTTTGTTCTCACCTATGGGCACCACTCGCCGCTGCCGCCGCCACCCGATGTCGTAGCTGAGCCGTACGGCTGGAAACAGTGCTCGACTGACGGTCAGTGCCGACGTCGTTTGGAAGAAGCTATATTAATCTAAATCAAATTACGATCAACGTGTACAATCAGTGGGTACGTGGTACGCGCTATTCGTCAGTGAAGCACTGTTTCTTGCCTAATACTAACTGGCAGATTTTGTGATGGTGCGTAACGCACTGCACGAGCAGCGCCGCGGCTGCGGCGCCGCTCCGCTCGCCCGTCGCCCGCGCACGCTCTGCCGCACGTTCTCCCAGCGACTCAAAGTCCATCCTGACAAGTTTTACCACTGTCAGAACAATTAGTGTAAATTGTGACAGAAGAATTTCAAACCCCTAGCCCCTAGCCTAAGTTTTTTAATCGCAAAGGGACATTTGGGTTATTTCTACTCAGATTCAACAACACTACTGGGGCCTTACCATGACGTCTTACGATTCAATTCCGATTCAGTTTAGGTTCGCTCGCTGTCAGACCCATACTAAAAATGACAGCTATAACCTGAACTGAGTCGGAATTGTATCGCATAAAGACGTCATAGTAAGGCCCCCTGGTTTTTATACCTGAAAAAATGTGTCTCCATGTCAGTTTTGTTACTTTGCATACAGGTTCTCATAGTATTTGACATAGTACAGGAAGACTGTAATCCAAAACTCGAAATTCGTATCATGCCGTCCCTCTCACCCTCAAGTTAATGACTATTCGTGCGAGCGGAGAACAAGATGGTCGTCGGGGCAGAAAGGTTCTCGAGTGGAGACCGCGGAACGGCAAGCGCATCTTAGGACGTCCACCAACGAGGTGGACGGATGACTTGGCTAAATTTGCGGGTTCACGACGGATGCAAGCCGCTTCCAACCGAGGCAACAGGAGGTCTATGGGGGAGGCTTATGTCCAACAGTGGACGACCTATGGCTGATTATGATGTTGAAGAGTGTGAGCGGTATGTTGCCATCTTAGCTGCTGGACAACTTGACTCACTTGAGTATGGTGAGCTGCGTCTTGCACTGGCCGAGCACGGTGGCAATGAAGGCATCCATCGTGGTATTGGCTACTCCAACCAGCGTTGTAACGTAGTGGGTGTAGAGCAAAACTACCGAGAACCTGCACCAATAAAACATCTGAGTTCAACTTTACTTTCATTGTAACTTTTTGCGAGTGGCACTCTGGACGAAAATTCAAATCAAATACATAGAGATACAATTGCCTGAGGTAACAAGACGCTTAGCATGATTGTGAGTGTGTGGGAAGGTGGAAAGGGGAATGAAAATAGTGATAGGTTGCTATCCGCATCGCCTACCACGATTCCTAAGATATTTACCCACTAGCTTATGCCCGCGACTTCGTCCGCGTAGATAAATCCCGTTTTTTTCCTTATCCCGTGGGAATTTCCAAAAATCCTGAAATTAGTTGTATAAGGTATCTATGTGCAAAATTTCAAGTCTGTAAGTCCAGTGGTTTGGGCTGTGCTACCCTGCGGGAACTATGCAATTTTCCGGGATAAAAACTATCCTATGTCCTTTCCCGGGACTCAAACTATCTGTATACCAAATTTCAACTAAATCGGCCCAGCGGTTTAAGCGTGAAAAGGTAACAGACAGACAGACAGAGTTACTTTCGCATTTATAATATTATGTATTGTAGTAAGGATAAATTTCAAGACAGTGTGTAACCTAGCATGTTCAAAGATAATCTGGTAATACAATGTTGTATGAAGCTTTTATTCATTTCATTCATCATTTGTATAAAGACCGTACTTAAGCCAAGTGGCGTTGTAGTCGAGCGGCATCCAGAAGGCGAAGTGCACGTTGTCACCGTGCAGTCGCGAGAGCAACGGGAACAGGGTCCACAGCGCACAGGTGACCGCTGCTGTGCCTGGAGATCACAGATATTACAGTACAGATATACGAGTCGTGCAGATATTACTTGCAAATAGATAGCGTTTAGCGACAAAAAATCACCGGTTCTAGAGCACAGAAGATTCCGCCAAAAGATTCTCTTTATGATGTGGAATAGAGATAGATATCCCACGGGAGAAACAGGTGTTCATCTGAAGCCGTGGGCGCCATCTAGTAAAGATAATAGTCTTAAGGTTCTGCCGTACCCGCATAACACGCGCCGAGGCGTCGAGCACCGCGCGCGCGCTCCAAAAGCAATTCCGCGCGCTTGGCTTCCGAAGGATTGTAGGCCGCATCTGCAAGAACACTTACAAAATTTTAAAGTGATGTACAAAAGGAGGATGGCAAACTTCTGGTAGTAGAAACCCAGGATGACCTTTAACCATATGTAGACTTTCGTTTGAGAAAAAAACTGAATCGGTTTGGCAAGATCTTGAAAACAGAGCACAGGACCGCGACGCATTGGAAGTCCCTACTTTGAGCCCTTTGTACCTACTAAGGGACCACGACATATTTTAACACTAACTCGATCAGGACGTTTTTTCGAAAGCTTACACTAAGCACAATGAATACAGGGTCCACGTACGGCATAGTTTAATGGTTACTGTGGTTAGTGACCCTGACTATGAAGCTAGAGGTTCCAGGTTCGAATGCCAGTAGGAGCCCTTGAGGATGTTATATTTAAGTATGTTTATCTGTTGGCAGTTACCCATGGCACAAGTTTGCTTAGACTAGGTGTAGGGACGGGAGTTCGGAGTAAATGAGAGCTCAAGTGCGGTTCACGAACTGAGGTTTATTAGGCTTTGCATTGATATATATCAGTTGGACAGAGGTGTGTGCGTGCACACTACATAGGTCAGTCGATGCAAACGATGCAAAACGTGAATATTTATTTAACTAATGTTGGAATCTGTCTTTGAGTACTGACCATCTAGTCCTTCCAAAAGCGCGGTGATCTGAGAAGCTTTGACCAAGAACACAACCTGCTTGGCTATGGAGGTCACGTGACACAGTAGAAGAAACATCACGCGGGAAAACCGTTCCATGTCACCACGCTCCTGCAGAAAGAAGTAAGACTTAGTTTGGCTAAAAAGATCCAAAACCAAAATTCACTTGCTCGTGGGTTGGATCCCTTTTGCTTATTCCTTTTGCATTTCCTTTTGTTATTATTGCCAGTTCTGTTTATCCACTGGTTGCAAACGTTTCTTAAAAAGCATTTTTTATTTTTCAAATTAAAAAATATATATATACCTATTCATTTCTACTCCTCTATTTTCGTCTTAAACGAGCCTTTGGTTGAGTATCTCATTTCTTTAAGAGGCATTCTAAGAGCTCACGGAGGTACGTACCTGGTACGCGTAGATCAGCTCCTGCCCAAGATAAGCGCTGGTCACCACCAGAGCGAACGCACAGTATGCGTCATGGAGCTTACGCACCGTGCGTTCTGACATCGACTCTTGCGCATTCGCCGGCAGACGCGAGAAGCCGCAGCGGCGCAAAGTCCGCAACAGTGGCGCCACGCTCGCGCTCGCTCGCGACACGCCATCTATTGGCGGGCTAAGTAAACCGTGAAAAACCTTTCGGTGGTCTTTTTACTTTGTATTTAGGAGCGTCCTCACTGATTGGCCAGATCACTCGAATATTCGACGCCGAATGCTCATTACAGGCGAACGCTCTCAGTGAGGACTCTGCTTTTGGCGAACATTTGCGACTAAATGTGCATACCTAGTGTCTTATAAAATCGTTGCGATGCGTGCGAATAGACATAGCGCTAGTGTGTTCAATTATTTGCAACTACCCTAAATAGCAGAGTTGGGCAACATTTATCTTTTACGAATAACCGGAAAGATAACTAAATTATTCGGTCTTTGAAATAGCTAATAATCCTCATTTGTTGTTTTGAATTTATCTAGTCTAGATGATTCTTATCTTCATCTAGAAAATTTATTTAAATAAAAGAAAGTTGACAACACGTTATTTGTGATTGACATTATCTTCAAATGAATTATTTCAAATTATTTTATTCTACATAATTAGGTAACTAGATTAGAAATTATCTATATAACGCCCAACTCTGCTAAATATACCACGAAATACAACTGTAATCATGTCCATAGTCGATATTACTGTATCACTGTAAAAGTTTTCCAATTGTTTTTGCTGATTAAATCCTACTTTTGATGTGAAATATTTTCTTTTTCATGTTTTTTTAATTCCAACTAAAATAATGCAGAAAATTGAACTAGTAATTTTAATAATACCTCATTGCGTTCGGTCTTAAGCTGTCTCAAGTTGAAATAAGCAGCCCACAGTGATTTCTAATAGCACGACAGCACTTTGTATTATTAATTACATAATTACAGGTTGCTCGTTAATTACACGTCCCGACCGTAACACAGCGGACAGCGATCGGCCACACCCCCTCACATTAGTTATTATTCAAGACGTACATAGCTTATATGTTTTCTATAGACAGTTGACGACTACACAGAATTATAAAACTCCTGCAGCAAGTTTCTTGGAATTCATCAAGAATATTTTAGCAGGTGGTTGGGTGCATATTTGACTTTTCTAATTGAAAATAAAGTCAACTTTCAATAATAATAATAACTTAAATTAAATTTAAACAAAAAAAAGAAACAAAAAAACTAAACGAAATGTCAATGTAGATTCAATAAAGATCGTCATGAGTATTACATGAAGAGAGATAATAATAATTTAAATAAAACCTATTTTAAAAGCAATTTAAAATGTGAAAATATTGTCAGAACATAAATAACAAAAATATATAATAATTTTAAGTGAGGTGCTAGAATGGTACAAAGAATAATTTTCATACATAATACACACATTCAACATTAAATGTCAAGTTTAATGTCACTGTACTCTGTTAAAGAGTACAGTGACATATCCAACAGAAGTTTTTTAAGTCGGCGCCAAACATTTCATGTTATTATATCAAAGATGTACTGAGTGAAGAAATTGTTTGAAGACATCAAGGATTGAATGATGAAGATAACTCATGATGATGAACGTGACTGTTGACTACAAACATCATCAGCGAAGAATCGCATGTCACGAGCCTCGGTCATATGTCATGTCTATTTATTTTTCAATGCAAATAAAGTAGTCACTAGTCAGTCTTTGAGTAGATTTTTCCATATTCGTGTAGTGATTTCGTGCTTCCAAAAATTGACCCCTGGGGCCTTACAATGACGTCTTAATGCGATTCAATTGCGACTCAGTTCAGGTTTCAGCTGTTATTTTTAGTATGGATCTGACAGCGAGTGAACCTAAACTGGATCGGAATTGAATCGCATTAACACGTCATGGTGACCCCCCTGGGGCCTTACCATGACGTCTTAATACTATTCAATACTGATTCTTTAGCTGTCATTTTTGGCACTTCTAGTATAGATCTGATAGCGATCGATTCAACGTTGGTTCGGAATGGAATCGCATTAAGACATCATTAAGACATAGGAGACATTTTTTAAGAATTTCAATATTTTGGGTTTTTCTTACTCAAAATCGTTTACCCTATCGATTCTCATACAAGAAAAAATGTGTCCCAGATTTTACTATGGATTTTTTTCCTGTTCGTCACATTCCATACGAACTGGAATGGAAAGTTTGGGAAAACCTAAAAAAAGAAAAACCCAAAAGTCGATTCCTATCTATGTATTGCATTGTTTACGTAAAAGTTTATGGATTATGTAGTATATTTTATCTGTGTATCGTTTCGTGAGTCATAGACGGTTCTGGCTGAAAAGCAGTGCTGCAGGTTTCTAACACACAACGCTGATGATCTATTTTTCATGGCTGTTTTTTTATGTATTTTTTATTTTACCTTGTTTATTTTCTACTAGCTTTTGCCCGCGGCTTCGCACGCGTGAACCATGAGCATTTCAAAGAACCTAGCAATTAAGCAAGCGAGCAACCAAACCTGCAAGCTTTCAAGCATACATGCAAGTATGCAAGCAGGCATGCAAGCCTTCAAGCATGTAAGTATGCAAGCAGGCATGCAAGCAGGCATGCAAGCAGGCATGCAAGCAGGCATGCAAGCAGGCAAGCAAGCATGCAAGCAAGCGTGCAAGCAAGCATGCATGCAAGTAAGCACCCATGCAAGCAAGCATGCAAGCATGCATGCAAGCAGGCATGCAAGCAGGCAAGCAAGCATGCAAGCAAGTGTGCAAGCAAGCATGCATGCAAGTAAGCACCCATGCAAGCAAGCATGCAAGCATGCATGCAAGTAAGCACCCATGCAAGCAAGCATGCAAGCATGCATGAAAGCAAGTATGCAATCAAGCATGCAAAGCAAGGACTCAAGCAAGCATGCAAGCCAGCCCCCGCATTGCCCCGATGCCTTAATTTTTCTGAACCTGTAAATATTGCAGGATTTTTATAAAACAAACCTAACCTAACCTATAGGGCTGTCCTAAAATACATCCTAAATAGCTTTTGCCCGCGACATCGTACGCGCTAAGATGTAAAATGAAAAAACAAGTTTTTTCCCGTTCCCGTGGAAATTTTGGGAAGTGCTTTCGGAGCACACTTAAAGCCTTTAAAGAAACACACGTTATAAATGTTAAGTCTCTTTCTTCCGCTGTTTCGTCTGGAAACGTAAAATCCGGTTTTTTCCCGTCCCTGTGGGCGTTTCGGAAAATCCTTTCTTAGTGTTCCCCTACACTCCCGGATAAACCTACGTGACAAATTTCAACTTTCCCCCGCTTTTCGTTTTTCCCGTTTCCGTAAGAATCTCGCCAAATAAAGCATTTCCCGAATATCTTACGGGAACGAAGAAGAAGAATTTTGGAAAATTATCTCATAATGCTCCTCTACACTCCCCAAGGAACCCACTTGCCAAATTTCAGCTTTCTACGACCTAAAATCCTACGATTTAAAATCCTGTTTTTTTCCCGTTTCCGTGGGAATTTTGGAAAGTACTCTCTTAATGCTCCCCTACACTCCCGAAGCAATCTACATGCCGAATTTCAGCTTTCTGCAACCAGAAAACGAAAAGTCCCGTTTTTCCCGTTCCGTGGGAATTTCGGGAAATCCTTTTGTAGCGCTCCCCTACACTCCCCAAGGGAAATTGAAGGCCAAATTTCAATTTTATACGACCAGTAAAACGAAAAATCGATCCCGTAGAACTGAATACATAAATCCCGTTTTTATCCCGTGGGAATTTCCAAAAAGCATTAGAACTTTATTTTACTATTATAATCACCTACTTCTATCCCAAATTTGAAGAGTCTAGTAATTATAGTTCATAGGATTTCGTTAAACTGAATATATAAATCCTGTTTTTTTCCTTATCCCGTGGGAATTTCCAAAAATCCTGAAATTAGTTTCTTAGTTTTGTAATCACCAACTTTTGTATCAAATTTGAAGAGCCTAGTTATTATAGTTACTGAGATAGCGTCACTCGGAATCGAATATATAATTCCCGTTTTCTCCTTATCCCGTGGGAATTTAAAAAAATCCTTTCTTAGCGGATGCCTACGTCATAACATCTACCTGCATGCCAAATTTCAGCCCGATCCGTCCAGTGGTTTAGGCTGTGCATATATAATTCCCGTTTTCTCCTTATCCCGCGGGAATTTCCAAAAATCCTTTCTTAGCGGATGCCTACGTCATAACATCTACCTGCATGCCAAATTTCAGCCCGATCCGTCCAGTGGTTTGGGCTGTGCATATATAATTCCCGTTTTCTCCTTATCCCGTGGGAATTTCCAAAAATCCTTTCTTAGCGGATGCCTACGTCATAACATCTACCTGCATGCCAAATTTCAGCCCGATCCGTCCAGTGGTTTGGGCTGTGCGTTGATATATAGTTAAGTCAGTCAGTCAGTCAGTCAGGACTTTGAATTTTATATGTATAGATAAAATTGTGTATGTTATCTTATATTTGTGTGTCTGGCAAAAAGGAATAAATGTCTTCTTTCTTTTTTTCTTTCAAAATAGTTAAATTCTGGAAAAATTATCATGCGGACTTTTTTTGGAAAACGCTCAGGAATGAACTAGTCTATGAAACTATTGCGTGTTAACATTGAACCCAAATCACACACATTTCACGCACATTTTTGTTTACTCCAAGAAGTAACATCATTGTCCTATTTACAAATGTGTGTTTACGATTAAAATTACGTCTCGTTACGAGATAGTTGTCAATAGTAATAGGTATTACATATAAATGTTTATAAATACGTAATGAGGACATTGGTTTATTCGTAAACAAGGATTTGTAATGACCTAATGGCCACACAAATAGACCCCACACAGAATAAGTCAGTCTAGTACCCTAGTAGTAGGTACTTTAGTGCCTCATTTATTATCATTATATATTTTTGCTATTTATGTTCTGACAATATTTTCACAATATTTTTTGTGGTTTTATATTTATTATTTGACATTTTAAATTGCTTTTAAAATAGGTTTTATTTCAATTATTATTATTTTCTCTTTTTGTGTACTCATGACGATCTTCTTGTGAATCTACATTGACATTTCATTTAGCTTTATTTTTGTTTGTTGTGTTTTAATTGAATTTCAGTTATTATTATTATTATTATATTGTTACAAACCAATTGATGAGCGGACCTAACCCTTTAAGGGATCTCTTCCAGCCAACCTTTGAGTGGATGAAAGGAGTATTATATTAGGGATGGACGAGTGAGTTTAAAAATTGCAAACACTGAGAGCCACAATACATAACTTTAACGAATATAATACATAAACTCCTAAAACCTACCAGTCAATAAACTACGTTATGCCTACTACGTATAATATAAATCAATAAAATATATTACATAAAATATATAAATAAAGAGCACAATAAACAAAAGAATATTTACCATAATTTAAGAAGTTGCGGAAACAAATAGACAGGAGAAACGCAAGGATAATAAAAACAACAATAATAACATAAATATAATACATAGCTAAGTAAATAAAATAAAATAATACATACATACACACAACGACATAACATTAAATACTTAAGATACCTACTTATGCAAAATATACATTAGAATGGAATAACGAAAAATAAATAAATTATTATTATTATTCTATATACTTAAGAAGACCATATAACAAAAAAGAATTTGATCAAAAGAAAAAAAAACTGATGCTTCCTACTGACATTATCAGTTTAAATGATAAGCAAATTAAAGTACAAACTATGTCCACAATTGAATCGTTAGTCATTATTATGATGCGGAAGTTGGAATACCTACTATGCAATGCTATCTCAACAGTTATTGCACTCATAATTCATATAAAATCAAAACATACATGCCTCATACTTCGCGCAAGCAGCCACCACTTCATCTGCGGATAATTTAATTATCGCTATCCTGCGGGGATTCAAAATCAAAATCAACATTTTATTTTTTCAAATTGGCCGCCAAGGGCTCTTTTACATGTATTTTTTGAAACTACCAGCGCATTCGGAAAGACCATTTTACAAGAAGAATGCGCCGCAAGAAACTTGGCAGAAAGTCATTTTTTCAAAATAAAATACAGTAAGAATACTTAAATTCTACTTAAATTATATACATTTATAAAAGGGATGTATAAGGTCCCTGAGCCTTAAATTATATTAGTTTATAGTAGAGAAGTATAAAGTGAAATTAATATGAAATTATTCCAGACAAAACTATATTAGGTGTCCATACATGCACAAATCACGTCTGTATTTCTTACGGGGTAGACAGAACCTAAGGTAACAGGACCTAGGCCACGTTTAGCATGATTGTGGGCGTGAGGAAAGGGTAATGTGTAAGTGATGGGTTGATAGCTGCATCGCCCATAACATGATTCCTAAGATTTTCGCACATTCCCTCGATGGGCTTTACCATCGGCGCTAGAAGAGTAGCATTTTACGTTTTTTCATTGCTTCTAGACCAACATGGAAGGGATTATATAATAATATGTTCATCCAGTGTATATAAACGACCGGTGTGCCAAATTGCGGATGTTTCTGCATCACTACATAGTATAAAACAAATTCGCTTTCCGCTGTCTGTGTCTGTCCCTATGTATGCTTAGATCTTTAAAACTACGCAACGAATTTTGATGCGGTTTTTTTAAAAAGATAAAGTGATTCGAGAGGAAGGTTTATAATGTATAATACGCAGACAAAGTCGCGGGCAGAAGCTAGTGAATGTATAAAAAACGTACAGTTATTTTGTAGCGCTAATTTCCAAATGAAACTAAGGAATTAATGATTTATGTCATAATTGTATTGTAAATCAACAACATAGTAATAAATAATTAAATTACTGTGATAGCGATTTAATAATAGGTTTGCCCTAAATTAATTAAGGAGTCGATCTGATATAGTAAAGGATATATAACTAAATTCTGGAAGTGCTACGTTACAAACGACCTGCTTTCCTTCTTTTTTGCCAAGCAACAAAATCTGGAATGCTATATTAATTACCTTTCATCAGTATTCATAAACACCTTTGCTTTATAAGTTTTCAATTTATTTTGCGACATTTCAGTTTTTAATTGTAAACTTTGACGATTTCAATGTTATAATTAATCTAGCGTGTAAATAAATTATGTTATTTAATAATGAAAATAGTGTGCAAGGTTGTCTTGGACTCTTGAAAAGCATCGTTTCGGATCCGTTGTCGGTGGACGGATTGACTAAAAATTAGCCAACACAACAATGCAAATACAGTCAGCAAAAACAGGTACTTATTATTTTATATTTTTTTACAAATAACTACTTGTCTAATTATTATGATGAATTCGTGACATTATCGAGTGATCATTGTATTAACAAATGTTATAACATCAATTTGAATGAACGCTGGAATTCGAAACATTTTACAATATACACACCTCTTTGTCAATTGTTTATTTTTTTGTACAATAACGTTTTTTTTCATACGCATCCCTTTATCAAGTCGTAAACAAAGATTAGCTCATTGTCCACCGAGTTATAGTGAATCTAGTGAATACGACTATTTCAGAGATGTTATTGAAATCGATGTCAGATTCATCTCATTGCGCTGTCGGTTGTCGTGACGGGCAGTCGATAAAGATGTGTGGATACTGGTGCGTTGTGCTAGCCTTCGTGTGGATTGGGTAAGATGTTTATCCGCATTTAAATTGCTTTGAAATTAAAGAGCTTTGTAGGTTAGGTTACAATGAACAGCGTTAGCACGCAAAAGGCAAGTTGACGTAGACGCCAAGTTTTTGAAAAGTGTTAAAAGAGAATGCTAAAATTACTACAGAATTTAATTATTTGGTACACTCAGATTTTTCTTTTACGGCAATACGATAGACATTCTAAAATAAACATCCTCTTTCTAAGTACCGTAGCCATCTAAAATTCAATTTTCTAATTACCGTGTTCATGAAAAAAAAAATATCGATAAATCAGAATCTATTTTGTCTATTCTAACTTCGTTTTGAAATATTAATAGTTTAATTTATAATTGTCCATGTATTTGGTCGTATTAACGCAAAAAAAATGACTACGGTAATTAGATTTAAAAAGACAAGAAATGAGAATGACCGGTACATATTTTACATTGAGTACTTTACTTTTATTTTCAAAAACTTATATTTCAGTTTCATAAAAGCTTGTAATAAAATATGATAATTTATTGCTTCTGCCATGGAAGCAACATATCGTTGACTTTTACCAGCAGGATGTTCCTCATTATTTATCAATGGAGATAATAATAGTTTTAGCTGGGGAATGAACTATGATAAATACATTTGTACGAGCTACGCACGTTCATATAAAGCTAACTCATCAAATTCACGCCATCGGCTTAGGTATTAATTGCTCTAAATCCGTTAGTCCGCGTTCGGTAATCAAGGCAGCAGTATTGTTATAATTATCAGTGACTTTTATCAAATCTCCCATCAAAACGACATCGAATCCGAACAACATTCATTTATTACAGTGCGGTTAATTCCGATTTAATTATTTTAAAATTAAGACTACAAGTATACCTGTTCTCTTTTATATTCCTTTGGAGGAAAATAAAACCGTACTTGCCTCTATCATTTAACGCGCGCTCGACGCTGAAAAATACAAATTCAGCTGTGATGTTACCATGGCGACTGGGAATAATTAAGTTTGTGGGAATTATATGTGTTTTCTGTGGCAGTAGTGAAGGGAGGGATTGCATGAAAAACGTATATTTCACACAGGCTTGGTTATCTTGCACGTGAGTAGCGGAGTAGCAAAGTAAATATTTGTTGTTCATTGAAATGGACCTCCGCAAAGTAACGCCTGACGCCTGATTCAATAAAATAAACATTTTGATTAATGTTTATTTTAATGAGCATATTTTTTTCCAATAACCTCATCTTGTCCTCAAACTAATGAACATAATGAACATTAATATCAACAATAGGTACGTTGTTTATGACATCATCCCGTTGCTTTCTCTGATAACGGATGATAGTGACAACGACCGGACCTAAAGCACTTATCAGTTCACTATCAGTCTCGTGTGCCGTCAAATGTACCACAGGGGTCTTAATGCGATTCAATTCCGATTCAGTTTAGGTTAGCTCGCTGTCAGATCCATATTACAAATGACAGCTAAAATCAGCCTTACCATGACGTCTTAATGCGATTCAATTCCGACTCAGTTCAGTTTTTAGCTGTCATTTTTAGTATGGCTCTGACAGCGAGCGAACCTAAACTGAATCGGAATTGAATCGCATTAAGACGTCATGGTAAGGCCCCTAAACTGAGTCGGAATTAAATCGCATTTAGACGTCATGGTAAGGCCCCTAAACTGAGTCGGAATTGAATCGCATTTAGACGTCATGGTAAGGCCCCAGGGGTTTATTTATTTATTTAAGGAGCGACCACACCGCATGCGTCACGTTTTCTTACCGTTTTTGCATACATTTTGTTGCGTAAACGCACCGTCGACATCTTTTACTCACCGGTGTCGTCGGACCTTTATTCAGTACATCCACATCATGTATTACAGTGTGAGCCATACAAACTATTAATTGGTACATTAGTCTGATATACACGACAATAACGGAGTACATATCATTGTCCATACTGCGAGATGTCTATTAAAATATTACAATAAAAAAATAAAAATAGGTGGACTACTTATCCACAAAAATAGTATAAGTAGGTGGTAGTCAAAATTAAAATCTTATTTGGGACAAAGTTGGATTCACATATTTATGATTAATGAGATTAAGGGCAGGGGAGGGGGAGGAACTTCCCAAGCCTGCATTGCACAGGTGCCGCGAAGAGGGAACCCCATCCCGGGGTGGTCGTGGGGCGTCGCGGTGACACCGAGTGCTCCCGTAACGCCTCACATACGACTGAATAGGGAATCCGTGTGGTTTTTAGTTGGTATGCCTGGCCTTCGCGGGAGAGCCTCACATACACCCGGTAAACCCGTACCGGGCGGATGCATAAGGCGCATTTTCCACACCATAAAAAAAGAGGGAGGAAAGGGTCTGAGGTTTCCAATGGATGATGAACACTATTGTTTGATTTGACGTTTAACCTTTTCAGAGTGGATGTTAACGCCAACCCGAAGCCAGCAAAGATATGCTTTCGCAAGGATTTCGCGTTCGGGGTCGCCACCGCCGCCTACCAAATCGAAGGGGCTTGGAATGTCTCAGGTAATCCTAATCCTACTAACCCAACATACATACATGCATGTATACACATCTTTATCCCTTACGGGGCAGACAAAGCCTAAGGTAAAAAAAGCTTAAAGCCACGTTTAGCGTGATTAAGGGCGTACAGGTGGAAAGGGAAATCAAAATAGTGATGGGTTGGTAGCCGCATCACCTGTAGGTAATTATGATTCCTAAGACTTTCGCCCATTCCATCGGTGGGTTTTATCATCTGCGCGGGAAGAGAAGCAACTGGTACATTTTAGGTTTTGTCCTTACTACCAGACAAGGGGCCATCCATAAAGTCCGTCACACATTTAGGAGGAGGGGGGGGTCTGGAAATTTGTGACACACGATCAAAGTAATCGCAGTCTTCATAGTAAACTGTGTCACAAGGGGGAGGGGGGCTCTAAAAACGGTAAAATTGGTGTGACTTTTTTTTTATATAAGAGGGGCAAACGAGCAGACAGGTCACCTGATGGAAAGCAATCACCGTCGCCCAGGGACACCTACGTACGACGTAGGGACGTACTTTATGGACGCCTCCCCCCCCCCCCCCTAGGATAGAAGTATATAAGTAGTTTTTCAATGACCCAGGTAAAGGAGAGAGCATATGGGATCGCTACACCCACGAACACCCCGATTGGGTGTTCGACCACAACAACGCGGACGTGGCCACAGATTCCTACCACAAGTTCAAGGAGGATGTCAAGCTGATCGGCGACCTGGGGGTGTCCTACTACAGGTTCTCTATGTCCTGGTCCAGGATCCTTCCTACTGGGTTAAGCAAGTAAGTTCCGCTATAGCGACCTTTATCATAGAACAGGGGCCATACCATGACGTCTAAATGCAATTCAATTGACTGCTCTGTCAGCCGGCGAATTTAAACTGAATCGGAATTTAGTATCATTAAGACATCATGGCAAGGCCCCTGATAAAGTAACATGATAGACAAGTCGCGTAGTTACCGCTGACGTCATTTTCTCAATCTGGGTCTCGGTCTCTTCAAATTTAATTGTTCCGCAATCTGTTTTACGGAAGGGATTTTATGTCCCCTCGAGCCGTAAGTAGCGGTAATTTGTACTCGCCTTTGGCTCGTACGACAAGTTCCTGCGATCTGAGACATTCTTTATTTCACCACCTTCGGCGTGTAATGTCCTTTTACCTCACAGTGTTTTGATAGAGAAAGAATAGATACACTTCTTCCTCTATTTACTTTTCATCCGTAGCTAACTCTTCCACAGCCAAATAAACGAAGACGGCTTGCGGTACTACAAGGAGCTGATCGCGGAGCTGCACAAAAAAGACGTGCAGGCTCTGATCACCATGTACCATTGGGACCTTCCCCAGAGCCTACAGGACCTGGGGGGATGGACCAATCCCATCATGGCAGAGTATTTCGTGGATTACGCAAGGGTTAGTACTAATCGTAGAAACAGATATTAGACCATACCTTTTGGACGCGCGAAGCGCTAAAGAGATAAAATTGTTTTACGTCTCTGAAAAACTATCGTCTGTACTTTCGGATAGATACACCTTGGGCTCTTCAAGGCCAGAGTGAATGGGTGTTACTGAACCAGTGAGTATCACCGTCGGCCTCGTCTGCACTTTCCATTAGATAAGGCTTTTTTTAAGGAAAGAGGGAGGGAAACGTGCGAACGGGTCACCTGATGGTAAGCGATCACTGCCACTCATGAGAACCAGCAACTTCAGGAGAGTTGCTGGTCCGTTCCCGACCTTTAAGGGAACTGGTGTACTCTTAGGAGATAGGGGTCAATCACTAGCCTGTCCTACGTAAAAAAAAACTTCTTTCATCAGACAGAAGATGACCGCAGAAATTCCGCTCCACAGAAAGTTGACCTGAAACCGTTATCGTTAGCTTCTCGTGATCACTAGCAGACCGTCAGTCCTACGGTCCTACCGTCAGTCCTACACCTACCCAGCTCTTCACTTTTCAGCACGCGGCACCTAGTGGATTAAGTTCAAATGCATTTCTTATTTCAATCTTAATTCTTCGACAGGTCCTGTTCAGGCACTTCGGCGACCATGTCAGAGCGTGGGTGACGTTCAACGAACCTCTCTCCTTCTGCCAGGAGGGTTACGGGGGCCAAGACGCCCCTGGCAGGAGGGCGAGCGGGGTCGAAGACTACATGTGCGCCCATACGGTGCTGAGGGCCCATGGCATGGTGTACAGGATGTACAAGGAAGAATTCGATAGGAACAATCAAGGTATTGTCGATTTAGCGGGTTGACGCATGTCTTCCTTATTTATTTTTTACTACATACTTCAGAGTGTACTGCATCAATGCAAGTTCCTAAAAAAATCTCAAGTTCTCCGTGACTATTACTGACTATTTTTTCAAACATACAAACCACTTAAACTATTCATGCAAGTTCTCTCTTGAAAATATATAAATCAAAATTTATGCCAAAATTTACATCCTAAATTAGAAAACATACCTACTAGTTTGCGAATCTGACTAGTTAAAACATTTAATTTAATAAGACCTAAATCTTACAATTATTAAGAAAAGGAGTGGAGCAACCGAGATTCTGAGTTGTTCTCCGATTTTTTTTGGGTTACCTCTTTGATTTCCTTGCCATCCTGATTTACTCTTGCCACCTTATTAAACTGTCCTTTTTCCTGACTTTCCTTTATTTATTTATTTATTCATCAAACAATTTACCCAGCATTACAGTATAGACCAAAGCACTGGAAAACTGAATTTTAACAAGTAAAGGCACATCAAGACGTACCATTAAAGACAGTCATCAAATAATTTTATAACAAAAATAATTTTAGTCAAAATCGCCAATTTTATGACAAGCTTGCTAAAAATAAAATAATTCTAGATAGAAGTGTCACCCAACGATCAGCGAACACGTCAGCATCCTGGATGGACAGAAGCACATTAAATAGTGCTATTGCCCTGGCCGTTGGACAATTTGCTCTACGAGTTCTTAGCCCAGCTACCGCTGCGAACTTTTACCGGAAGTTCTAGTCTCTGTTATTATTATATTCGATTCCATCCAAGTAGCTGTCTGGTAGAACAATTAAGCTATGTTAGCATTTTCAGGGTACATCGGCATCGCGCTGGATATGCCATGGATGGAGCCCTACACAACGTCGTCAGTAGACAAAGTGGCCGCTGAAACCGCCAGGCAATTCCTGGTAAGATACTTAATAATCAACTACTTACCAAAAACTGTATAGTAACCTGCATAGTTACCTAATTACCTAACTGTTGGTTGTTATTGTACTACCTATTGTATTGCTATACCCCACCGGGGTCCATGTGAAACTTCTTTAGTATTAGTTACCAACATATACCTACACAAGAAAGAAAGCCTCCATTATGTGATCAATCATCTCACCGTAACTTTGTACTGTAACAAATTTAAAGCATAAAATGGCTGCAATTGTTGCAATGGTATAAAGGTTGTTGGCGAAGTGGGAATATGGACGAAGTAGGATGTGGACGAAATGGGTATGTGAACGAAGTGGGAATGTGAACGAAATGGGAATATGGACCAAAGGGGGAAAGGACGTAATGGGGATATAGACGAAATGATAATGTTGACGAAGTGAGAATGTTGACGAAATGGGAATGTGAACGAAATGGGAATTTGGACGAAGTGAACGTAAACAATTCAAGTCTTTATCAGAGTAGAGTGCGAGGTAAACGAGCCATTGTTATTGGTAGGTTTTTTCATCCCTCCAGTGGTCAGTTTCTCGACGCTACAAGATATTACAAGCTGATTAAGTAGTTAATTTGGCTAATAATGCGACGAGTAGTTAATATAACACTTTTAAAATTATAACTCGTAGCTTCGAGAAACAAGCCACTGGGTATCCTGCCAGCGCGTCAAGCGAATTTCTGTTCATTGCGCGACCAAAACGCTTATTACACGGCGGTTAACTAGCAAAACACTCAATGTAGGTATTTCAAAATCACTCCCATTCGTGACCGCGCTTTAAGTAAGAATAATGCACATGTCTGGTGAACCTCCAGATTAACACAGACCTTTTCTTCCAGTTTGGATGGTTTGCCAACCCAATATTTTCCAAGCGAGGCGGTTACCCCCCGATCATGCGTCGTCGTATCGATGTCATCTCCAAGCGCCAAGGATTTTTCCGCTCCCGGCTCCCGACCTTCACTAAGGAAGAAGTGGATTTGATCCGAGGGTCCTACGACTTCCTTGGCCTGAACCATTACACCACAAACCTGGTCAAACCAGGGGATGGGAGGATTACAGGCAAGCCCAGCTTTTATAATGATATGGGAGTGAAACTGATCGTAAGCCCTGAGTGGCCGAAGAGCAACTCCTCGTGGTTACGGGTGAGTAGACCATAAGGTAACAAGAGCTAAAGGCCACGTATAGCATTAATTATGGGCGTATAGGTGGAAAGAGGAATAAAAAAACAAGCACTACTTAAACTAAAAGCCGTGTGCCGTGGCGAGACAAGCAGTAATTGAAAATCACATAGAGATCACATTGGTTGAGTTGTAGCTCCAATCCCTGGTGTAGATGTTTGGTGTTGTGTTATTTTTGTATTCTTTGATTTTATGTGCAATAAAGATCATACGGATACATACATCGATGTAGAATCAAAACCGTCATGATAATTTCTAAAATACACCCTGTACGACAAGCAAAAGCTCTCCAAGGCAATCTAAATGACTTTGGAGTCTTCGATTACCAATTGTATGGTTACCAGGTCTGTTGTTTCCACAGATTGTGCCGTGGGGGCTGCGGAAAACTCTCAACTGGATCAAACACACTTACGACAATCCCTCGGTAGTCATCACAGAGAACGGCGTGTCCTTCGAAAGGGGCCTCAAGGACCGCAAACGCATCAACTACATCGACAGCTACTTGAGATCGGTGCACGCCGCCATCTACAAGGATAACTGTGACGTCATAGCGTACACTTACTGGACGCTCATGGATAATTTTGAATGGATGCGGGGATTCTCGTGAGTGATCGTTTCCCAAAAATAAGTCTATGAAATTTTTTTCCAGAATTCAACTGTTTTGGGTTTTTCTTACTCAGAATCGTTTATATAGGATTCTCATAAGTACAAGAAAAAATGTGTCCCATATTTTACTATTGTTTTTTCTTTCGATACGTCACGTTACATAAAAAAAAAGAAGAATAAAAAAGTGACAAACTGGCATGGAAGTTTTGGGACACATTTTTCTTGTGTGATCGATCGATGGGGTAATAAACAGAATTGTAGGTACTCAGAATTGAGTGAGACACACCCAAAATAGTTATATTGTGGAAAAAATGATCATGTACTTTTTTTTAAAACGCTCGATTATATTGTCAACAATTTTACGAAAATAAGTTTTTTTGATGTATTTTGTTGTTCCAGACCATAACCAAAGTATTCTTATAGCTTAAATTTCAGCGGTCAGTCTATAGACATTGGAAACTTAGTCTACTTATGACAATTTGTTATCTTTCTCCAGAGAGCGTTTCGGGCTTTACGAGACAAACTACACGTCGCCGGACCTGAAGAGGATACCGCGGCTCTCTGCGTCCTACTTCGAGAGGGTGGCCAGGAGCGGCTGCCTGGAAGACCGCGTCAGCTCGTCACGGTATGCCCATCTCAGCAGCAACTATAGGGTGATAAGAGAAGGACAAGAGGCATTTCATCTTAGTCCTCTAGGTTGGCAACGCATCTGCAATCCCTCCGGGGTTGCGGGTCTCTATGGGCAGTGGTGATCACTTACCATCAGGTGACCCACTTGCTCGTTTGCCTTCCTATTCATATAAAAAAAAAAAAAAAAAACAAACCAGTGGACCACCTACAGTTTGTCCACCTGGTTTTCGATAGATAGCTCCGTTCAACGGTGGAGCTCCTTTTTCCGGGTATTTCGCCCTTCGGGCTACTGAAGATATCTAACTAACCGAACCTTCCCATGTTTGTATTAAAATATTGTCGAGTGATTCAAAATAATGGCATTTTTTCGAGCGGATTAATTAGGTGGTCCACGGGTAAGTCCCTGGAGAAATGCACGAGCCATTAGCTCTACGGAGCCCCTAACTAGCTTGGCCTAGGGCATAGAAGGGACGATGAAAATGAAAATGAAAATTTGGCCGTTAAGGGCTCTTTTACATGTCTTTTTGAAACTACCAGCGCATTCGGAAAGACCATCATTGCCAAGAACAATGCGCCGCAAGAAACTTGGCAGAAAGTCATTGCACTTCTTTATATTAAGGAAGGGCCTCCATCTGATGAATTCGCTACGGACACAACGTTATAGTAACGCCAGTGTTCAGCAGCCATGTTTAGATTAAACTATTAAGCTATTAAGTTGAGTTATATATCTTAAGCAGTTAAAAAAATTAATATTTTACTGAACTATGCTCCTCCGCGACCGATGACGCACGAGTATGTTAATTGTGGTAAGTTAATTAACCTCTGTAAAGATATAATTAATTTGAATTCATCGTTAACATATTCCCTAAGACCTCAAAAGTAACAGGCAAAACTCTTCGAGTAGGTACGTTCCAGGGATCCTGTAAAGATTAATGCCGAGGCCTGGGAAGTAGCCAATTGCTGGATAAGTAACTCGTTTAAAAACACGAACCGCAGGTGAGTGTTTTTTAAAGTTACGAATCCAGCAATTGCTCTTCCAGCTGAGGCAGATATAATGTTTATCTCAAACATTGAGGGGAAATGAAAATAAATTTTGCACTAAACTTCCTCGCAACTTAGGTGGTTTTCACGTTCCCGCCTTTTTTCTTAATTTTTTTTATGTCATCTGTCACCGTAAGCTATTTGAGACATTGATAAAAACGTTACACTCGAACAAAAACTGCACTCCTTGGCCATCGACTTGGCTGTATGACATTGTTATTCATTATTCCATAGTCACTGACCTTTTAAAAAGTTAAAAACAAATTAAAAACAGTCCCGCAAACCGATTTATGGTTCAGAAAATCGCGCCTTCAATGTAATTCGGCCGTCAACGAGGCCCTTCGTGTTCTGTTACTTTGAATACAATGACGACATTTACGACAACGTTTGAGAAAAACAAATTGTGGCTGCCGCGCTAAGTCGGAATCGTGAAAACTAAATAGGTAGTGCTTAAGAATTGTTTTCCATGAACGAAATACGTAGTAATTAGACGCTTCAAATTTTCTAATTCTTAAGATTGTAAAATGGCCGCCATAAAAACAGATAATAAAAACGTTATAAACTAAAAGCAAGGCCCCTTAATGAAAATACATAAATAAAGCACGTCCCCATCCCCTAAGGGTAGACATAAGCAGCCCAAAGTAATAAGACCTAAAGGCCACGTTTAGCATGATTGATTTTTCTTTTATGTGGTAGTTATATTTGAAAGTGAGCGGTTTTTTGCATTTGTTTACATCCAAGACGTTATTTTTACAGTTCCGAAACAGCAATCGGATTAGGCAAGAAAATCGGAGTACAGTTAGAAAATCCAGGACATGTACACAATTGGATGCGGCAAAAATACGAGAAAATTCTACACAAGCCAGCGGTGGTCAGTAGAGTAGTTTACCCGACCAATTTTTTAAAGCATTGAGTTATTTAAATGTTATAAATTGACATGTTTCGGACCGATCCGTGGTCCTTCTTCGCCAAGGAGTGCTCGCACGACAGCCAACCGATCCTTACATGAGTGAAACGAGAAGAGAGTACACTTGTAAGAAATCCTTGAGGACTAGGAATGGGTGCGAAACGTGGCGCCAACCTCAACTAAAAATATGCTATTTTTGCACGACTGCTCAAAGAAAATAGCGTATTTTTTTTTTGAGCGATTATTCTTTTGCACTTAGGTAATAAATATGAACAGAAATGTGCACCAAAACACTTGAATTTAATGGAAATGAGTGAAATAACATAAAAAATTAATATATTCTTTAAACTGTTTTAGCTTATTTAAATAAATTAGCAGTAATAGACAGATTACCCCTTATCTAATGAAATAAACTTATCTAGTTTTATGTTACAGAAAAATGTATAGGTAGTCTATAGTTCCAAATTGACGTGGTAAATTGCGAAATATTGTGTGTGAATGTGACGTAACATTGTTATGTAGGTACGGAACCCTCGGCGCGTGAGTCAGGCTCGCGCTTGGCCGGTTCTTTGTGTAAGTCGAAGTGTACGTAAAAATAAAATGAAAAATTCAACAATTTCACAAAATATATTTTCAATTGAAAAATACATTTAATATTTTTCCTTAAAACTATCTTCTGGAAGACTTAGTTCTCTTCCTAAGGACACTTATAATCTTAATAATTACAATTTATAAATTAAAATTATCACTAAGCTTTAATACATTTATTTCAGAGATGGTCTGACCCATTAAACATTTGTAAAACGACAAAAGTTGTCTAATATCTGTAATTTAAAAAATGGCTTATTTACATATTTACCTTTTGAACACTTTTGACAGAACAAAAATCTAAAAATAAAGGGGCTGATAACCCGGCAACAGTTTTGCTCATAACACCTACATTTTTAAGGGCGTCTAATGTTACCCGAACTTAAAAAAGTTATAACCATTGAGTTAGCAAGAAAAAAGTTTTTAAGTCGCCCAGGGCCTTAAATAGAAATTTACCGCCCGCCACGCGAGCAGAAATTTCCACTTCTTGGCCAGAGGACGACGTAAAACTGTGTAACACCTCGGGTGATGATAAAGAAAGCCGCATATTTATCGCCCTCGCCTTCGGCTCGTGCGACAATTTCCTACGATCAGAGACACATAACATTTTTTCTTTTTCAGAAATTATGACGGCATGGCGATTTTGTGATCCCTGTGCATCGAGTGCAACTTAATTTGTAACAAACTTGGTCGCTAACGCTAATATTTTAACTATGTGACCATTTTATCCCAAAGTTATGGAGGCGTCGTGAAGAACACTAAAGTCGAAAAAACGGACAATGACACAAAGTATTAGCAGCATCGAACGTCGATACGTATCGCTTTCCATACACTTGGGGGCTACTCCCAAATTCGTATCATTCTGTCTTTCTCGCTCTCAAATTAATAACTATTAGTGCGAACGGAACAGCACGAAGCGAATTACGGAGTATAAAACCTAAATCGTTGCTGCGTAGACTGCGTCTCATTTCGGGGCGAGCGACGTAGTCAGCGAGATACTGTTAGTTCCTTTTACATTGATTGATCCTATTTATAAGTTTATAAAATGTGAAATACAATATAGTATATAAATTTGAATCTCACCGAAAAAGGTTGGCGACCACTGAGGAAGGCACAAAGGTCAATGTCCGTTTTTTCGCGTGTTCTGAAAACAGACTATAACAAGGTCGTTTTTTTTACTAAAAGACGGTGTTCCGGGTTTTGTACATACGGACTTAAAATAAGTAAAATGTGATAATTTGACAAACATGTGTTCGATACTCATAAATATTTTTTGATATTTTACTGTAGTTTTATTTCGCGTGGCATTAACATTATTGACCCCCAACGCAAAAAGGGCGTTACAAATTTGACTTGTGTGTCTGTCTACGTGGCACCGTAGCTCTTAAACTGGTGAACTTGGATGCGATTTTTATTTGAAAGCAGGTTTTCTAGCGGTGGCTTTTGGCACGTTTTTATCAAAACCGGCTCAGCTGTTTAAAGATTAAGCTACTGTAGGGATATTTGACAAATACCCGCTTTTTTGCGTCGGCGTTTTGTTAAGGTACTTTTATGTGTTAATAGGAACCAGATGACCCTATAAAAAACCCACTACTACAAAATACAATGTCTAATTGTAAATGTAGTTGGATCTTCATCATCATCATCATCATGTCAGTCGGGAGACATCTACTGCTGAACAGAAGCTAATAAGACACATTTAGCATGATTGTGGGAAATCAAATGAATCAAGAATTTTTACTTCTTCATTCATTTGATAGTACCTATCATTTGAAAAACAGCGCCTTCTCCCGTCCCTGGTGAACAGTAGATGTTCCACGGGAGTTTTTAATTGTGTCGTACAGACACATCATTCAACAGATGACGCTTGGCGACAAAAATTCGCACAGTAACAAGGTCACGTGACAGCTAAGTAACAGATAGAAAAATTCGAAAGCTTACCCACCTGCTATGGGTGGTGTAGGGGTATAGCACACGTCACGGAATGACGGAGGATCCGGGTTCGATTCCCGGCCATAGCTTAACTTTTCGGATTTTTCCATGTGTTCTAATTTTCAGTGTCGCTTAGAAATTTACTTCCAGTATCAACCTCCGTAAAATAACGCCAGATTGTATTAATTACAATTATCTAAGGCACTTTATTCTAAACCATATTGCAAGGAAAACTATCCCACGGAAAATTACCAGTTTGCACTAGCGCTTCACTGTTCGAAGAATTAATTACTTGATTTCGCACATTCGCCTCTCCATTTGAAGAATTACTTTGTACATTAACAGATTCATTCTGACCTTGCGCTTCTGTAGTTTGTCTCCTTTCTTCCCTTATCATAAGTTGCCTTTCTCTTTCTCTTGTTGCCTTTACGCCCATTTCGGCTAATTGGTTGCCTAAAGATATTAGGTTAACAATACAGGTATTTATTTATTTACTAACTCAGTATAGTCCATTCCAATACATTTTAAAACTTTTGTAAACAAACAAGTCCTCTCAAGTTCATCTCAAGATTAAAAATGTCTTGAGATATCAAATACGATCCTTTTACATTCCTGTGGCTGTGATGCTAAATGCATACCATCAGTGGTTGTGTGGGAATTGGCATTGTTCATTTTTTTTAGTATGCTCCAATTCGAAAACCATTTCAAGGAAAACCATCAATTATCCGATTTATCTTGTCCGATTTCAAAAATACTTTATGATTGCAGATCTTTTTGTAAAAGTACTTTGAACCTTTGTTTGACCGAACGACCGGGTTTTTAGACAGAATCCAGCATCGAATGTTTGCCACAAAAATTTTAAAAAAAAGTTTGGCTACGGCAACTGTCATGTGTCACTGTCAAATCTACAAAACCATAGACAAAGCCGTTTTTTTTATAGCCAGCCGAACGAAGGCGATTGGGATTCTGTCTAAATTCACGAATTATCAAACAGCGAAAAAATATTTATTATTAATTAACAAAGCTACGTAAAAGCATAATATTCAAATTAGTTGCTTGAAATAGTCCATTTTATCAAATAAAGGTGTTAAAAGCACAGCTTAAAAAAAATGAACAATGCCAATTTAGATGAAATTTGTTTGTTTACAAAGGCGTCAAAAAGCCCATGGCGAATTTATAACTCTCAAAAAACAGCTCATTAGAAGTTAATTATCTTTGGAATTATACTTGCCAAAACACGCAACCGCCTCTATAAGTATTGGACGTATACTATTGGCAGAGTGCAAAGCGGGTGGAGGGGGTAACCTAAACGATCACAGCGCTCGCTACGGCTAAAATTGTCATTTTTGTCGCTGACTTGAGCTGTCAAATCCATATTGCAGTAAACATTTTCTAATCGTTTTTGAGATAAAAATATGGTCCTGGTAAGATGTGTTGTTGTGAATTGTAATAACACCAAGAAGAATAGCGACTGTAAATTTTACCAATTTCCAAGACCATGGTGGAAACGAGACCAAAGATATAAGTGGATACTTGCCGTAAGAAAAAAAAAGTAAGTTACCTAACCTCTAAAATTTTCACTGAAAACAACAATTTTAATATTATTGGCAATAATGTTACTGACTACCATTGTCCAAAATTGTGTAATATAGTAAAATAACACAAGATTTCATTAATATTTTTCACAATATTTACTTATTTCTTGTTTGACAGCGGTGACAATATTGTACATAATGGCCGCCTGTCACGTGGCGCTGTCGTCGCGCTCGGTCCCAATAGTCGAGTCGCGTCTTTAGCCGAACTAATTTAACAGATAAAAATGTTGCCAAATATGAAATTAAATAGTCGACTTCTGAGATTACACAAGAAACTGAAAATGATGAACTTGAAAATATATTCGCGCCGTTTCTGTCGGTTACTTAGAAAATTAGACACAATGTTGTTTTCAAAATATTCATCAGCATCCAAACTAATATTATAAATGCGAGAGTGTGTCTGTCTGTTACCGTGAACATTAACCGCTGAAAACTTGAATTTATATCCGGAATATCCGGAATAATTGGATAGCGCTCGCGGGATAGCGGGAAACGGGAAATAATATTTTGCAAAAATAACCTATTGGTATGTAGAATGTTTTTTTTTAATATTAAACAGCCAGCACCAGTGCTGGTTGAGCGATGGCAACATTAGTGTATCTGCCAAACCAGTTCGCCCAATTATTGTCCAGACTAGTAAAGGCAAAGTGGATCGCATCGAATAAATCATTATTTGACTTAAAAAGAGAATCACATTTACTTCACAGTAACTGTAGTAAAAGACCGCCATTGACACAAAATAGCCGCCATTTTGTAATTAACCTTAGCTATTTAGGAAAGTTGCCATAACTTCTACAATTGGATAACAGGCAAACTAATCTATCTAATAAATACTGAATTTATACTAAATACTTCTCATAAATTCGGATTTAATTCTACGGGTTATAATAAAGTCTTTGAAAATGTGTTTATGTTTTTAAAAGCAACATAAGTAATTGGCTTGCATTTTGAAACAAAATACATGATGGTATTAAATACAGCAATAATAATTAAATATCAATCAACATTTACTCATTTTAAACTAAGACTGAAATACACAGACATCATGATTAATTCATTATTAATATATAACATGTTTTCTACAATTATTTGTATTGACTCATCAACTTGACATGTGTCGTCAAAAAGCATTATGTTGAAAACCATTTATTAATCAACTTTCCAACATGGAAATATTCAAATAATCAACTTTTCAACATGGAAATGTTCACATAATCAACTTTTCAACATGGAAATGTTCACATAATCAACTTTTCAACATGGAATTCATCAGCTAATCAACATACTAACCTCTTACTCCGCCGAACAAATACTGACTACGACTGTGGCATCTTACATTGGCTGCATTCCTCCATGCCGTCGCTGAACTCCTCAATTTGGAGTGTCATCTCGAAGAAGTTATACTTGTCGTGTACCAGCCGCGTCGCTTGCTCTAGAACCTTCTGCGGGCTCACGCCGGTGCCTAGAATAAGAAATTACAGAATGGTTAATCAATTTAATTTTAATTTATTCTGAAAGATTTGTTCATATAAATCTGTGATGCTAAAAATAAGACGTTCAACCATACAATTTCCAGGATATTCGATCTCTGGTAATTTATGAGAGCGGGGAAGATGGGATATATAGTACTCACGGATAGCGAGATGCGCCGAGAGAGCCGTCTTGTCCAGCGAGAGGGCCCACATACGGAGATTGTGTACTCGCACCACGCCGGGCAGAGAGAGGAACGTGTTGGCCACCTCCTACAAAAACCATTAAAATTTGAGACCTCTCAACTTAGGAGGGTGTACTTCCAGTGACGTGGCGTCCATAGAACTCGATTCCCACTGGCTTGCATATTCTAAGGCAGTTGGGCACTTTATTGTGCAGAATTAGAGGAAAAGGCCAGTTGAATTCCCTTCGGCTTGCTTTCTGACTTACTTGACCACGGTACTGGTACCTTCGATCATTTTACTTTATACAAGCCATTACCAAGAACTTAGAGGATCATTATAGTTTACCCTATCAATTCTCATAAAAGAAAAAACGTGTCCCAGATCTTACTATGGATCTTTTTCCTATTCGTCATGTTTCATACATAAAAAAAAACGACGAAAAAAGGTAACGAACAGGAATTGAAGTTTTGGGACAATTTTTTTCTTGCATAAGAATCGATAGGGTACAGTTTGACAACAAATATAATGCGCATCGGCAGTATTCGTTTGCGCAGAGAAGCGCAGACCAGTTTCCGATGGTAGCCGAACGTGTAAATAATCTATATTGGCATTGGCGCACGGCCCGACCGCCATGTTGGTACGAAATCGATCGACCAATAACAGCGCCAGAGTTGAGCGCGCGTAGAATTCTATTTTATCATTGGTGGATCGTAATTTCCCGCGCTACTAAAATTGGGCTACTGCGCAGGTACATCGTGGAGCATTATTTTTGTTGTCAAACTGTACCTACGGGATTATGAGTAACAAGACTTTTTTTAAAACGCTCGGAATCTTTTATCACAAGGAAGAAACCACTGATGCCAACAACACTCGTAACATTCCACCATTTCTCTTCCACCTCAACTTCTGCCTCACCTGGAAGTCAACTCCTCGCGGCGACCCCTCCATCAGGACGAGGAGCGTCTCCTTGATGATGTTGAAGGTGGTGATGAGCACCAGGATTGAGAACAGGAAGGTGCAGATCGGATCCACCAGGTCCCATGAAGGCTACGGACATAAAACTTGCTGTGAGGCAGTGTCGCAATAAGAAAGAAACATTTATTGGACGCATAAAATAACAAGATCAAAATTAAAATTATATACAAAGAAGAAGAATATAAAAAGTTGTTCATGACCGACGTCAAGAAAAGCCCAGCTCATGGTAATTTAAGTCTAAAATTTTGCATAAGGGTTCCTTTTATGATGTATTTACAGAAATATCTTACGCGGTATTCTGACGAGATTATGGCGTTGTAGGTACTTGTGGAGAGCGCCACAATAGAGAGGTCTCTCTCCAGGCAGATGTTATGCTTGGGGACCGAAGTCCAAAGGAAGAGATTTGAGAGTTGTATTTATTCAGCCGCATTGAGAAAATTCGTTAGCGGGATGTAGAAAGATGTGATAGCTGTCATTAAAACTGGCGCTAGCTACTCGTGCGTCATAGTAGTTATGTAGAGGTCAACTAGGTGGCGCTAGGGTCGCTACATACTTATCCTTCCCGTTAAAAATAGAACGGTTTTTTAATAAAACTGTTCCCTTTATTATGTGGAAACCATGTATTGTATGGTAGACCAGAAAAAATAACTTCCCTGCTTTGTGTTACCTAAAAAAATTTTTTTCCTCACATTATTCCACCACTTTATCGGCGAGACACCTTTACAACCATCTAATATTTTAAATGTAGGATGTCCATGATGCCGTCTCAGTCTGTTTTGTACAAACAAATTGAGACAGAACTTAGGATCTCGGGCACTTACCAGAGAACGGTCGGCCTGTTCCCTTAGCGTGTCGGAGCATAGCAACAAAATCTCCATCCCAACTAACCTTGAAGTATATCACTATGGCAGCCACCAGGACACCGAAGCTCTGTAAAAAGTCGCCCAGCACGTGGATGAACGCCGCCCGCACGTTAATGTTCTCTCGCTGATCGTGGTGGTGGGACGAAGAGCTCTCCACATCAGACTCGCTGCCTCGATCCTGGGAGGCAAGGGAATTGCCTAAGTAAAGCTTTTCGAAGAAGTGCAATTATTTTATTTTCGACAATTGAGGAACTGCAGCTCATTTATTTTTATTAAATTATTTTTTTTTAAAGTGGTCAATATGACATTTGTGACGTTTAACGGCTGATAAGCTTGGAGCCTAGAACTAGCTTAGAATTTAAAAAAAACTACGCCAACTGTCACTTTTGATTTTGTCAAAAAATAATACTGCGGTTTTAATCGCCAGGTTATCTCCAATGCCCCTGGCAACAGTAGGGACCACTTTAGGACCTATGATCTGTAGGCTTATTACCTAACTCGCTCGCAATCGCCATTCTTCATTTTGACAGTTCTTGTATGAATGTGACAGCTAGCTGATTCCGATGCCAATTGTCAGCCCATACATGAACTGTCAAAATGAACACGATGGCGATTGCGAGCGAGTTAGGTTATAATAATAATCCTACTGCTTGGCTTACCTTATTGTTGAGCACAGGGTTGGCGCCGCCGTGCGAGTGGCCGTGGCCGCCGCCGCCGTGGCTGTGTCCATGCTGATGCAGCGTCAGACCCATGCTGGATAATAAGCGTTTCGTTGATCAGCTCATTTACGAGGATAATATCGTCAATGTAGGGTAAAATATAGCTCTAAAATTCGTCCAACATATGGTAAAATAGGTTTAAAATTCATTGACTCTAGGTACTTGCGCTGTCGACCGTCTTACAGATGTGCACGAAATTTCAAGTCAATCGGACCAACCGTTAAAGAGACTCATGCAGAGACGCTCCTGGCTGGGACACCAAAATTCTACTACTATTGTCATCCAATTTACATGAGTATGCAATATTTCAACTCAATCGGTTTACGATGTGTCTGCTTCAAACATAAATTGCAAGATTCCACACGAACATATTACATTGCAAGTTTAATGAAAACTTGTAAAAAAATCTAACCTACCCCCCGCGTCTTATAAGCAAAAGCAAAACAACAGTTGTTTTGAAGCGGACAATCGTGTCAAATGATTAGATTAGATTCATGCATATAGTTAAATTTGTATTACATTATATTTTTATGTCGGAACGGAAGAAAGTCACGAAAAGATCGTCAATTGATGATAGGACAAAAAACATAATAAGACACAATAAAATGCGACGCAACTGTCACAAAGAAAATAAGAATCAAATAATAGGAAAATAAATAATTTAAAATAGCAAATTGAATGTCAAACAAAAACGAAATAAAACATAAAAGCAATATTATAATAATAAAATTACATAACGTACAGAGAACAAGAATCCAATAATAAAAACAGGAAATCAATTTCAGTTCAATGTTAAACGAAAAATAAATATAATAAATTTACGCTACCCGGTCAAAGTTCTAGGAAACTCTCAAAAGTAATCAATTTCTCCCGTTATGACAACATTTTTCATTGATACGCCGCTCCTATTGTTAGGTAGCGTGATAGTATACATAGGCTATATTAAAAACCAAGGCCTTCCTCAATATTTGCTCTATCTAACATTGAAAGAATTTTTCAAACCGGACCAGTACTCCCTGAGATTAACGCGTTCAACCAACCAACCGAACAAACTCTTCAGCTTTATTATTTATATTAGTACAACAGCGGGAACTCATCATTTACCAAGAAACTGAAACCTCGCGTTGCTAAGTTATATTAGGTAGACTTTTTTATTAAATATGTAAGCGGGTAAAGTAAAGGTTTGTCATATGATGATGTCACATCCCTTTCTCACATGGCCGGCACTCTACTAACTAACTTTGCAAGAGTCAAAAGTATCGGTAAAAAGTAAATGTTTCATAATACTCACATCAGATTAACAACGACGCCGACAGCCGAGGTGATCAACATGACCAGGGCGTCGATCTCGAACTGTCGATATATCACCCTTTGGACGGCCATGTAGACCAGTACTCCTGTCACCACCCAAATGAGCAGGACAGACGTGAGGGCGCCTATTACCTCCGCTCGGTACCAGCCGAAGGGCATTCTGAAACAGACAAATTATTTCATCGATACCACACAAGCGTACGTAAATTTTAAACCAAGGTGGCAACGGAGCGTTTTCCAAAACAAAGTCTACATTAATATTTTTACCAGAATTAAAATATTTTGGGTTTTCGTTGCGTTGAGATTTACATAATTGACGAATGCCAAAAAGTTGACACTTGTTTCACAACTCATCAACAATGTCCTTGGCAGCATGACAGACTAGCACCGCTTGAAACGTCAAGAAATGACCCTGTCAACCTTTAGTGTTGATGACTGATGCGTATTCGCGTAGTTAAACTTGCCCCCATGGGACAAAGATGGCATGATAAAATGACGACTTTGGAATTTGACGTAGGTTGTTGTTTTAACTAATTTTTTAAATGTATTTTCGAATCGCTACGAAGATTCCTCTACAGAGCTTCTCGAAGCATTGTGTGACATTGTTGATACATCATGTCTGTCAGCCGAAAGACGTCCACTGCTGAACATAGGCCTCCCCCAAGGCTCTCCACTCAGACCGGTCCTGCGTGTTCCGCATCCACCGCAATCCCGCGATCCTGATCAGGTCGTAGCTCCATCTTGTTGGAGACCTACCAACAGCTCGTCTCCCGGTCCGCGGACGCCATTCGAGAACCTTCTAACCCACCAGCCATCGGTTCTGCGAGCAATGTGCCCCGCCCACTGCCACTTCAGTTCCGCTATTCTTCGGGCTATGTCGGTAACCTTTGTTCTGCTACGGATATCATCATTTCTGATTCTATCCCGCAGATAAACCCCGAGCATAGCCCACTGAGTAACTTTGAGTTTCCTCATGAGGCCCATCGTTAGCGCCCATGTCTCAGATCCGTATGTCATCACTGCTAACACACATTGGTCAAAGACTTTTGACTCCTCCGCGTCCACCTCCTCCTCTAAGAACGCTTATAACCTATGCAGCAACGCTAGGGCAACTATAGACCGCAAATGAGTCCTCGCCCTTGGGGTGCCGACGCGCGGGTGAAACGACCGCGGGGGCCAAGAGAGGTGAAGGCGGCCGGCGCTATCCGCCCCCACCGCTCTCGGTCCCCTTTGTCGTCCCACCCCGCGCCCCGCAGCCGACTCATTTAAACGCTCGGTCTATACATGATGAACTCTTTACTTCCTTACCTCCTAGTAGCAGGCCTGCTTGCGACCCATAGCGAGAACAGCGATATCATGAAGCTGGCGAAGTCTGTGAGGAGATGGGCGGCATCTGTGGCGATGGCCAGACTGTTCGACAAGTAACCACCTGGAATAGAACGAGGAAACATTAAATAGCTTATGTGGCTTCGGCATCTGTACGTACAGGTACGTACCAAGCCCATTTTACACCAACGCGACAATTGTCGGCGACATTTGACAATTCTGTTCACATTACAAACGCGACGAGAGGCTATAGACTACAAGCCCATGGAAAAAATTAACCTGTGAAATGAACCAGCGTGAATAACGCTTAGAAGGCTGTTACTATATCATAAAATAACTCTGAGCGCTATGCCGTCATTTCTGAGCGATACTTAAGATAACTGGAACTTAACAGAGTAGTGAAACTGGTCCTTAGTCTTTTATGGGGGAAGAGGGGGGAGGGGGGGGGGGGGGGTATGCTTTGAAGCGATAGTATTTACTTACCAACAATTTCACCAAACATAAATATGACGCACAGCACGCTGGCTATGATGAGTTTCCTGCGCGCGCGCTTGTCTATCTCCTCGTTCCGCGATCTGTGACAATGCTCTGTTGACAAAATAAACATGTCAGCCACGTATATGCGACAACCTCACGCACACATAAACACACACAAATCACGTCTTTATCCCTTACGGGGTAGACAGAGCTGAAGGTAACAGGAACCTACAGGCCACATTTAGCAAGATTGTGGGCGTATAGGTGGAAAATGGAATCAAAATAGTGATGGGTTGCTTCCCACATCGCCTATAACATGATTCCTATGATTTTCGCCCATACCATCGATGGGATTTTACCATCTGCGCGGGTAGCGACGCAACTGGTACGTTTTATGTGTTTTCTTTACTCCCAGACCAGCATGGAAGAAAATAACCTAATCTAAAAAAAAACATTTTGGACAAAACCTTTTTTGCTGACTGTACGATTCGTTGACTTTAATTGCATTGATCCATCCTACATATGCGAACCAAATTTCAAGTCAATCGGAGCAACCGTTGAAGAGTTCTCTCCTGCGGAGACGGTCCTGGCTGGACCACCTTTATTGTACCTACATCTGATTTACACAAGTATGAAAAATTTCAGCTTGAAGATATCTGCTTTAAAATTGAGTTGCAAGATTCCACCCGGACAAACAAACTTACATAACATACATACATTGCAAGTTAATATAAACCTTGTAGTATAATAAAGGCACATTTGAACCCGAAGCAACCAGATTAAAATACAGAGTGCCTTAGAGTTGTTGCAGAATATTCCAGAAGGCTTGATTAGCTCAATATAACATTCTCGTTAAGGTTTTTCGTTAAGATGGTAAAAGCCCATCGAGGGAATGGGAGAAACTCTTAGGAATCATGTTATAGGTGGATGCGGCTAGCAACCCATCACTATTTTGATTCCCCTTCCCACCTATACGCCCACAATCATGCTAAACGTGACCTTTAGGTCTTGTTACTTTAGGCTCTGTCTACCCCGTAAGGGATAAAGACGTGATTTGTGTATGTTAAGATTTTGTTTCGTAATTTTTAATTCAAACTTCTACATTATTTCTATGCTGGTCTGGGAGCAAAGATAAAACATAGAATGTAACCAGTTGCTTTTCTTCCCGCGCAGATGGTAAAAGCCCATCGAGGGAATGGGCGAAAATTTTAGGAATAATGTTATAGGCGACGCGGCTAGCAATAGACGAAGAATTATCACTACATAGTATAAAACAAAGTCGCTTTCTCTGTCCCTATGTCCCTATGTCCCTATATCCCTATGTCCCTATGTATGCTTATATCTTCAAAACTACACAACGGATTTTGATGCGGTGTTTTTTAATAAATAGAGTGATTCAAGAGGAAGGTTTTTATGTATCATTCTACGCAGACGAAGTCGCGGGCAGAAGCCAGTACATTATAAACCTTCCTCTTGAATCACTATCTATTAACAAAACCGCATTAAAATCCGTTGCGTAATTTTAATGACCTAAGTATACATAGGGACAGAAAGACAGACAGCGGAAAGCGACTTTGTTTTATACTATGTAGTGATACTGTTTCACAAAACTACCTAAATTACACGCCTCGGTTTACTACATTACACGCGCTACCGCAACAAATCGACGACAGTATAGAACTTTAGCTATCGAATTTTTCCATCCAATATTGTATTGAGCAAGGCAAGCTAAACGCAAAACAATTATGAGCGTGCGAATTTATTCTACAGTCTACAAGCGTTTCGCACGCACGAATTAATTTCATATCCTATAATATAGGACCTATATTATAATGCTGTTCCTTGTTCACGCTGAAACGACAGGACGATTTAAATTAAATTTGGAACGGATAGCTGGTACCCTTTTATCGTGTGGAAAATGCACCTTATACATTCCCGCGCTCGGGGCAGCAACGGGAGTATGACGGGCTCTCCAACTCGCCGCTGCCTTCCCGAATGGAAGGAGGGGAGAGGCCTACCGTCTAAAAACCGACAAGTTCCCTCCTGGCCATGGACTGTGAGCGTTACGGGAGCACTAGCACGTCTAGCACGAGAGCGCACAAGAGTCGCGTCGCGCGCGAGATAGATAGATTGCCCGTCCTTTTCTTACTGTACCAACAAGAAAGAGACGGGTAGTCCAACTCGCGCGCGACGCGACTTTCGTGCGCTCTCGTGCTAGCGGGGTAGGTGTCACCGCGACGCCCACTGGCCGCCCCGGGATGGGGCAGATGGCAACGGCACCGTTGAGTGCGGATTCCGGATTCCCCGCCCTCCCCCGCCGGTGACCGTTTGATTTTTTATAGAGGTTGACTCCTCGCAGCCCCCACCCTAGATTAATACACTACTTTTTATCCCAGAAAATTGCAGTCCCGCGGGATAGCGATAAACGTGTCAAAGGTCGTAGCTGCCTAGAGTAGCAACGTAAATTGTTATCGCGTATATAACTTCATCATCAGTTCTTCAATCTAACGCGGACAAAGTCGCGGGCAGAAGCTAGTTTAAAATGATTGTATAATCTAACACGAAAAATGTACAGCACAAGGCGTATGTAATCGGAGCGTAGTTTTAGTTTTCTCAAACAATACGGTAACACGAATCACGAGACCTTCCATTTATTCTCACGAACATAAACACCGAACAGGAATTTGATCAGATATCAAACAAAGCGCGAAGATAACATAAACGCCCAGAGCCAGTGGTGCCGAAACTGGGGTTATTTTGTGGCGTGAAGTGGCCAGTCGCCAGGGAAGGCAGACCATACAAATTGTGTTGCGGCGCAATACCGCCGGCTAAGCTGGCAACCCCCGTGCACCCCACTGGGGTAATTACCCCCAAAGAGTAAACTGTGATTCGTGAGGGGTATTACAAGATGTCGGACTTAGTGGAAAGTGACACCGTACGAGTTTTTAAGGGGTAAATGACAACTTTCTTCAATGTTCAAGGGTAAATGTCAATAAGTTTCTGACGGAAGTGATACAAGCTTCTGTACCTACTCTTTGTTCTTGACTTACATTGTCATTCACTCTGTACTAAATGTGTAACAAATTTAAAGTCTTATCGGACCAACCGCTGGAAAGTAGTGTCCGACCGAAACACGATTTTTAGCCGAAACCGAAACCGAAACCGAATTTTCGGTTTTTTTCTGATTTCGGCCGAAACCGAAATTTTTGAAGACGTATTAAAATATTCAAAATTACTGTACAAATCGTAAGGAAAAGATTATTGCAAGGATTTCTTATATGAGAACAGTTTCTTTTTTGTTAAACAAAATAAAAAACGTTTATTTTTAATGAAAATAGACATACATGAAACTACCGTGAGACTTAATCATAATTACACATAAACGGATAACTCACGTATAAAAAGTCGAGTGATGCTCGACATGTTTCGGACTATTTCGTAGTCCTTCCTGGAGCTTGGAACGAAGTTTGTTACTACGAAGGACTACGAAATAGTCCGAAACATGTCGAGCATCACTCGACTTTTTATACGTGAGTTATCCGTTTATGTGTAATTAAAATAGATATAATTAGAGGTAAATTATGAAATTTTAAACCAAATCAAATCAAATCAAATCTTTAAACTTTTAAACAAAGTTACCTAATTAATATTATTATGATACCTGAACAAAGTCAATTGCAAGACAAATCACAGCTTAAACATAAATCAACTTTTACAAAAATTATATTATTATCACTGTAATCAGAGATCTTTAAACAAAGTTTTAGAATAATACCTCGTGTGACAAAGTCAAACATTGCAAGAGAAATCACAGCATTCATGCTACTTTAACATAAATCAACTTTGTCAAAAAATATGAAATAATTAAATTTTAATCAACTCCCTTTCTCTACATAATTATGAAATTATCACTTCAATCACCGATCTTGAAACAAATTTTCCAAGATCGTTACAGTAGTCATGCTACTTAAACACTAATCAACTTTTACAAACAAAACAATATGAAAATCAAATTTTACACATTAATGAGTTCTTGTACTTAGAGTATTTCAATTTTTACTTTTGCTTTACGCGCCCGAATTAAGCCGAGCGCTCCCAATGCGAGAGCCGCGTGAGGCCGCGAAGTAATTTCGGCCCGGCCGAAGGTTTCGGCCGGATTCTGGCCGAAACCGAAACTTCGGCCGAAATCAGTTTTTTGGCCGAAATTGGCCGAAACCGAAACTTCGGTCGGACACTACTGGAAAGTTCCCTTCTGCGGTGACGGTTCTAGAACCGTGGCCAGGGACACCAGAATTTCAGTACTAGATTATTTATTTTTTGACAAGACCTAATTTTCGCCCACTCTCTCGGTGGACTTTTTCGATCTGCAGCAGCTGGCATATTCTACGCTTTTTCTTTACTCCCAAACCAACAATGGACCAATGAGACTAATTAGCTTACACCAAGTGCTTTAAGGCCAAGTAAAATGTAAGGATCCTTACGAATACACTTCGACCCTCGTGGATCTTTTATGTAAGGGCAAATTACTCACTCTCAACTTCAGTTATGCTCCCATTCCTCGCAGGCTCGTCGCCTCCACTCTCTATGACTGCACAGCAGCCCGTGGAAGGATTGCCGTGCACGCAGAATATCACACGGCGCCCCTTGGCGGGGCTATCTGTGCCGTACGACGCCTTGCCATCTTTGAACCTAGAAGAAAAACAAGCTGGTTACAGACCATTATACGAATAAGAATTAGAATGGTTTATTAGGAGAACATTAGTTGATTTGCCGCAGATCGGCAAGTGCGTAGGACGTCCACCAACAAGGTGGACCGATGACCTGCTTAAAGTCGCGGGTTCACGGTGGATGCAAGCCGCTTCCAACCGAGGCAACTGGGGGCCTATGTCCAACAATGGACGTCCTATGGCTGACGATGATGACGATGATGATGATCATTGAGAAAAACTTTTCATAAATTCATCATTTGACAAACCTTTATTAGTTGCGAATTCGTAAATTTTATGAATTCTCCAAAAACTATTCGCGTAGCTTATTGGCGCCACACTTCGGTTTATTTAGCATGAGAAAAATGGATTTACTTCTTGTGTATGGTAAACAATCTTGGCATGTATTTTTAATGAAAAATAGTTTTCAAAAAGAAATAACAGCCATTTCAATTTAAAATCCTTGAAATGTTGTGATTTGTTTTGTCAAGGTTTTACATTTTCCAGTTACTGATTTTTAAAAAGCGTTTTTCAGTAAAAATACGTGAAGATTTTTTACCTTTTTCTCATGTAAATAAAACCGAAGTACAGGGCCTCTATTCGGCGCTGACACGCCCAAGCTATTACCAACCATTTGCAGTGCCTAACGTTTAATTTGCTATTCGGGGTCGCCAAAATGTCAGTTTGCCGAACACAATCCGAAGAGAACGCAATGCGTTTTTAGTAAGCTATTCGGGGCGCAGGTTAGGTTAGGTTAGATTTATAAGTTTATAATTTGTTAAAAAGGTAATATAAGCAGATAGGTAATAAAGGTTTGTGGATGAATACAAAAATTACGAAATTATGACGTAGCTACATTGACGATTTGAATGGACCAATGTAGCCAGTAAACACGTAAAATTAGACTGTCACCAAACTCACATCCTTGTATCAGAGAGGACATATTACAAACTATATTCTCATCAGCAGATCCTGTGTTAGTATATAGATATCGTTTATACGCTGTCTCAAATACCTACTCTAAAATGTACACCAGCTCTCGGGATACGAAATCCGCAAGCTCTCGCAAGATGCATTCCCAGAGCGTCGTGAACCTTGGGCTCTTGGCCTATGACGAACAGAGGTCTCAGCAAAGGTCTCCAACGTAAACTTTACGTAAAATACTGACGAAACTATGGGGTAAGCCATTTCGTAGACTGCGTTAGCATAAGTTCTACAAAATAATGTACCCACATGAGCATTACACACATTTTTTTGAGGGCGCATTTGCATGCTTTAAAAACTTAAGTAAATGCATGGGTAAATGATGTATCTCTACATAAAACACTACTACTAGTGTACAGAACTGTAGGCTTATTACATAACTCGCTCCAATCGCCATCGTGTTCATTTTGACAGTTCTAGTATGAATGTGACAGCTAGCTGATTCCGATGCCAACCGTCGGCCCATACATGAACTGTCAAAATGAACACGATAGCGATTGCAAGCGAGTTAGGTAATAAGCCTACTGATATGGGACTTTATTAAGTCATTTTTCTAATTAGGAACGTCAATTAGTCTATTCGCACACATTACTCACACATGCCTGAAGCATGTACGAAGGGATTGATGAATGTGGATGAAGCGAAAGAAGTATGTCAGGATCGTAGCAAGTGGAACAGAGTAGTCTCTGCCTACCCCTGAGGGAAACAACATGTAATTTGCTTAAGTTTTTCTTCACCTCTGCCATCTTAGACAACTAAATGAGGACTTTAATGATGACGCATTTTATTCTCAGAATGGAAAATTTGGGTCAACTCTACTTGGAATCAACAAATGTTGTATACCACTGATTTTAGTTCGAGAAAAAACTTGTCCCCCAGTGGCCCCAGTCAGTTACGTTACTTTGCTTGCTTACGTGCACGTATGTAACAAATCGACAAAGAAAATTTACTACCAGCTGCAGGATCGAGGTTACTTATTTCAGACGACCTACTTTCTCTACACTCAAATTTTCAGAAAATACGACACATCATAAATACTGTCAGGAATATTTAGCCGGTGGTTATGTCAGTTTAACTTTATTAGTTGACGAAATGTTTCTATGGATAACATTAGTTACGTTCATTGGCGAATGTTTGTGTAATTACAGAAGATTATAGAAATGACTTAATTTTGAATCAAAAACTACGGTGAAAGACCTTCAGTGTTCAGTTGAACTAATCCAACAACCTGTAGGCTCAGATCAAATAAAAAGTAAAGATAGAGCGCGGTGAACAGCCGAGTGAAGCCGGTTTTATAAACATGTGTGCGTAGGCCGGTGTTGTTATAATAATTATTGATACCCCGATACTGCAAAAATATATAATAATAATGGGTTTGGAAATCTGAAAAAATACATAAAGTAGTTAGTATGTATTTTAGGTTGCGTGTCACTTTCTCACGTTTTAAGCCGTGCTAATAAGAATAGAATTTAAAATGAAAAAGAAAAGGTTGTATTACAGAGGCTGCATTCACCATTGGGTGAATAATAGGGTAACTAAAATATTATAATGGCAACACTATTGTTGACGTTTCGTCAGAAGCAAAAATTATTTCGATTTTTATTGAAAATATTGGTTTACGAGTTTACTAACGTATGATAAGTGATTCCATCCTGCTTTTTATTTTTGGACGAATAGTTTTTACACCCTTTCACTACGCAATTTGGCATTATTACTGATATTAGTCCAATTTAAAATACGTTGTGCTCCACGGGAATGCGTAGCTCAAATAATAAGGTTTTGGTATAGTTTGGTTGCAAGTGTGTGCGTGTCACTGTGTAAGCACACGGATTGGTGCAGTTTGACCGGCTTCACTTCGTTGTTTGCAGCGCTCTATCTTTACTTTTTATTTGATCTGAGCCTGTAGGCTTATTATCTAACTCGCTCGCAATCGCCATCGTGTTCATTTTGACAGTTCTTGTATGAATGTGACAGCTAGCTGATTCCGATGCCAATTGTCAGCCCATACATGAACTGTCAAAATGAACACGATGGCGAATGCGAGCGAGTTAGACAATAAGCCTACTGAGAAATATTCCAGATTAATTATATGATACATTGTATACTGTGGTACTATTAATCGAAATAAGGGGATTTAATTCCGATTCAGTTCAGGTTCCTTCGCTGTCAGATCCACACTAAAAATGACAGATAAAACCTGAACTGAGTCGGAATTGAATCGCATTAAGACTTCATGAGGGCCCAAGGTATTTTACAGTAAGCCTATCTCTGTTAACCTACAACAGTTGACGTATTACCATACATTGTAAGAAAAACGGTGCATCCTAATTACGTTAACAGCATAAACATGATAAACACACATTTATTGTGATTGGTGTGTTTACGACAGCCGTCCACAGATTGTTTATTGTTTGTGTATATCGCCTATCGTGCTCTTATCGAGGCGTAGGAAACTAGCAGCAGCTACGTCTGGCAGGCAATCACAACTAGACTCGCTCTCTCACAGGCATTATAAGAAAACAGTAGGTTTATTGTCTACCTCGCTCGCAATCGCCATCGTGTTCATTTTGACAGTTCATGTAGGGGCTGACAATTGGCATCGGAATCAGCTAGCTGTCACATTCATACAAGAACTGTCATTTCATAGGCCAGGGTCGATAATTTTTGAGACAAAATAAAATTATAGTAGGATGAAACCCATTAGGAAAGGTAGAGAATATTACAAAAATTAAAGGAAAAATAAATTACGGTCGATCTGAGGTCGGGAAGGGGGGGGGGTGAGTTTTTAAGGGTGAAAAACGGTTTATCTCGATTTCCGGCGAAACTACAAGTCTTATGAAAAAAAGTTAAATGACAAAGTTGTAGGTAATAAAAAGATCTACAACTTTTGCTTTTACACTTTTTTCACATAACCTCAAAATTTATGTGAAAAATTCAAATAACCAAGTTTTTGGTTTTTTATTTTTATCTTTTGCAAAAATAATAATTTTTTCACGAAACTTGGTGAAAACTTACATTTTTATGTCCCGACCTTACAGTATTTTTTTTGATTTAAAAGATTCATTTTTTCACCTTATTTTGACTTAATATCGAAAAAGTACCCTAATTTTCAATCGAAAATTCTCACGTCAAAATATCTGTTTTTTTTTAAGTCGGTGGCCTTTTTGTTCGTTAAATATCTACTTTCCGATGGTATAAAAAAAAATATACATTACAATGGTAATTTTTGTCAGAAAATGCAAATAAAGGAAAAAAACATTATGTTCAATTTTGAGCTATTTATTTAAAATTTACACCTTAATTACTCGTTAAACGTAAGATTACATGTTACATTGATAAACAAAAAAAATACGAATCCATAAAACATACAGATTGCAAAAAACATGCGAAAATAGTTGTTCTAAATATTTAAAAATAGGATTCAAATCCTATTTTTATTGTATTTAAGAAAATTATTATGAATAACGTAATCAGTAGAAAGTATCGAAATTCAATAGTACGATTTACATGTATATTTATATATTACTAGCTGTTGCGCGCAACTTCGTCTGCATAGAATTCTTTTATCGCTATCCCACGGGAATTGCGCAATTTTCCGGGATAAAAAGTGGTCTATGTGTTATTCCAGACTATAATCTATATATGTTCCAAATTTCATCTCGATCTGTCCAGCCGTTCTGGCGTGAAAGAGTAACAAAGTTTCACATTTATAATATTAGTAAGATGAGATTTTCTATGACATAAATGTAATTAGAATTTAATAAATCAACTTTATTACTGAAAGATATTGCAACAGTCACATTTTTTAGATGAAATCTCCTTTAAATCCTATTTTTTTAATATTTAGAACAATTATTTTCGCATGTTTTTTCCAATCTTTATGTTTTATGGATTCGTAATTTTTTTGTTTATCAATGTAACATGTAATCTTACGTTTAACGAGTAATTAAGGTGTAAATTTTAAATAAATAGCTCAAAATTGAACATAATGATTTTTTCCTTTATTTGCATTTTCTGACAAAAATTACCATTGTAATGTATATATTTTTTTATACCATCGGAAAGTAGATATTTCAACGAACAAAAAGGCCACCGACTTTTTAAAAAAAACAGATATTTTGACGTGAGAATTTTCGATTGAAAATTAGGGTACTTTTTCGATATTAAGTCAAAATAAGGTGAAAAAATGAATCTTTTAAATCAAAAAAAATACTGTAAGTTCGAGACATAAAAAGGTAAGTTTTCACCAAGTTTCGTGAAAAAATTATTATTTTTGCAAAAGATAAAAATAAAAAACCAAAAACTTGGTTATTTGAATTTTTCACATAAATTTTGAGGTTATGTGAAAAAAGTGTAGATCTTTTTATTACCTACAACTTTGCCATTTAACTTTTTTTCATAAGACTTGTAGTTTCGCCGGAAATCGAGATAAACCGTTTTTCACCCTTAAAAACTTACCCCCCCCCCCCCCTTCCCGACCTCAGATCGACCGTAATTTATTTTTCCTTTAATTTTTGTAATATTCTCTACCTTTTGTAATGGGTTTCATCCTACTATAATTTTATTTTACTTTTTATCATTTTCAAAGGTATCGACCCTGGCCTATCAATCCGATGCAGTGTCAAAAGAGTTACATAATTACCCTGCTGGAGTCTTATACCGTTGGTCGTGCGTTAACAAATTGACGAGCCACATGACTCCGTATAATCATTATCTCGAGCCTATATACGGTCCACTGCTGGGCACAGGCCTCCTCTCACAATAAGAGGGCTTGGGCTAGAGTACCGCGCTAGTACCGCGCGGGCCCTGTGCGGATTGGGAACTTCACACACACCATTGAATTGCTTCGCAGTTGTGTGTCTCACCGATGTTTTCCTTCACCGAAAAGCTCATAGTAAATTATTGCACATAAATTCCGAAAAACTCACGAGGTGCGAGCCCGGGAATCGAACCCACGTCCCTCTGCTTGAGAGACTATTAGCCTACCACGGCTTCCGGCTCCGTATAATACCTATGACAAGACAGTAGGCTTATTGTCTAACTCGCTCGCAATCGCCATCGTGTTAATTTTTACAGTTCATGTATGAATGTGACAGCTAGCTGATTCCGATGAGATTTGTCAGACCATAGATGAACTGTCAAAATGAACACGACGACGATTGCGAGCGAGATAGATAATAGGCCTGCAGATCAAGACATGATTGCCATCCAAGCGCAACCATCACATCGCGAGCTAGTTGAAAATCACACCTCAGATCACACGATCTGTTTAATCGTTTGATTCTCCAAAAACGTCGTAAGAGAGGTGATCTCTGCTGTCCGGAGACAATTTTAGCTTGACCTTTGACTTAAGCTTGATTACACGAACTACAAGGGTGAAAATATTGTACATCATAATCGACCAAGTGCTGTCGATGCTACATCATAACAAAACCGTAAAATCGCTGCAACGATCTTCGAATTGGTAAAAGCCCATTGAGAGAATAGGCGAATATATTAGGAATCATGTTATAGGCGATGCAACAAGCAACCCATCACTATTTTGATTCCACTTTCTATTTCTACCTACACGCCCACAATCATGCTAAACATGATCTATAGGTCTTGTTACCTTAGAATAAGGGATAAAGACGCGATTTATGTATGTTTATGTAAGTAAGCTTTAAATACCACACATCGCTATTTTTGTAACTGTTACATGATCCTTACACCATATACGGAACGCTTGCCGTATTGTTGTACACTTGGCCGTGATTTACCTGATTTAGTACAGTGGGCCACACGACACGGCAAGACAAAACGGTAACATACAATGTTGCAACTGCTAGTGTATTAACTGTTTCTTTGCACGAGATACGAACGCTGATATTGCTTAAAACGATCACGGAAGATCATGCAATTCACACACGGTCAGAGCCATTCATTCTCATACAAGAAAAAAAGTGTCTCAGATTTTACTACGGAACTTTTTTCCTGTTCGTCACGTTCCAACCTACATAATCTACATATGTTTAAAAAAGTGACGGAACTGGAATGGAAATTTTAGGACACATTTTTCTTGTTTATGGATCGATAGGGTATTCATTCGATAGGGCCATTCTGAGTAAGAAAAACCCAAAATAGTTAAATTCTGGAAAAAATGCTCATGTTGACTTTTTTTGGCAAACGCTTAGGTATATGTATACAGGCTGGAGATGATTTAAATTTTACAAAATGTTTAGACACCAAATTTTTCACTTCTCACCCGCCTGCGCGACGCAAAGGAGAATAATGTATTTGACTTCAACAATGCCATTCATAAATCGCAGTACAATTTACTACAGTCCAGTTTGACCTCAGATTTAGCCTATATACGACTTCTTTGATAAAACCTCGTTGCGATCAATGAGGTGTGAGGTTTTTTAGAGTAGTGCACTAATGAGGCCGTCATGGCTACGACTGTTTTTGCGTAGCTTGAAGTATATTGTTTTTGTCGTACTTTTTCCATAAATTAATGAACTAAATAACTATAAGGGTGTGCTCGCACAGAAGTAGAGCGCAGACTCGAATTAGGGACCGCCCACACCGCCACGTATAGGTACGTGTCGAAGGCGCGGCTATGCTCGAAACGTTCATCATCAACATCTCACCCACTTCCTATCTTTGCGGTATTAGGTCAATTTGGTATGTCCAGTTGCCCAAAGGGCTAAATACCCAGAAAAAGAGCTCCGTCGAAAATCAGGTGCTCAACTAATAGATGGTCAAATCACCCACAATACGGTCATAAAGATTCGTCTTTTTAATGAGAACGATTCGTTGCCGATTTGCACCGCTAGAGGCGCTAGCAAAAAACTAAAAAGGCTCTGTAATTAATGGGCATACTCTATCAAAACAATCAAGAATGACACACATTTTTGAATCGTGTGATTGATAACATTTTTTGTCCGTTCGCTTATCAATTTCATTGTTCGTCAATAGATATCAAACCGCGTCCTTATTAAGGTCGGAATAAAGTCAACGAACTCATTTGGCTGCACCCAGTTTAACTTACTCAAACTCATAACCTACTCTTACAAACTCTGTGAGGCTAAACAAGCAACTTGATAGACTAGGGCCTAGGGTGTAAAAAATGACCTTCTGCCAAGTTTCTTGCGGCGCATTCTTCTTGACAATGATAGTCTTTCCGAATGCGCTGGTAGTTTCAAAAAGACATGTAAAAGAGCCCTTCGCGTTTTCATTTTCATTTTCATTGTACTGGGGGTGGGGGGGTCAATTTGTGTGCACGGCCTATCCAGAAGACCCTCGCACGCCACTGCTTTTACACTCTAAGTGCCTATCAAGCACTACCAGAAGTTCCTGCGCTCTGATGATAAGCAATCACCATATACAAGGTGTATTCGGGTAATTCCGAAAATAAGAGTGTCATTTCGGAAGAAATCAAGTAATCTCTTGTTACAACGGACTATGACTGATTTGAATGAGTTTTGGAATTATCTGATTCCCAGAATTACCCGAATACACCTAACATACTCCTGATGTGTCTGGTAGGCGCAAAGATACAGATACAGATACATGAATCACGTCTTTTTTTTTTACTACGAACTGACCAATGATTGACCTCTATCTCACTTGGTGGAAGGTGCAGATGAGGCCAAAGGTGTAACTCACTGGTTCAGTAACAGCCTATTCACTCTAGCCTTGAAGAGCCCTAGATTGTATCTGTCCGGAAATACAGACGATGCGGGAGCGAATTCCATTCCCTAGCAGTTCGCATTAGGAAGGATGAAGCAAACCGCCTCGTGCGGGCCAATGGTATGTTGACAACAAATGGGTGAAAACGCTCCCCCCGCCTGGAAGTCCGTTGGCGAAACGGAGATGGAACTATAAGGTCGTGCAATTCCTGCGCACACTCACCAAAATGTATCCGATAAAAAACAGACAGACATGCAACTCTTCGACGGTGTTCGTGACTCTGCAGTCTGTTCTCGATTAACGAGGCATCACCAATGAGCCTACGGGCTCGCCGCTCTACCGAGTCCAGCGCGGCCAACTGATACTTGGCAGACCCGTCCCAAAGGTGGCAGCAGTACAACAGTATCCCTTACGGGGTAGACAGAGCCTAAGGTGACAAGGCGCAAAAAAAAACAACTCATATAGCCATTTAAAACTTAACCGGATTATTGAACCGTTCCGAGGACCACACAACACACAGCTAATGCTCTTTCTTTGCAACAAGTTATTGTTGTGCCCGTGTACCGTTACACCCATTAGTCAAGTTCTACAAAATCATAAAGAGCGATTTGCACAGAGATAAAGTTGTAACTTCAGTAAAGGTGCCACCACACCGGTGCGTAACAGACGTTGACTACGACACGTCACTGCGAATACGCGGTGTGGTCGCACCTTAAAAGTAGCACGCGGACTCAGAGGAGCTAAATCAATACAGTTGGAATTACATATTTGTGTGATTATTAAAAAACCGGCCAAGTGCGAGTCGGACTCGCGCACCGAATTTCCGTACAAATTCGGCAACTGAATCTAAAATCCAGTTTTAGGAGAACCCTGCCTTCTAAGCAAAATGCAGGGAGTGTGAGATCATTTTATATCGGTTACTTAGATAGACGGAGCGACCAAAAATATTCTGCTTTTAGCGTTTGTCGTTATATCGGCAAGAAATACACCCCCTTGCAAAAAAAACGGGCACCTATGGTTTATCCGATTTATCAAGCATCAAGCTTTTATGCACATAGAATACAAAAACCATGTGTGCCCGTTTTTTTGCAAGGGGGTACATCATGTGTGAAAAATTTCAACTGTCTAGACAACTCTATAGACCAGGCAGACGAACTGTGGAGTCTTAGTAATGGGTACATACACATTCATACATACATAAGTCACGTCTTTATCTCTTACGGTGTAGACAGAGCCTAAGGAAACAAGACCTAAAGGTCACGTTTGGCATGATTGTGGGCGTATAGATGGAAAGGGGAATCAAAATAGTGATGGGTTGCTAGCCGCATCACAACGTAATTCCTAAGATTTTCGCAAATTCCCTCAATGAGCTTTTACGATTAGCGCGGGAAGAGAAGCCACTGGTACATTCTATGTTATTTTGTTTTTCAGACCAGCATGGAAGTTCATAAGTTGGAAATATGTAAACAAAACAAACAAAACAGGTATACACAATTTCACATTTTTTTATTAATAGGCATGCATTTGATCACAACCATGCCCGATGGTAAGCGAAGTGATCTATGGACCACCCTTGTTCAGTAAATGGGTGAATGCACCCATTCAGTTGTTTCCAGTCACAAAACTGGTGATTATTTCGATTCCATCTAAACATCTACCGAATATATACTTGAATCAGGCGTTACTTTGCGGAGGTCCATTTCAATGAACAAAAAGCAAAGCAAGCAAAATATTTCTTTTGCAATTTTTTTTTTCATTTACATAATTGACGGTTAAAAACAAAACACGAAGAAAGAACAACTGGCGAGCCAGACATCCAAACTGAATCTTCCAAGAAAGACAGCCGGGGTCCTAAAAAAACCACTTGCCCCGCCTTCGGAGAATTGAAAACCTGACGTGTACAAGCTGTGTGAAATATTAACGATATAAAAATTGCATTAAAGTCTTCGTCCACTTCAACTAACCGTTGTATGGTACCTGTGTATGATACTGTAATACCAGGCACAGGCGCAACCATACCTGTCTATATACAACCTCGGGTTCATACGCATTTGTACACCGTTGAGACCCATATTAAACAGGGTGACGCACCGTAATACCTTGATCACACGTTCCTAGAACAGTGGCGAGAATGCCCTCGGCGAAGTGGTCGGTTCGTGTGTACTCTATGATGAGTACTCGGGCTAGTATCCAACCCAGCAAAATGACTAGCGCGTCACTTTTGTTTTCTAAGCCGAGTGCCCACTCACCCTACACTCTCGGCCCGCATTACCAATGGGTATGTTATAGACTACAGGCCCACGTACAAAAAATGTGGGTCATATGAACCACCAGGTGACGTATATAGGACGATATAAGAGCATAAAATAATAAGATTCAGCACTATGCCGTCACTTGTAAGCTGTCCAACTGGGTGCTGGTGAGAATTCAAAAGTGCAACCCTCGATTTTTTCCTCTTGTTGCATGATTTTTGTACGGCGTTGCGGAATAATGGATTAGAAGCTGTATTGAAACAGTATGAAACTGATGCCGTACAGAATCAAATGACCAAATTTACCCTGGAAATGGTCAGAAAATAAAAAAAAAAAACCGACTTTGTGGCGCACCATTTGTACGGCATCAGTTTCATACTGTTTCAATACAGCTTCTAATCCATTATTCCGCAACGCCGTACAAAAATCATGCGACAAGAGGAAAAAATCGAGGGTTGCACTTTCGAATTCTCACCAGCACCCAGTTGGACAGCTTACAAGTGACGGCATAGTGCTGAATCTTATTATTTTATGCTCTTATATCGTTCTATATACGTCACCTGGTGGTTCATATGACCCACATTTTTTGTACGTGGGCCTGTAGTCTATTACATTTCATTTAAAATCCATTCTGATAGAGCATAATTTTATCTGACAGATTTTTTTTAAACAAAAAAACAACATTATTATAATTTTACTGCAACATATTCTCTTTGTTTTTGCGTATGTTTTCAAACTACCATGCAGTGATAAAATTTTGAAAAATATTTTTAATTAAACGGCTACTCCATAGATTCTAGAACCACCGCGTGTTACTAGGTAAACGTATTCCATTCCTAAATTCTAAATACATGCATTTTGAAATAGGCATGCAAATTAACTTTAGAAAACCTTATTGTATTTAAATGCTTTAATAATTAAATTCAAAAAAGATACTCGATAAATATTTATTTCTAGACCAAACTAATCAACGCTTGAGTATGATTACCGAACGACGTTTTATTTAAATATGAAAATTGTTTCGAAGCGAAATCATCTATCTAAACAGCGTCAAAAGACACCTTCACAAGTTAACATAATTAACAACAGTATTTAATATGTAATACATAATAAAGACAAGCGTTTATTTTATAAGAAAATTGCTTAGAACGTATGCATCGAATTCCTAATAAAAGAAACAGGTGTGTGGCGAATCGGCGGCACATTAAAATTCACTCGTGCTTGACTCGCCGCTCAGGCGTCAGGCAATGCCAATATTTACGGATTAACCATCATTTGCATAGTATTTTTCAATACATATTCCGCACTATTGTGGACTGTGTTAAAAATTCAAACGAGAAATAGAAAACTCACGTTTGATTGTAAAGAATACCACCAAATAATCGCAGACAAAATTTCGAACGCATTTTAAGCGGCAACGTCGCAGAGAAAACTAAAAACTGTAGAGTCGCAAATTAAAAACTTCCGGGATTAAATGCAGTCCGCAATACCTAAATACCTACTGATACAAGACTGTCGCTGTGTGTCCAGTTTCAAGTCTGTGTCTAAACAACAATAAATGCGCAATTTAACATGTTAACCAGACATTGCCTTTTACATCCAAGAACACACAAGTCTTATACACGTTTAAGATACGCATTTTAATGCAATAATTGACGCAAACGCATTATCTAACATTATTATATTACTTTATTAACTGAGACAATTTTCCTTAAATAGCGCATCACAATTTCTAGAAATCCCAACTCTGCCTTAAAAATATCATTGTGCTGCGAGTGCTTTGATAAAAAACTCATCAAGAATTTTAAACACGTTGGCGATTTGTGTGGTGTTAATTGTTTGGAAAGTGTGAGAACTGCGATATTTTGTTGTCATAATATGGAAGCTGTTAGTGGGATGGGTTCATGCATAAAAAATACATTTCTTGATACAGCTACGTCACGAAGCTTTACTACATCATTCTCTATTGATTCGATTGTATTACAAACTAAAATTCCATACTGGTCTGGGAGCAAAGAAATAACATAAGATGTACCAGATGCCTCTCTGCCCGCCCAGGTGGTAAAAGATCACTGAGGGAAAATAAGCGACAATCTTAGAAATCATGTTATAGGCAATGTGGCTGACAACCCGTCACTACTTAGATTCCCCTTTCCACCTATACGCCAACAATCAGGATAAACGTGGCCTTTAGATCTTGTTACCTTGGGCCGGTCTACCCCGTAAGGGCTAGACGTGATTTGTATTATGTAAATACAAATTTAAAAACAAGTAAACTCACAGAATTAAAGGCTTGCTGTCCTCTGACATCTTGAAATCCAGGCACTTTATCACACCAAAAAAATCACTAAGCACTAGAAAAAGCCCGATAACCCCGTATTTCTCAATCTCTGTCAAGGGCAAGCAGAGACCAACACTTCTACTGAGTAAAACAACACAAACTATAATATTCAGAAGTTAATATCTTAGTCTATGCTGCCTACATTGGTAAGACTAATTTGAATCAGCTATTACTGCCGCGTTATCTTACACATTGAGCAGTTATCACCTACCGGGCACTCCTTCATTATAGATAACATTACGATGTGCAAATAACAGGGGAAGATAGTGTAAACACATTAGGTTTCCGTCTGTTTGTACTGAGATATCACGGTGCGAGGGTGTTCATGGAAGCTGGCGTGTGATTGGGTGATGCTACTGATATTATGTGTATTAAAAAATAAGTTTTTAGTAACTTGGAGATGGAGATAGAAATCGACAGAGAATCATACATACTTGCGTACATATTAATCACATCTTTATCCCTTACGGGGTAGACAGAGACGGACCATAAGGCAACAATACCTATACAAAAGTAAGGCCACGTTTAGCATGATAGTGGGCAGGTGGTACGGGGAATCAAAACAGTGATGGCTTGCTAGACGTGATTCCATCGATGGGCTTTTACGATCTAACGAGGGAAGAGAGGCAGACAGAGAATAATGACAGAGACAGAGAATCATGCAACCTTTTAAGGGCAAACATAGCCACGATCTCAGAAGACATAGTTTGGGGCCGAGAAAAGTTTGCTTTGTGATTGATCCGTATAATCCGTTTACCTTCTTATAACACGATCGGAAAATTAGTAACCGCTATACCAGACAGAGAAACCAAACGTTACCCGGTTATCAATATTGCAAAAGTTCCAGTGGCAAAACTGTTTGCAAGAAACACCCATGCTTTGTACAAATACAGGGTGTGTCGTGATTTCCGGAGCAAGACAAACAATTAAGAGAAAAAAAATAAGAGATAAATAAGAGGAAAAATACTCGGCTCGGCAGTTACGCCCTTCCAAAGTCTTGTTCTGAACGAAAAGAAAATAAACACAAACAGGAAGCTATATTATTTTCTGTACATTAATAAATATTTTCACGCTCGAGTTTTTTAAAGTACTTCCATGCAGGTCTGGGAGCAAAGAAAAACATAGAATGTACCAGTTGCTTCTCTTCCCGCGTAGATGGTAAAAGCCCGTCGAAGGTAGGTATGGGCGAAAATCATAGGAATCATGTTATAGGCGATGCGGCTACCAACCCATCACTATTTTGATTCCATTTTTGCCGTCTATACACCCACAATCTTGCTAATCGCGGCCTAGGTCTTGCCACCTTAGGCTCTGTCTATCCCGTAATAGACAATGACGTGATTTGTGTATGTGTATGTATGAATTTTTTAACAAAGGCGAATCCGCAGGAAAACATTGTTTAAAATACTAATATTTATCAAATTTACTATATCTGATTATTATTTAATATTATTAGACGCTCGAGAAAGGATTACTAGATTAGGTTGTACTCGGTTTTATCTCCATAGATTAGGTTGATAGAGTTTAGCTACCAGTTGTATTTAATAGTAAACTAGCGTCCCGCCCCGGCGTTGCACGGGTGCATCCTCATATTTCACCCAAATTAAAAAAAAATACAAATTATGTACCTAAACCTACCTCATGAAAAATCCGTTAGAATGTTTGAGTTTATAACGAACAGACAGGCGCGGCGGAGGACTTTGTTTCATAATATGTTGTGAAGGAACCAACTAATGTTATATCTGTGGCCTCAACAACTAGACGTGCATGGAGTGGCTATTGGGTTTAAAGTGAAGCAAAGATTTTCATAAAGGTAAGCTCAGTATATCGTCAAGATCGCGGGAAGCCATCGGCTGTAAGTATACTCAGAGGCAAAAATAACGGTTCGCTTTTCATACAAATTAGTATGGAGAGTGACCCTTTATTTTTGCTCGTCAGTGTAGTACAAAACCGATCTTCATGGAGGTCCTTGGGTACACGGTACACCTTATGTCCAGCAAGGACCATCCTCCAGCTGTTATGATGACACTCACAGTCAAATTTTAAGCACAGTTTAGTTAAATTTCTAAACGACACTGTACACATCCGAAAGTAAAACTATGGCCGGGAATCGAACCCGGCTCATCATTCCGTTATGCGTGCTACACCGCTACACTACCCACAGCAGATGAGTAAGCCTTCGAATTTTTCTATCTGTATCAGCTGCCACGTGACCTTGTTACTATGCGATTTTTTGTCACTAAGCGTGTGTTTGAATGATGTCGCACCCTTCGTGGAAGAAAGACGTAAGTCCTGTAGAGCCTTAGTAGGACTCACGTCTTTCTTCCACGAAGGGTGCAATGTGTCTGTACGACACAATTACAAACTCCCGTGGAACCCGTGGAACATCTACTGCTCACCAGTACGTCTAGCACGAAAGCGTACAAAAGTCGCGTCGCGCGCGAGATAGATTGCCTGTCTTTTTTTTACTATTCGTTCTAGATAGAGACGGGTAATCGATCTCGCGCGCGACGCGACTTTCGTATGCTTTCGTGCTAGGCATACTGGGACGAGAGAAGAACTGATATTTAGTTAGGTACCTAAGCCTACTTAAACTGTTTACTACAAAACCAACGGTAGATACCTATCTCATATATTTTCGTTGTTCAGACCTAAATTTGCCAGCGCATATGTTAATGTTAACTAAGTCACATTTCGGTGATATATTTTCACATCTCACTCTATCCTGCGGTATAAAAGCGAGACAGTTTAAAAATACGAATTCCATTATTGAAGTAATAAAAGCAAACATTAGAATTATTACACGCGTTACTCAGTCTTCAGTGTCAAACATAATCATAAACAAATAAGATAGTGTTATTTGCATTGTATAGGGTGGCATATAACAGATATACTTTAGATTTTGTAATAATGTCAGACAAATGTCCACCTTTACAACATGGCAGACGTGAACCTTTTTCATCGCAGTTTCACACATTTCCAGCGTTATCTCAATGACTGTGTCACGAATATTTTGTTTGGGGTGCGAGTCGCGTTACCTCCGCGTGTGGTCAAGAGCTGCGGTTCGTTTTCGGATCCGTCCGGTAGGAGCAGTTCTTGGCCCGGTGCACCTACCGTGCTAAAGATGTCTTGGCCGTTTCTGAGGTATATCATTGACCGTTGGCTAAGAGCCCGACAGGGGGAGGGAGTCTTTCGACCGTATTACCGTACAACGTTGCCGACATTTTGTCATAAGATTTTTGAATTATATTTTTATTACTTTGACATTGGCGAAGTTGTCGCCGCTATAACGACTTGATACGCCACAAATAAGAAGAATATTTTGTTTTAATTCCTGAAGGTTCATTAGCCTGTTCATAGACACGTCTCTTTAGATAGCCCAACAGAAAAAGTAAGGAGCTGTAAAATCAGGCAATCTTGGGGGCCAATTGTCACCGTTTCTCGAAATTAATCGAACGTTCATTGTCATGTTTCTATTGTGGCTCTGAATGGTAGTGGGCGGGGGAGTGTTTGATGAATCTGACCCAAGAGACATCTAATGAGGCTGGCATAGTCGCACAAGTGCACTTAAGCCTCGTAAAAATATAAGATAAAAAAATAAAAAAAAATATTGAGGCTCGTGCCGTGTGTGAGACACAATAAATACACGTCATCAGTCGTAAAACACACCATAAAAAATTGCCGTATCTACTCAAAGTAATTTTCATGTAACAACTGTTATAATATGCAGCCAAAGAAAATGGCGGCAAAAAAAGTTGTGTGCCTCCACGCTGGTCACCCTGTATGTTCACACAGTTACTACCGAGTGCTTAGATTTTATGACAATTATGCTCTTTTGTTCTGTTAACCTTAATTTGAATTATTGATAGCAATAATGTTACTGGCAGTTAGGTACAATAAACGAAACCCGATTTCTAATCAGTTTTCTGTGTACGAACCCTTATCGTAGGGCCCAACGGTCCAACTTTTGATCCTAATTATGTACATACATAGGTACACTAGCTGTTGCCTGCGGCTTCGCTCCCGTTTTTTTTCTTCTAAATTTCAATATTTTGTCACCGTCTAAACCTTCCCTGGGCTTCCACGAATATTTCAAGACTAAAATTAGACAAATCGGTTCGTGCGTTCTGGAGTTACAGCGTCAGGAAGGAAAACCCGACTTATTTTTATATAGTAGATAATATCACGTCTTTATCCCTTACGGGGAAGACAGAGCCTAAGGTAACAAAACCTTAAGGCCACGTTTAGCACGATTAAGGGGAAGGGGGTATAGGTGGAAAGGGAAATCAAAATAGTTATGGGTTGCATCGCCTATAACATGACTCGTAAGACTTTCGCCCATTCCCTCGATGGACCCCGATGGATGATCCTAATTACATGAAGTATATTAATGTAGAGTCCGTTAGCTTTAAGAATGGCATTCTGGTTTGTCTACCTGTCTCACTCACTCTTATGGGTATGTTACTTGAATCACCCGAGCGAGGGAGACAGCAAGATATACCGGCATTTTAAGAGCTCACAGACTGTACATTGATATACTTACATCAATATAATTCATGCAATTATGATCCAAAGTCGGACCGTGGTCCTGTACCACCCAGTACACCGTACTATTAGAAACTGTGGAGTTGCTATTTGGTTAAAGTATTCATCGAAGTCAAAGATGACACAACAATTTTATATTAGTACCTATCAGGTGCGAACGTTTATCGTGCTAATACTGCGCGATTTATTTTGCACACAAATTTATTTCTATTGTATTTAAATACTATTGAAATATACTTAGATACTTATAGTAGATCTTTATTTTAATGTTAATACTTCATAAACGACCGTTATTTCCGCGTTTTTTTGACTGACTTTGACAAAAAAAAACGTAAATAGCAACTTCGTAAATTACAGAACAGCTTCTTATAATATTAGTTAACCCAAGCTCACTGTGGTGATTTGCGCGAGAGATAAATATTGCAAATAATCGAAATATTATTATTTACTGCTGTATTTTCAACTATTAACCATAATATGGACGGGGCCACTTTTGACAATAAGTCTCGATTGCTATGGAAAAATTGGCAGCGCCACTTGCGGACCGAAACTGCAATAAACAGTCTTCTTAGTTTTTGACATTTTAACGCAAACGCGATAAAGACGTATTTTGCTACCGAAAATTTACAATAAACATACTGTAATCGTTGCACACTCGCGACAACAATACAGAACACGAGCGATACTTTATCTCACTCTTACACAGTATACCCGTACGTAAAAATGGTAGGTGTAGACGGGAGAGCTAGCAAACTAACTAAAAATATTTCAACAAAATAGCGACTCCACGCATTTTAAAACCACGGCGTGCTACCAAATATCCCAGCCCTTTCTCCCTTTTCAACCAGTATGCGTGTGCGACAGGGATGAATACATTACTTCCGCGATAAAAATACTGCACAATGGTGCACTTTAATAACGCATGTCCGATTCTTCCCACTAGAACTGTTAGTTAAACAGCATTAATCACGGCATTAAACTTGTTACGGTGCAGCCGGTGTCAATTGGATTGACATCACAAAAACATATACATACAATGGACATCACAGGACATTACAACACAGTAATTTTTTTTTGATACCGTTCTGTATTATTATTGGCTGCTAGTTTTCTCTTTTTTCCAAATGTACCAATTATTTTTTCTCTAAGTGTACATATATACGCATACATACATAAAGCACATATGTCTTTATCCCTTACGGGGCAACAGGGTGGACGTAACCTAAGGAAACAAGACTTAGATGCCACGTTTAGCATGATAAGTGTATAGATTATGTGTAAATACTGTAAATAAACATTTTTCTCTCTCATCATTAAAGCGTTGCCTGGTAAAAGCTATCAGAGAAAAACTAAGTACAATATAACAAGTTTGTTTATTATCTTGTGAAAACACCGTTGATTCTTGCTACGTAATACATAAACTTTTTGTAACTCAACACAAATTAAAAAGGGGCACCTCAGTCCCTAATTTTTTTTAACTAAAATTTAATCACATGTCTCACCGTGCAATAACAACAATGTCATGCAGAACTGGTCATTTTTTTTATACCACTGAGATGGCAAACGAACACACAGACCACCTGATGGTAAGTGGATTCCGTGTCCCATGAACATCTGCAGATTCGTGACTGTAAATGCATTGCCCGCCCTGAACATGTGTCATACCCTCCTCAAAGTATCAACAACCTTTGAATATTAATATTAGTTTAAGTTTTAATGTGCAGTATGCATCCAAAGTAACATTTCGGCATGAATGGAAAAGGCATGTGGATCTTGCTTGTATATCATTAAACAATTGACGTGATAATGAATAGGTAAATAAATTTTAGAAGCACCCATAAATTCAAATATCTATTTTAAAAATCAAGTTTTCTTAACTCCTGGTACATTATAAGTAGAGTATTTGTGCCAAATTTGAGCCTCTCTTTTTTTTTTATTGTATTTGTAAGATTTATATTATTTGAGATAAATAAGATTATTTTATTTTAACTACTTCCCACTTATGAGGAGACAACAGATACCAGAATTAACAGATTAATATAGTCAGGAAACATTTGATTTAGTAGTTAGCTACAAGATAAAAATTTCAATACCATAAAATTGGATTTTTAATTAATTTAAAATAAATATTACAAAATGTGCTGTGAGTATCACTTCCAAAGATTCTTCCAATGATTGAATTTTTTACTTCATTTGAACCTTATCGTGAAATTTAACTAGCTACCTACCAAAAGTTTTCATAGGCAATTTTTATGGATTCTTAATAATATGTCTGCATCAGGCAATTTGTTACTTGGTGTTTATGTTTATTTATTGTGAAAAATCTCCCAGGAGCCGTTCATAAAATGTAACTTTTAACATAAACTATTTATATATGATAGCACGAATCCTACAGAAGTAATTAGAATTAGCATTTTTTGATCGGTTAAACTTTTTAACCTGATTCCCAAGGTAACACAGGCTCGCTCGACATTCAGCCCAATGTAAAAGCTAGAAACTTACCCATTGAGGGCTGGCAGCGTTCCCTGATCCATCACTCTGTCGGACACTAAACACCCTGGAGTTTCAGACTTTTCAGCTACGTGATGAGCCTCAACATCGTCCAGAATCGCCGCCCGATCCGCGTTCGTCTCGTTCAACTTATCACTCGACAAACTCTTAGCTTTATACCGCCCGTTTAAAGGCGTCAAACCTTTATCACCAAACGAAGCACTCAAACCATTCAGTTTCGTATCAATCTGTAATTTTTCGCTAATTATATTAGATGACATTTCGCAGTTCGCACCAAACAACGCGCTACGTCAGTTCTGTCAATCGCAGCTGGCGCGGCCGAACTGACGTGCGGTGTGTGAAACCAAACGTTTTGCCAGACGGCGACCGGCCGAACAAAACAATAGCACTCGACCTACTTCACAATGACATTGCCCTCCACTGTTACTTGTGGGGGCGGACGGACATTCGCATCTGGCAGTGTAAACGGCGCGTGACAACAAACGTTTGAAAAAGTTGGACAGTTTGTTTCAATGTCGTAAAACTAGGGTGAAGGCGAACCGTGGGGCATTGTGTAATGCGTCCCATCTTTGTCAAACAATAATTTCAGTGCGGAAGCTACGTTTTCTTTGGTTAATTAAAAAATGGGAAGTGTATTTCGCGCGTATAATCTCGGTTGCGAGATAATAGACACAGATGAATAAAAACAATGCGGCCACTATTTCCGGACTGAGGTGAAACAAAACGCTTTTTGTAAAATGTTGGACCGGGGCGGACATGTCCGCATGTCCGGATGATTGGCGCCTTTTTTTAAATGTAAATAAGTGTAATAATTATTGTAATAACTGTGATAAACTATCTTAATTATGTACTTAAATTAATTTACCAAAAACTCAGCGGACCGATTGAATCAATTATTGGCAGTTGTCATTTTATTTCTACCCACGTTTTCATCCTTATCAATCACGGAGCCCGCAACCAAAATCTTTAAATTAGATACCTAGACATTTTTTACGACTAAAATTAAATTTTCTTCCTCGCTACGTATAGTTTATGTTAACTGTTCCTACTTACATTTCCACTCTTCTTATCCGGTGCCGGTGTTATAATGATTAATATATATTTTGTCAAATTAATCAAAGGCTTGTGTGAAAATTTGGCTTTACACTCCAAAATTCGACATTCAATTCCGTTCACACTAAAAGCGATTAGGTAATTTGTGATGAGATTGACGCTACGACCCCTTCGAATTTCGGGGTATCCCCTAAAGTTGCTTGATCCCACTTTCGACGGCAAGGAACTGTTAAGTATTTACGAACAAACAATCGCTAAAGTGTCTAACCTAATCATCTTTGTAATGATTATCAGTGAGGACAGCACGGCCACTTGGCCACTTGACCTCAAGCGTGCTTCGATTGCTAACTGCTTCGATATTATGTCGCGGACACCCGCATAATAACTTAAGGGCATCTTATGTAATCAACATTAAGTTCCTTCATCAGTCATTACTTTTTATACAGCAACATAATTAAATTCCTTCATCACTTCCATACTGGTCTAGGAGCAAAGAAAAAACATAGAAGTACCTACTAGCTGCTTCTCTTTCCGCGCAGATAGTAAAAGCGACTAGCAACCCATCACTAATTTGATTCCTCTTTCCACTTCAAATTAGGCGCCCACAATCATGCTAAGTGTGGCCTTTGGGTCTTGTTACCCCAGGCTCTGTCTACATCAGTGAGGACACGGCACAGCACACCCTAGAGCTGTGCCTTGCCTGGTCCCACCAGCGCCGCACCCTGGCGGCGACGATCGGCGACGACCTCTCGCTCTTTGGCGTAATATACGCCATGGTCAGCAGCGAGGGGTCCTGGGAAGCCGTCGCCTCCTTCTGCGGAGACGTGATGTCGCAGAAGGAGGAGAGGGAGCGGGAACGCGAGAACGACCCCCTCGCGCCCCCGCTCCGGCGCAGACGGTGGTGTCTGCTGGTGGGGGTTGGGGATCCCCTGCTAGCAATTAGAGGCCCACGAGTCTAGGTGGAGACCAAGTATCCCCCCCCCCTCCTCTCCTCTTGGCGCAGGAGCCCCGGCACATAGGCTGGGGCGGCCGATGGGCATACGCGGTGACACCCTCATGCTTCCCGCGGCGCCCCCCAATGGCAGCGAGGGAATACCGGTGGGTGGGTATTCCACTCAGGAGGGGGGCCGGGGAGGAGAGTCCCACATAACTTCCGCGCCGTCCCCACGGCGCGGTCGTATGCGTAACACATTTTCCCACCGAAAAAAAAGGCTCTTTCTGCATATGTATCTACCTATGTATCATTATTAGGGTACCGTACCCAAAGGGACCCTATTACTAAGACTCCACTGTCCGTCTGTCTGTCACCAGTGGCAGTTGAAATTTTCGCGGATTACTGTTACTATAACAACAAAATACTTAAACTGGAATATTTTGTCTATAAGTAGGTACACATAACCAATAAAAAATGACCTAACACTGTTGCTTAAGACGCGGGGCTCTGCGAACTCTCTGCTGCTCTGGATTTTATATTCACTAGCTGAATTTGTACAGAACCTTCAGTGCGCGATTCCGACTCACACTTGGCCGGTTTTTTATTCCGTACCCGTACTGGGTCCCGTAGTTAAAAAAATAAATAGACAAGGACAAGGTGAAAGAAAGAAAGGTTTACTCGATAAAATACAGACGGTAAGGTCGGTTTACTTTGATCTGACAGAGGGCACCTTTGGCTCATATGAAAACCACATACATAATGCAGTACACCCCGTGTATACTCATATTTATAGTATATTATTTCTATGTCGTTGAAGGTTAATTTTGATAAAGCTACGCGTTTTCGTGAGCAAAGAAAATCCATAGAAAACCAGCTCATTCTCTTCCCGCGCAGATGGTAAGAACCCATCGAGGAAATTTCGGGCGAAGTATTTAGAAATCATACTATTTTGGTTCCCCTTTCCTCCTATACGCCCACAATCACACTCACGATAAAATATTATGGCCTTTAGGTCTTGTTAAGGATTTGTCTACCCATTGAAGCTTAATAAATAAGTATGTAAATAGGTAGGTATTTCTTCGTTTTCCAAGCCTTTTATTCCTGCCAAAGGCCTCCGTAGAAGCATCCTTGGGCCCCCAAATTAGTTATACCCAGCTTGAATTACAGCATAATTCATAAATCTTGAATGGCGGAAACAGCGGATTCGTTACGCCGCAAGGATAACAATTAACACGCGTTTTGCACAAACAAGTAACTTTACCTTGTGAAACAGAAAAACATTGGTATTTTATTAGTGATCTCTGATCTAGTTCAATTCCGTCAACTATGGCTTTCTGGAACTTTGCTATAAGTCACGACCCTTACGAGTAGACAGAGCCCTTTTTTCCGGTGGGAAAATGCTATGCGCTTACTCCCGCGCCGTGGGGATGGCATGAGAGTTATGTGGTACTCTCCTTCCCCACTGCCCTCGTTCTTAGCGAAAGGAGGGGGGGAGGCATACCCACTAAAAACCCATTGGTATTCCCTCACTGCCATTGGAGGGCGCCACGGGAGCATGATGGTGGCTGACTGGTAACAGAGCCTAAGGTAACAAGACCTAAAGGCCACGGTTAGCATGATCGAGGGCGTATAAGTGGAAAGGGGAATCAAAATAGTGATGGGTTGCCAGCAGTTTGGTAGTCTATGTATAAATAATCGACAAGAAAGTGCTTTATCATTTCATATGACAGTTCCTCCAAAAAAAAAGCAATATGGCAGATTGTCACATTTACTTGTGAATGAAAATAGGCTTTTGGGGTGCGAGTCGGGTTACCTCCGCGTGTGGTCAAGAGCTACGGTTCGTTTTTGGATCCGTCCGAGGGGAAGAGCCGTGCTTGGTCCGGTGCACCCTGGGCATCGGTTAATGATTTCCTGGCAGATTCTGAGGGATATCCGTTGCCTAAGAGCCCGACAGGGGAGAAGGGTCTTTTGACAATGTTCTACCCTTGTACAATACAACGTTGCCGCCATTTTTTTCACAAGATTTTTGAATACTGTATTTATTACTTTGATATTGGCGAAATCATCGCGTCGATCGTTAGAGCCATATCAAAAAAATGAGAAGAAGAAGGCTTTGAACCAGGACTTTCTTGGTCGTTTTATACATACCTACCTAATGTATGCTCCACCGTGGCGCCTAAGCTACAGAACCGATTTTAATACGCCCTTGTCAGTAGAGTATGACAGCGGTCGGTTTGATTCCATGATACGCCTATCGCCTCATTGATAGTGTAGTGCCAATCTTCCGTCCTTATCAGTTCACCAAACCCCTGGGAGCCAAGGGAAACGTGGGAATGCTAAACAGTTTGATAAATATAGAGATAGATAAGTATTTCTGTTCAATACATAAACATAAAATAAAAATAGTATTAATAAATATAATATGTAAATAATTGATCTGAAAAATTTAATTAAATTCATCTAAATATGTAACTAAACTTAGATGGCAACATTTAAAAATGTAAAGAAAACACTGTTGTCTATGCTCTCTCTCTTCTTCAGCCTTCCGATACACTGGCTGTACTAAGATTTTTGTACTTAGTTTTTACACTAAATTATTGTTAAAACTAGCGACCCGCCCCGGCTTCGCACGTATATTATGCATGTATTATACATATAAACCTTCCTCTTGAATCACTCTATCTATTAAAAAAACCCGCATCAAAATCCGTTGTGTAGTTTTGAAGATATAAGCATACAAACGGACTTGGGGACAGAAAAAGCGACTTTGTTTTATACTATGTAGTGATTTCAATAAAAGTGCTTTAAACAAATGCTCGCATTGTTTCTTACATTGTTTATGTCAAATGGTGAATTATTACTACAACAAGAGAATTAAACAAGCCAATTCACCCGAGACGTTGATTATAGACACGTAGAGGGGAAAACTGGTTTAATGCTAGAGTTTTACACTCTACTTTTCACTTCGATTGCAAGGAATGAAACAAACTCGTAGACATTGTATGATCTCGATTAATTTGACAAATTTTCAACCACCACAACAAATACGGCTAGTTTTGACAAATAATTAGTTTTCTGCCACAATTTTTTTTTTTTCGAGGTTGTGATATTTGTCAGTAGTCAGAGATCCTTGATGCCAAGTTACAAAATAAATATTTGTTATTTTACGTACTTTTTTAATGTAACTTGATTCCCACTGGCTTGTCTATTTTAAGGCAGGTGGGCACTTTTATTGTGCAGAATTAGGGGGCAAGGCTAGTTAAATTCCCTTCGGCTCGCCTTCTAATATACTTAACTAGACGCCACGCCACTGCGCTTACTAATCTTAAATTTGTATTTAGACAGATAACTAAATTTTATAATTAAGATATAACTAACGTTATCTCATAAAAACGTGTATATTAAAAGGTATTGTTTATGTGGCTGTATAGCCTACTTGCCTGAACCTCAAAAAAGAAAATAATTTTATGCACTTCATTCTCTCGGCATAATGTGCAACTTTATGAGTATGAGAAGTGAAAAAGTGTTTCACTATGAATCCCAAATCGCAGCCATGCGCGTCGTAGTTACAAGTAAGAGTGAAGAAGGTTAATGAAAGTGGACCGTCACTTGTTTTGCTTTCCCTATACCTTACAACTAAGAGAGCGGAAACCCTCGTTCATTTGTCATACATACATACATAAATCACGTCTTTATCCCTTACGGGGTAGACAGAGCCTAAGGTGACAAGACCTAAAGACCACGTTTAGCATGATTGTGGGCGTATGGATGGAAAGGGGAATAAAAACAGTGATGGGTTGCTAGCCACATCGCCTATATATGTACCTATGTATGTAAACTCTTTATTGCACATAAAAATCAAAAAAATACAGAAGTACCCACACAGAAAATAGTACAAAGGCGAACTTATCCCTAAGAATGGATTTCTTCCGGCTAACCTGACAAGCTTCTGAAGCTATATAACATGATCCTTAAGATTTTCGCCCAATCCCGCGACGGGCTTTTACCATCTGCGCGGGAAGAGAAGCAACTGGTACATTCTATGTTTTTTCTTTGCTCCCAGACCAGCATGGAAGTTAGGGAAGATTTGTCATAGATGTATAAAAATTTCGTTTCAAGCAATTTGAAAGAACATTTCCAACAAATCAAGAAGTCAACATAAAATAATTTGAAATATTATGCTATCGGCGGTTTTTATGCAGCTTATTTACCTTATGACCAACTGGTTTCATTGTTTTTTAGAGTTCCATACCCAAAGGGTGAAAACGGGTCTACGTTTGTCCGTCTGTTACCAGGCTGTATCTCATGAACCGTGATAGCTAGACAGTTGAAATTTTCACAGATGTATTTATGTTGCCGCTGTAACAACAAATACTAAAAACAGAATATTTTTATGTCTGTTTATGTCAATTACCAACATAAAATGACCTCACACTGCATACATTTTGCTTAAGAGCAGGGCTCTGCCAACACTGGATTTTTTTCATAACTTGCCAGTGCATAGCCTATTCATAGTGTAAAGTAAAGTAGGTGTTGAACGTCACGGATAAAACGTCTGCAGATCATTTTGGTGCCAACTGTCCGATAAGCCCTACAACCGTCGAGTGGTCGAATATGGTTTTCCCCAATTCAATGTTTGGTCTAATAATCGTTTCGTCTAATTAAAATTACACCATCGACTTTCTGCTAAACCAAGCCGTACCAATTCTATTCTAATAAAACCCTTGTAAAAGTTTTGCTGAATTTGCGTTTTCAACTTGAGAATTATTTCAAACAATGATTATGACAAAAAATGTTAGACCATAAGCACCGCCTACGATCTAAATAAAAACTTAACTACATTAATTCACACTTAGAGTGAATCACTACATAGTATAAAACAAAGTCGCTGTCGCTGTCTGTCCGGTTTTTTTTTATATATATAAGAGGGGGCAAACGAGCATACGGGTCACCTGATGGAAAGCAATCACCGTCGCCCAGGGACACCTGCAAGACCTGGGGGAATCACAAGTGCGTTGCCGGCCCTTTGAGGAACAGGAAGGCTCGCTTTTTAAAGATCCCTAAATTGTACCGCTCAGGGAATGTTGCAGCAGGAAGTTGGTTCCAGATTTTTACCGTACGCGGAAAGAAATTGCGTTTAAAACGCACGGTACTTGACTGCCAACCATCAAGATGTTGAGGATGTCCGTCCCTATGTATGCTTAAATCTTTAAAACTACGCAACGGATTTTGAAGCGGTTTTTTTTAATAGACAGAGTGATTCAAGAGGAAGATTTAGATTTATACATGCATAATATACCGTGCGAAGCCGGGGCGGGTCGCTAGTATGCGATAATCTATAGGAATCTTGTTATACGCTAGCACTGGTTTGATTTCCCTTTCCACCTATCGCATAACCATGCTTAAAGGTTGCCTTTCAGTCTTGTTTTGGCTCTGTCTAAACCAAAAGGGATAAAGACGTGATTTATGTATGTATGTATGTATGTATGTATTTGCCCTCAGCCAAGTAGACACTGTAGCACGTGTCTTAACCAAAGCAGCCATTAGCCCACGCGGACAATAGCCGGAATGACAACACGATTGTGCGCACGCGGCGTTCGGCGTATTAGACAACATACGGTACATGACATTTACTATTAATGTCTACTTACCTATACAATGTGCCTCAGAATAATTACGCTATATTTCAGCAGAGTATATTGGTTTTCCATGCTGGTCTGGGAGTAAAGAAAAAACATAGAATGTGCTAGTCTCTTCCCGCGCAGATGGTAAATGTCCATCGAGGGAAAATCGAGTGAGCGAAAATCTTAGGAATCATGTTATAGGCGATGCGGCTGGCAACCCATCACTATAATATTTTGATACCCCTTTCCACCTATGTGCCCACAATCATGCTCAACGTGGCCTTTAGGTTTTGTTACCTTAGGCTCTCTACCCCGTAAGGGATAAATACGTGATTTGTGTCGTTTTACTTTCTTGTACATAAAAACCCTTATATAAGAAATTTAAGTTAATTCCATGAATAATTACACATAAAAGGATAACTCACGTATAAAACGTCGAGTGATGCTCGACATGTTTCGGACTATTTCGTAGTCCTTCTTCCTGGAGCGTTCGCCCCGGCGGCAGCGCAGCGTGCAGCGCTTCGACTTTTTATACGTGAGTTATCCGTTTATGTGTAATTATGAGTGAGTCTCACGGTAGTTTAATTCCATGAATGTTGATATCCGAACTTTTCGGGGGGGGGGGGGGGGTTTAAGCCCCAAAACCCCCCTGGCTACGCCCGTGGGACAGGTACAAGATCAAACGTGTTCTTAGTTATCTAAGCAACCAACGTAAGGCTCAAAATACACGGACAACCTAATAATTTGTGTCCCCCATTTGATTCATATTTCTGGACAGGCATTACCAGGTAGTACGTTACTATGTCGGCCATTAAAGTAAGCTTAGTGCAGTGGTCGTACATTGGTGGCACCCAATTAAACGTGTCATACAAACTTTCATCGGCCTTCAAGTCGCCAACAATAAAATTGCGTCGCATGCTCCATTTCTAAAGTCGGTTAACTAAATCGAAAGTGACGTACGTTGCATAATAATATGTGTAATGTCTACCAAACATTAAATAATAGCTAGGTACGGTCAAGTGCAAAAATAAGTATCGATAGGAACTTCTCAAAAATATGTCCCACGACCTTATTACGCCGGTGTAAGAGCGTATGGTACTTATTTTTGAAACTTTGTCTAGATACATATTATTACACTTGACTGTACCTGCGTATAAATACTGCTGGTATTGCCAGTTAAGTACATCGTCCTACTCCCGCGTAAACAGTAAATAACTTACACATTCGCGTTTTTTTTTCACTTTTGAACTTCGTCGTTCGTCCGTTTCCCCGTTCACCTGGGCGTTTTCTCATCTTACACTCCGCTATTCGCTTTTCGAAGTTCGTACCGCACCATCCCTTTCACTCTCAAAGTATTGACAGTTATTGTGAGCGGAACAGCACGAATCGAACTTCGAAAAACGAATTTCGAATCATAAGGGCAGTATATGTAGAAGGCCGTGTGTTAAGCCGTGGTAGCCTATCGGTTTCACTTATGGCCTCTCAAGCAAGTGGGTTCGAATTCCGGGCTCGTACCTCTGAATTTTCCGAAATTTCTGGGCGATATCTCATTTGAATTCGATGAACGAAAAACATCGTGATCAAACACACACCTGCGAAAGCTATTCAATGGTGTGTGTGAAGTTCCCAATCCGCACCGGGCCCGCGTGGGAACTATAGCCCAAGCCCTCTCATTGTGAGAGGAGCCGACCCCAGCAGTGGGACGTAAGTATATAGCAGTGGTTCTTAACCTTTCAGACACGAGGGACCATTTGACAAAATTTCTGTCTTGCCATGGACCATCTAAGTAACTACATAATATCTAACGAATGGCTTCGATCGGCCCCAATGGACGGAATTGCACCTTTACGAATTGTCTGGTTGTTACTTATCATCTAATTACTTATTAGATTGGCCCCGCGGACCACTTTAGATGCTTTCAGGGACCACCAGTGGTCCGCGGACCACCAGTTAAGAACCACTGCTATATAGGATGGAGATGATGATGATGATGATAGATCGAAGGAGACTCAGAAACAATATAGAAAACGGTTAACCTTATTCAAAACGATTTCCGTAATTTATAGGCTTAGCACAACGATAAGCTTACCATATCATATGGCAACAGTTTAATAGGGTTACCCTATGAAAAGTTTAAAGCATATGAAGGGGTTTTCCGGTCCTAGTTAAGATCAGGATGCTACCGTTTCACACAATTCTTATTGTAATTCACAACAGAGTGACATTGCGCTACTAGTGCCACGTGACACATAATTCGGTACAGTTTGTGTTCTTGACAGCTCGTGACGCGCATTCCTATGGCACAGCCTTTGCGACATTCATTCCGTGATTTGTTCCGTCAAGAAGGAAACAGAAGACCTAATTACTAACATTGTAAAGGGGGCGTCCATTAATTACGTGAGGCATTTTTAAGAATTTTTGACCCCCCCCCCCCCCTTGGTGAGATGTCATAAGATTTTTCTCGACCTCCTCCCCCCTACCCCAATCCCACGTGAGATTTTTCAAAACTTGTACTTTGGGTATAATTAAAAGTATTGGATTTATAGACAAAATAATAATTGTGTCAGATTTTGTCATATTTTATTAATTACGTTATTTATTTTCATTCAACTTTAATTTAACTTAATTTTCTCGCAGGTTTACACCATTTTCTGCTAAAAAAAAAATACGTGATATTTGCCAAGACCCCCCTCTCCCCCAAGTGAGATTTAGTAAGATTCGGCTCGACCCCCTCCCCCCCCCCCCTAAATACCTCACGTAATTAATGGACGCCCCCTAATACTCGTGCGCAGAGGGCTCTATTAAAATTTTAAAAAAAATTACACAAGCATCTAAAAATTAAACCGGAAGAGATGAGGTGCAGAAATTATATAAAAAAAAATAGACTTATCAGTAGTGAAATCCAAAGTTTGAGTAGGTATAGGTACTTTACATTTCGCTGCTCTCTATAAAATTACCAACCAATTTAGGCAGCCAGGATACTTCGATTTCGTCTTCGAACTTTTCTCTAAGATTCTCTTCAAACCAGACTGAAGTCAAACAAAAACAAACTTTTTTAGCACAATTAGCAAAACAATTAGCAGTAGGTAGATATGCAGCGTTTGAGACTCATTGTCAAGTCATTGGCGGAAGCGAACAAAAAGCAGAGTAATCGACTGTTACGGAACAGGAAGCTTTCCGCTCTAACGGCCAATGAATGCTGGCAAACGTACTCATTCAAGGAACTGTCTGAATCTGTGAAATCAATTTCAGAGTCTAATCTTTAGCACAAGACATCTCGAAGCCGTTAGCACAAGACATCTCCCCCATAGCCCCCAAAAAAAATACGCACTGGTGCCCCTACCACCAAGGCTTTCGGTTTTTGCCATGCTTATTTTGTTTCTTCTTATTATTATGTATATTTATTTTTGTCTCAAGTTAGGTTTTTACAATATCCATATAAAAAGTAATAAAACAATATTAATACAAAATATAAAAACATTATAAAAACCTAACCTAGGGTACCGCCGGCAGCGAGGCGATTATTATTATTATTATTGCCATTATTATTATTGCCACTAACGGCTCGGGTTCGAAGGGACTCATAGTTAATAATTAGTTATTGATGTTGGCCCTACCCGGCCTTTTTAATTGAATGTGTCTGCCACGCTGTGGGAATGGCGCAGGCTGAAAACCAGCGCTGCTAGTTTTATTTTTTTAAATCTAAACTGGCAGCTCATGCTGAGCCTGATCCTGTTGCCACCAGCTGTTGTGTATTGTTTTTGTGTAATTGCGTTATGTATATATATTGTTGTTCTTTTTTTTCAAAATTATTATTGTGTGCATCTTTTGGATAAATAATATATGTATCATGTCTTTTTTGTGTTGTGGCAATAAATATATTTATTATTATTATTATTATCTCTCGAACCCGGTCGCGTAAACGTACATGATTTTCTCTAGCTATCAAAAAGGGCGGGCGACTTTTACTCGGCCGGTTTTTTGTCAAATCAGTGCGCCTTCGATAAATATTTTATTGAATCATGCGTTACTTTGCGAAGGTCCATTTCAATAAACAAAAAATATTTACCTTGCTACTCCGCTACTCACGTGCAAGATAACCAAGCCTGTGTGAAATATACATGTTTTTTATGCAACCCTCCCTCCACTACTGCCACATAAAACACCTATATAAATCCCACAAACTTAATTATCCCTTACACCACAGAAACACTGACGCGTTTCGATCCCTCTACGGGATCATTATCTAATAACGGGATAATCCCAACGAATATTAAAAAAGCGAAAGCAACTCTGTCTGTCTGTTACCTTTTCACACTCAAACCGCTGATCCGATTTCGCTGTAATTTGGTGTACAGATAGCTTCGATCCCGGGGAAGAACACATGATAGTTTTCATCCCGGAAAATAGCACAGTTCCCGCAAATAAGCGAATTCTCCGCAGATGGAGTCGCGGGCAACAGTTATACATATAAGGTGCTAGAAAATTAGGTGCGGATATTATCAAGGTAGAATCAATAAAAAACATAAATTATTTAAATAATGTATGGTATTTTTTTTGTTTCATACAAAAATGATGACTACCATTACCGTCCCAAAGATAATCCTTGCATAAGTTACTGTAATTAATTAAGAATGCTTTAAGCTTTAAATAAACAACAAATAAATTAACAACGATGCAAATAATCGATCCTTAAAATATCCCCATCTGATTTTCCATCACCTTGTATAGCATTCGATAATTCATAGTTTGATTTATTCTTACGTCAACCTCTTAGATCAGAACATTATTTATTCCATTTAAGACAACTCTGACCTAAATTATTCCACTGTCGACAGAAATAACCTGCTCTAACTAGAAGCTGGCGTAAATAGCATGACATCTGTACTAGCTGGAAACTGTCGAAATTGGACGTATCAAAATATTCCATTTACGTCGAACATTTTAATTTTCCGATCAATATTTGTGACCTCTAAGGGACAGCTGACGCAAACAGAATGATTCCATGGGTGAATTAGTAGCTCTAAAAAAGTTACGTCACCGCGGGCCGTAAGTAAAAATTTGCCGCCCGCTACGCGAACGGAATTTTCCACTTCCTGGTCAGGGGAAGACGCAAAGCTGTATGCGTACCTCGGGCGGTGATAAAGAAAGCCTCAGGTCGCATGTTTATCGCCCTCACCTTTGGCTCGTGCAAGCTCCTGCGATCTGAGACATTCTTTATTTCATCACCCTCTGAATGTAATCTACTAAAGTGTCAGTGTTCTTCCATGCTGGTCTGGGAGCAAAGGAAAAACATAGAATGTACCAATTGCTTCTCTACCCGCGCAGATGGTAAAAGGCCATCGAGGGAATGGGCGAAAATCATACGAATCATATTATAGGCGATGAAGCTAGCAATCCATTTTCATTTTCATTTGATTCCATTTTCTACCTATACGCCCACAATCTTGCTAAATGTGGCCTGTAGGTACCTACCTGTTACCTTAGGCTCTGTCTACCCCGTAAGGAATAAAGACGTGATTTGTGTATGTATGTATGTATGTATGTCAAATCTATATTCTATTCAACGCTCGGATGCCCCTACGCACATGCACTTCCGATCCTACATTCTACAGATTATCTGCCAAAACTAAACTAAATCGAAACTCCAATTAAACGCCAAAACACCCCGAAACCAAATGTTTGATCAGACACCATAGGACACTATGACATTCCTAATCTTCTTAAATTATCTTATACATAAACTAAACTAACCCAAAAATAAGGGATCATTATCAAAGTCTAATAAGCACTACTGTCACACATGCAAACCAACGTCGTAGGTACTCCTAAATTTTTTTTGTTCATTGAAATGGACCTCCGCAAAGTAACACCTTATTCAATCACTATCACTACATAGTATAAAACAAAGTAGCTTTCTCTGTCCCTATGTCCCTATGTCCCTATGTATGCTTATGTCTTCAAAACTACACAACGGATTTTGATGCGGTTTTTTTTAATAGATAGAGTGATCCAAGATGAAGGTTTTTATGTATAATTCTACGCAGACGAAGTCGCGGGCAGAAGCTAGTAAAATATAAACTAAACTCTTGTTGTCCTTTCCAGGGCTTTTTCTTTGACTTACTAATGCGACACGACTTTTACTGTCCCTTTCACCTGGTCCATAAATGTTCTTAGCCTTCCTCTCAACCTTCAACCATTCCTTCAATTATGATTTTAATTTATTCGTCGTGTCGTATCAGATCTCCCATCATATTTCATCTTCTGTTCTCGATGGTGTTCAACAGCGACCGCTTATCATTCACTCGGTCAAGCACTTCTTCCTTCATCACTTTCTGGTACCAGCTAGTCCTCTCCATCCGCCATTCGTAATACGCCTGATAAAACATAATAGCAAAACTTTATTACAGGCGGTTATTTCACCGGAACTTTAGGCGTAGGAAATTGTTCAAATTCAATATAACATTACCAAAATATTTAGTTTAATCCTTCATCGTTTTGGTTGGTAGAATTATTTTTACAACATGTTATTTTTTGAGTCACTTCTTGCATCAAATCTGATCCATTTCTGGTCAGATTTTTTCGAATATGGTACCTACGCACGAGCAAGATTAATGACAAATGCAAGTCAATAAAATCCTTGTGTAACAATCGAAATTTTTGACAAAACTTATTAAGAACTAGCGACTTGCCCCGACTTTGCACGGGTGCAATGTATAGCTGAGCGGTGCCACATAATCGTTATATTTCAACAAATTTACAGAAAAACCTTGGCTAAGTATACACCCCATTGCAAATAATTTGGCACCTATGCTTTTTCAAATTTCTAGGCATTAAAGTTTAGAAAGTAAGCTTTTATGCACATAAAATACAAAACCATGGGTGCCCGCTTTTTTTGCAAGGGGCTGTAGTAAGTAGTATACCGAAACATTTCTTATGAATCGCTCTATCTATTGGTCTATATATTTCATATATTTTTTTAAATTAATTTATTTGACGGTGGAGGCGTTTTACACCTCCACTAAACTTAAATTATTTTTGTTGTTGTGTTTTTTTTCTCTTTCTTTTTTTTTTCATAACTACTTACTTTGTTTTTCTTTGACTAGTTAGAGACTTTATACATCTCTACTATAGACTAATATAATTTAAGGCTCGGGGACCTTATACATCCCTTTTATAACTGTATTTAATTTACGTGGAATTTAAGTATTCTTAATTTCTTACTGTATTTTATTTTGAAAAAATGACTTTCTGCCAAGTTACTTGCGGCGCATTCTTCTTGGCAATTATGGTCTTTCCGAATACGCTGGTAGTTACAAAAAAGACATGTAAAAGAGCCCTTGGCAGCCAATTTGCAAAAAAAAATGATTTTTGTTTTTTTTGTGAAAACCATTTGAAAATCCGTAGTTTTTAAATTTATACCGAACAGCCAGACACAGCGACAAAGAACTTTGTTTTATGTGTAGTAAGTTATATTTGTTTTATATGATGTAATTTAAAAATGCCCACTATCAATATTAGTTGCTAGGCACGATGGAGGCGAATGCTTTGTAATCATCACATGCGCGATGTATCCGGCCTTGTCAGTGACATTGCGCCGAAGGCCAGCGCAGGCGCATGTTAGGAACGGGACATCGCCCATTAACATTCAGGAGCGGTTAAGGTCAGGGGGCTACTACGAAATTCGTCGAAGTTCGTGTCATTCGTCCCTCTCACTGTTCGATATATTTTTACGTTCTCATCTACTAAATTTACAAAAAAAAACCTTAAGTTACCTTTTTACTCCTCTTTATGGCTCTCTTTGCCTGCATATGAGTATCTAGTTAATAATTACCAATCATATCTAATTTATTCTTAGTTTACCCCTTATTTGTTGTTTTAATTTCTACACTTAATTAGAACTCAACACCAGCCAGGAAATTTCCACCTGCCTATATAGTTCAACTTAGTGATTTTTTAAAATTTATACACACACGCACACGCACACACACACATACGCACACACACACACACACACACACACACACACACACACAAATAACGTCTTTATCCCTTACGGGATAGACAGAGCCTAAGGTAACATTACCTAAAAAGGCCACGTTTAGCGTGATTGTGGGCGTATAGGTGAAAAGGGGAAACAAAAATTGTGATGGGTTGCTAGCCGCATCGCCTATAACATGATTCCTAAGATTTTTTTTCGCCCATTCCCTCGAAGAAAAGCAACTGATACATTCTATGTTTTTTCTTTACTCCCAGACGAGCATGGAAGATAAAATCTATAATTTATATTATATTATTTTTCCACTGTGCCCATTCCTCTATCTTTCCATAGTTATGTAAACAACACATGCCGACTTTCCTACAGGCTTCGTCTTCTTGTGCCTATTCCACAGATTTAGCTCGTACGGATCCGGCAGAATACCAGTGCTGCGGTTTTCGCAGTTTTTTTCTGAGACAGCACCTTTTTTTCACAACACATGGCATCCGCAATTAGTTTCAACATAGCTCTTTATTTTTCTTTAATGCCTCCTTTGTTCTTGAGTTGTTGTAGTACACTGTGTTGTATGTATTCATTTTCCATCTAAGTATGTGGTTTCAATACATGTTATGTACCTACCTGTGTTGTGAGAAAATAATGTTTGTTATCTATCTATCATTTCCGCGCTCAGCTGAAATGGTTGCCTATCAGGGATCGCAGGAACTTACCTCGGTGTGTGTTCAAGAGCTGCGGTTCGTTTTTGGATCCGTCCGAGGGCAAGAGCAGTGCTTGGTCCGGTGCATCCTGGGCATCGGTCATTGATTTATGTATTATTGTGGTTCTCAGTATTTGTAATTTTTAAAGTCACTCGTCCATCCAACATAATACTCCTCTCATCCACTCAAAGGATGACTGGAAGAGATTCCTTAAAGTGATATCCCGTCTTTGTACCTACATGTATTTCAGTGTTTGTCAATCGTATTTGTGTTATGTTTATTTGGCACGCCTTTGTGTGCGCCACCGCCACACCGTGCTGGCCTGGCAAATTGATTATTTTTTATATTCAGAGTAAAGGACGCAGTAAATCAATTGTATAATTTTATTCAGGTGTATATATGTAAGCTACAAAGCGTTTAAACAAATAAAATAATATCAAAAGCAAGACAGCACTAGTAAAAATACAAAAATAAATCCCAAAACATTATCACACAGTACAATATTTTCGGCATTATCACACAGTACAATATTTTCACATATTTTCGGCTAAACATCGGCATCTATGTGTAACTATGTCACATTTATAGCTTCACTCACCTCCGCAAGTAGTACCGTATACAGCGGAAGCCTACATAAGCCGCCACAGAATACACAATTATATGACCTGTGCTAACGTAGTTGAGGCCAGTAACCCAACGAGTAAGAGGCCCCTCATCAAGAATAGTGGGTCTCTCATTCGAAGCCAGGTCTTCAAACGTCTGAGCCTGAGGCCGAAGGGAAGTCAGCACGTGTAGGTACGCGTTGTGACCAGCTTCCAACGCGGCTGCTACATCCCCGTCAGCGAAGATGTCCATAGCTCCCCACTCCACCACGTTACCAGAGTTCCCAAACGATATGAATTGACGTAGTGCCACATAGTCCCCACAACGAGGCACGAAGATATCCGTGACATCAGACTCTTTGTAGTTTACAGGAGTCGCGGCTTCATGACCGTACAGTTTAGTCAGTTGTTCCACCACTGCTTCTCTGGAATCTTCGGCATCGTCCCTTAGCATCAAGTAACCGACCAATGCTGCGTATTTTTCAACACTCCCTGTGGTTGACAAACGTGGTCGCGCCATAGCCCATATGATGGGACCTCGGATGCTGAGAATGTCACCGCTGTAGCCCTCGTCTTCCCAAAAGCTTGAGCCGTATTGAATAATGAACTTCTTCACTTTTCCAGGCGTCATAGCATCAATCATCGTAGCTTGTTTTTCGGTAAGAAACTTATTGTCAATAGCTATCTCGTGCAGTTCTTCGGGCTTCAAAGCCATAGCCAGTAAACTGCAAACATAATTTGTCTCTCCCTTCATCGTTTCTAATATGACTTGTTCGTCAGAATACGATCGTATGTTCTGAATAGTTATTGCCGGAAACGTTATGTCCGATACACTGTGTTGAAGCTTACAGGCGATTTGTTTTCTACAAAAACCTAATATTTTTTCCCTGAACCTGGTGTTATTTCCATCGAAATGATTTCTCGCACTAGATGTCCTGTGACATTGGTGGAGGTAGAAGAGCACCGATACTATATGCGACGGTGCGCCGCAGACTAGACTGACGGACATCCTCATGATTTCTCTTGAAGTGGGAAACAGCAAATAGCTACAGATATGTCGTTCCATTGTCGTCTGGTCGTAGTACAGAAGTGTTTTTCTATCAGCGTCGCAGGAGACCCTGTTGGTTTGAAACAAATCTCTTGAGTTTTGATCAAGTAAATCATGATATTGGTTCAGCTCAAACCTCTCGACGACGTTGAGGTAGTCAAAGTCGTGATAATCTTTGTTGCACTCGACAATGTTTCCGTCGCGAAATTGAAACAGTTTGTTTAAGGGAGATCTCACGAGTCTAGGGTTTATGATAGCATCAGGGAGAGGTATGCTGAATTCTTTAGCGTATCTTGAAAGACAGTGTTTCGCGGCGTTGTTGGTAAACTGGTCAGTCATCTCCCCTGAGCTGTCGACACTTGAATTATCGTCGTCACTCATGCATTCAGTTTCAAAAGCAACATTTCCTTTAGACACGATCTTGGCGGGAGCAGCCAGGTCTAACATTACGATGTCCATGGATTTTCCGAACTTCTTCTTCAGTTTATGGGCGGTCACGATCCCCGGCAAGCTGCATCCTAGCACGATCACATCTGCTTTTATGTTTCGTCTTTCTATGAATGTGGTTTTCGATTTTGAATTCCTGCCTTGAACCATATGGATACGAACTATTTTAGTTATATAATTATCTAAAAATAATGTGACGACACATGGATGAGCTATTTGCCTGGGGTTTGACAGGTTGACGTAATGTTTTTTCACGCATTAAGACTATGACATTTGTTAGGTACTAACCAACCTATTTTGGCCGCATTTTTAACCCCCGGCGCAAAAATAAAGGTGTTATATCCTTGACGTCGATGTATGTGCCTGTGGTATCGTAGCTCTCAAACGGATGGACCGATTTCGATGCGGTTTTTCGAAAGACTGTTTCCTTGCAATTGTTTTTGGCCATGTTAGGTAAAAATCGATCCATCAAGTATCCGCTCTTTTCCAAAATGACGTAAGGCATTCTTAGCACAAAATTTAACTATTTTTATTTACGTATAATTACTCGATAATAAGGGGGGCTTTATATTTTATTTATTTAATGTTTTAGGTACTTAAAGATAACGTAAAGTGTTTTCCCAACAATGCGGAGCTGCGATATAATTTTATCAGGAGGCACGGCAGTGCCCCCGTCAAGTCGAGTAAAACAAAGGCAAGGCCGTACCATCCTTTGTCGAAGTCATTCAAGCCATTACAACCTCCTGTAATTTAATGCTGGCTAAACCTAAAATCTTGAATTTTCGGAATTAGTGGACTTTTTCCTCGTGCACCGCTTAGCCACTTCGCAAAGCCGCAAGTGCAGCCTTAGGGCTCAAATCGGCGCATGCTTGCAAACAGGTTGTTCTAAAAATACTTTGAGCATCTCAGTTGCACCACGAGGTCGAACGTAAGACATTTGGCATTCCTTACTTTACGACTGCCTGGTTAAGCCCCAACCATCAATTAGACGGATGAAAATTAAAAAGACATTTTGACTTTTTCGGTTAGTCATTAAAAACATTACTTATGCTTGCTACACATGTAACGATATATCGTAGCGATAAATTAAATTTATCAATCGTGTAAATATATGACAAATCGTTGCAGATTATCGTTAGGATTTGTCATACACACGATCGATAAATCTGTGCAAATCGGTTTGCGCAGATTAATCGCTACGATATATCGTTACAGTAGTACACATCTGATATGGCGCGTCGTGCATTTTCGGCCGCGCAGATACGAACAAACTATTCCGATGATAGCCGAAGGTACGATTCAAACTTTTAATCAGTCTTATGTCTTATAGATACAAGGTGCAAATTACAGTGCACCTGTTATTCGTCTCACTCACGCAAGCCACCCCTCTTTTTGAATTATAATGCAGGCCATTTTAACGGTAAATAAACAGTTTATATTATTTATAAAAAATATAATTTTCCTTAATATAGCCTAATTCAATTGTATTGTATACCTAATAATAATTTAATTAATCTTTATAGTGTGATATTGACATTTTCGTATCGTATAATATAATATCTAGTTATATACATAAAAGAAAGTCGTGTTAGTTACACTATTTATAACTCGAGAACGGCTGAACCGATTTGGCTGAAAATTGGTAGGGAGGTAGCTTAGAACCAGGAGACGGACATAGGATACTTTTTATCCCGATTTTCCCACGGGATTGAAAAATTCCGAAATGTTGTACTAATAAAGCTACAGACATTAAATTCAGCATGTCTACACATTATTCCTTGATTAGTATAAAGATGCACTTACAAAGGATTTTTTCAAATTTCCCACGGGATAAAAATAAGACTATTTATAACTCAAGAACGGCCTAAGCCTAACCGATTTGGCTGAAAATTGGTAGGGAGGTAGCTTAGAACCAGGAAACGGACATAGGATACTTTTTATCCCGATTTTCCCACGGGATTGGAAAATTCCGAAATGTTGTATTAATAAAGCTACAGACATTAAATTTAGCATGCCTACACATTATTCCTTGATTAGTATAAAGATGCACTTACAAAGGAATTTTTCAAATTTCCCACGGGATAAAAATACGACTATTTATAACTCAAAAACGGCTTAACCGATTTGGCTGAAAATTGGTAGGGAGGTAGCTTAGAACCAGGAGATGGACATAGGATACCTACTTTTTATCCCGATTTTCCCACAGGATTGGAAAATTCCGAAATGTTGTACTAATAAAGCTACAGACATTAAATTTAGCATGCCAACACATTATTCCTTGATTAGTATAAAGATGCACTTACAAAGGAATTTTTCAAATTTCCCACGGGATAAAAACACAAGGTAAATAATTAAGACTATAATTAGTAGATAATATTCCTAGAGGATCTGTAGGTGCTCTAAGAAGGGATAATGGGAGAAGGGAATAACTTTTAAAAAGCGTTCTTTTGAAAAAGTTGTGTTTTTAGCATCTTGAGCTTCCTTCGTCATAAACTCGTGCACATTATGCACGATCTCCCTTGCTTGTCTTTTAAGCGGCCGGCCTCTTTTTAAAGAACTCATTTTGACACTGTCAAGAAATAGAATACTTTTTTGCCACTATGTGTACTTTTGTCAGCAACGCGTGTACTCACTCGGAAGTTTGGCGACTGACTAACATGCCAAGCGGCGCGCGCTAACATGGTGGCAGCAACCCACCAATAGCGGCACAGGAAAAAGACGCGCCGTGCGTGCAGTATACCGATTGGTCAATTGCATTTCCCGCGCTTCTGAAATGCGTCTTCTGCGCAGGTATATCGGTGAGCCATATCAGTTGTGTACTACTGTACATATCATTACATAAAAACTTGGTAACATTTTTAACATTATTTTCAACACACTTGCTCGTAAATTGAGTCTTATTGCACCGCATTTAAGCTCATAACTCAGCTTATTACGCACAAGTGCTGTAATATATTACCGCACGAGTGCGGTAATATAAACTTTTTTAAAATCTTAGCAAACGGCTCAGTATCTATATTCTATAGGAACAAGGAATATTTTCGTGAATATTAAATTATTTTAGGTTAAAGATAAACATTTAATTTCGCCAAATTATTCATTTTTATCTAAAAGTGACCATAATTTGCATATTTCAGGCATTGATTAATTATTTTTTATTATAATTTTAATATTAGGCTGTTTAGCAGTCTGTTGTCAGTGTCTTCGTCACGCGCGTGCTAAGTGCACAGCGCGCATGCGCGAACGTGCTACGCGCGGATTGGCGCGGAGAAATAATATCTGCCGCCATTTTTCACTGATATTGTTGATTCAGACTTTGTTATTTTATTACTTCAAAAATTACGAGATCAAGTAATAAAGAAATGTAGTGTCCGTCGCTGGAAATACTAAAATATGTTCGGACAGTTATATCAGTAAGAAATCCAAGGTGTTAATTACCAAATACTTTATAGTAAAGTTCTAAAGCAGCTCCAGGTAAGCAATGTCTGGTAACAAAGGTAAACTAAACTTCTTAAAGTCCTTGTATTAACTAAATTTTATTTATTTTTCCTCGCAAATGTGTTGAAAAACGTCGTATGCGACGCGTGTGCTTTGGTAATTACACATCTCGGCTCTCTTACCCGCGCTCGCTTGCGCTCGCGCGTACAATACGCCTCGTGTGTAATTACCAACATAGCACACTTGTATCATAATGTACTATAACATCCTGTCTTTTTATGTTGTTTGCTACCGTCGTGCTATTAAAAAAATAACTTGGAGGGTTTAACTACCAGGCTATAGAAGGAACGGATTTTTTTACCTTAGAGGAAGGGGGCGCGTAATAAATTGCAAACACGAAAACGTTTTCTCAATTCACTTTTGCGAAGACACACAACGCTGATGATCTATTTTTCATGTCTATGTTTTTTATTGTTATACCTTGTTTATTTTCTATAAAATTGTGTATATTATCTTATATTTGCGTGTCTTGCAAAAAGGAATAAATGTCTTCTTTCTTTTTTCTTTCTTTCTTTCTTAATTCTTACTTTTTAATTCGACTGAACTTTGCATTCATTTTATTCAATAGTACAACTATGTAGTTGTCAAGGTGACATAATTCATCCCGCTGAAGGCCATAGGCATCATTCATCTTTGCGAATGCGCGGGCGACGGTATTCGCTCATCGTCACGTAACATGTCAACGACCTTAGCGTCATTTGAGTCAAGGGCGCGGCCGTGACGCGGCGGAGCGTCAATGTCCACCTAATTGATAAAACACGTAAAGATCACATGCTAATTGCACGCAATGTATACATACATCACACCAAGCCTGTGTGACCAACCAAGCCTGTGTGAAATATATATGTTTTTCATGCAATCCCTCCCTACACTGCTGCCAATAAAACACATATAAATCCCACAAACTTAATTATCCCTTACACCACACAAACACTGACGCGTTTCGATTCCTCTACGGGATCATTATCAAAGTTTAATCTTAATCTAACCTTAATCTTAATCTTTATCTTTACCTTTACTAATATAAATAAACAACCTCCTCCATATCCATCATCTCCTGAGTTTTCTTCGCTCTCCACATCTGGTCACTCCGTGACAAACTGTTACATTCTATGTTTTTTCATTACTCCCAGACCAGCATGAAACACTTAAAATTTATCGAAATCCCGACTTGGCAAAAAAGAATCTGGCAACACTGCTTCTCACAGGCTTGGCTATCGTGTCATGCGCGTGTGGCAGCGGAGCGGAGTAGCAATGGTAACTGAAAACTGGGGCTTACCATGACGTCTTAATGCGATTCAATTCCGATTCAATCTAAATATATATAACTCAAAGGTGACTGACTGACTGACTGACTGACATAGTGATTTATCAACGCACAGCCCAAACCACTGGACGGATCGGGCTGAAATTTGGCGTGCAGGTAGATGTTATGACGTAGGCATCCGCTAAGAAAGGATCTTGATCAATTCTACCCCCAAGGGGATAAAATAGGGGATGAAACTTTGTATGAAACTTTGTCAATTTTAAACCGATCGGGCTGAGACTTTGCATGCATACAGCTACTATGACGTAGGCATTCTCTAAGAACGGATTGCGTAATTTCTGCGGGATAGCAATAAACGAATAGTATGCAGACTAAGTTCCGGGCAAAAGCTAGTTGTACGATAAATTTAACTGGTAGATTCTGTTTTTTCTTTGCTCCCAGACCACCGTGGAAGCATTAGAAGTAAGTATCTGACAATGAATACCATATCCGTTGCAAAATTTTCCAGATCGATTTGTTTTTCGACTGAGATTTCTTTGATAAATAAGATATGTCACGTGGCAAGCCTAGTGCACATTTATTTATGAAAACACATTTACAGCCACGTGTATTGCCCGCCGATAACGTTTATCGGACAAAAGCTATCACGGACATTTACTAAAACTGATCATTACATACCTTTTTATATATTGTTTCATCATTGTTACAATAAGCATACAGTATCAAGACAAATCAGCGTATCTGACTTGCATCTTGATATATAAAACAAAGAAGATCTGATTAGTTTCCTGTATTCAAAGAGACAAAATTGAAAATGCAAAATTATTTTTTGCAAATTGGCCGCCATTCCATACCAGCGCATTCGGAAAGACCATCATTGCCAAGAAGAATGCGCCGCAAGAAACTTGGTAGAGTCATTTTTCAAAATTAAATACATTAAGCTACTACAATACTTAAATTCTACTTAAATTAAATACATTTATAAAAGGGATGTATAAGGTCCCCGAGCCATCAATTATATTAATCTAAAGTAGAGATGTATAAAGTCTCTACTAGTCAAGTATCCTACGGGGACCCTATTTGCTAAGCGTGTCTCCCTCTGTACGTCCGTCTGTCAATAGGCGTATCTTATTAACCTTAATACGTACACGCCTGGAATTTTCACAGAGTGTGCTATGATGACCGCGACCGATAAGACAGTACGGTGTCGAGACCCTCGGTCCGTGGGGTGCTAGCGCTCTAGGACTTTATAAGGAACTAACAAAAAGCTTCATCGACGTCACAGGGGACCGAAGAGCTGGCAGCTTCCTTGAACAAAGAATTAGCATAGCAATTCAAAGAGGAAAAGTCGCTAGCATCTTCAATACCTCGCCTAAGGGGACCTCTTTTGGTAGTATATTTTACATACATACATACATACATAAATCACGTCTTTATCCCTTACGGGGTGGACAGACTAAGGTAACAAGACCTGAAGGCCACGTTTAGCATGATTGTAGGGGTTTAGGTGGAAAGGGTAATCAATATAGTAATGGATAGCCGCATTACGATTTTTGCCCATTCCCTCGGTTGGCTTTTATCATCTGCGCGGGAAGAGAAGAAACTGCTACATATTTCTATGTTATTTCTTTGCTCCCAGACCCAATGATAAATTACCCAATTACCCAATGATAAATTAACTTTGAAAAGAAGAACTCACTTCCATACTGGTATGGAAGTGAGTTGGGTAATGATTCCGGGAATGTTTTAGCCGACGTCATCATCCGTCAACATCAAGTTGATAAACAACATGACTTTCCATTTGACTTTCTTACTGTTTCATAATAAATTTAAGTGCAGATCATTTGTATGATCTGGTATGGTGATGATGAGAACGCATGAAAAAACCAGCCAAGCGCGAGTCGGACCCACGCACTGAGAGTTTCGCACAAATTCGGCAAGTGAGTATAAAACTAACGATTATAATAGGAATCATGTTATAGGCGATGAGGCTAGCAACCCATCACTATTTTGATTCCTTTTTCCACCTTTACACCCGCAATCTTGCTAAATGTGGCCTGTAGGTACCTACCTGTTACCTTAGGCTCTGTCTACCCCATAAGGGATGAAGACGTGATTTGTGTGTGTGTGTTGTGCGTGTGTGTGTGTGTGTGTGTGTGTGTGTGTGTGTGTGTGTGTGTGTGTGTGTGTGTGTGTGTGTGTGTGTGTGTGTGTGTGTGTGTGTGTGTGTGTGTGGTGTGTGTGTGGTGTGTGTGTGAGTAAAAAATCCACCAGACCCGTAGGTCTTAAGCAAAATGAAGGCCGTGTGAGTGTGAGGTCAGTCTATAATGGTTACTTACATAGACAGACAGGTATAACAAAAATGTATTTGCTGTTGTAGCGGCAACAGTAATACATCATCTGTGAAAATTACAACTGTCTGGCTATCACGGTTCATGAGATACAGCCTGGTGACAGACAGACAGACAAACGAACAGAAAAAGTCTACTTAATACATGCATACAATATACAAAAAAAGTCTTTATCCTGAGGTAACAAGACCTAAAGACCACGTGTAGCATGATTGTGGGCGGAAGTATGGAAAAAGGAATCAAAATAGTGGAGGGTTGCAAGCCACATCACCTATAACATGATTCCTAAGATTTTCGCCCTTCCCTCGATGGACTTTTACCATTCAGGAAGAGAAGCAACTGGTACATTCTATGTTTGTTTCTTTGCTCCCAGACCAGCGTGGAAGTAAATTATGAAATAGGGCGAAAAATGGGCAATGGTCATTATGATAAAATCATCCATTCCATTTACCACCTACACGCTGACAATCTAGATAAACGTGGCCTGTAGGTGTTGTTACCTTAGGCTCTGTCTACCCCGTAAGGGATAAAGACGTGATTTGTGTACGTGTGTCATGTGATGGTCAAATAACAACACATTCTTAAGACAACAAGGTCTTTGATGATAGGTCAGAACCAAATGAAAATGAAAAAATGGCACGTCCACCGAAAAAGTCCGCCACCCCTGCCCCGCTAGCACGAGAGCGCACGAAAGTCGCGTCGCGCGCGAGTTGGACTACGCATCTCTTTCTTGTTGGTACAGTAAGAAAAGGACGGGCAATCTATCTCGCGCGCGACGCGACTCTTGTGCGCTTTCGTGCTAGACGTGCTGGTAGAGACTCCGCAGAATACATTATCTCGGCCGCCAGGAAACTATTCCAATCCAAACCAACCTTTACGCAATCAATCTATAGAATATATGGTAGTTTCATGTAAATTTGATTCGCATCGAAACATAATTTATTTCTCTTCAATTATATCAGCATTCTTGTCCATTAGAACACCTATAAATTAAACTGGCGCTTTAATATTCAAAACTCGATTAATCGTGTCGATTTAATCATAGTTACACACATACATACACAAATCACGTCTTTATCCCGTACGGGGTAGACAGAGTCGACGGTAACGAGACCTAAAGGCCACGTTTAGCATGATTGTGACAGTATACTCTCAGGTGGAAAGTGGAATCAAAATAGTGATGGGTTGCCTATAACATGATTCCTAAGATTTTCGCCATTACCTCGATGGAGTTTTACCATTCGGGAAAAGAAGCAACTGGTACATTCTATGTTTTTTCTTTGCTCCCAGACCAGCATGGAAGAAATTTAACGTTTTGTCTGTAATTTTTAACACAAGTATAGATCTGAGTAAGCGATCCAACTTGGTTGGAATTGAATCACAGAAGACGTCATGGGTCCTTGTTCTTTGAAACGGACCTCCGCCAAATAAAGCCCGGTTCAATAAATTTGTCACTCATTACGAAGTCCGGTGTCAGACCAATGTAACGAGTTATATCTATTGCCCGATAATTTAAAGTCGAATGCGTAATGCTTACATACTCGTACAATACGATTGTGTGGACTATGAATGGCCTTTGCATGAAAGGCCGTGCGCCCGTGCCATAAAGCAAAACGTCTAGTCGCCGCATGTGTTTAGTAAAATCACAAGAGTCCGAACAAAAACCATTGAGCTTTTTGGTGAAGGAAAACATCGTGAGGAAACCTGTCCACACCTGCTAAGCAATTCAATGGTGTGTGTAACGTTCCCAATCCGCACAGGGCCCGCGTGGGATAGCCCAAACCCTCTCATTGTAAGAGGAGGCCTGTGCCCAGCATGGACGCTTGTAGGCTGGAGATGACTGTCAAATATACCTCAAAATCCTCGGTTATGGTTAAAGTTACATTAACCTTTTTTTTTTTTTTTTTTTTTTAACGTGTGGAAAATGCGCCTTATGCATCTCCGCGCTCGGGGCAGCATACGAACGGAGGTATGACGGGCTCTCCATCTCGACGCTGCCTTCCCTATGGAAGGAGGGGAGAGGCCTACCGTCTAAAAACACACACGTTCCCTCCAGGCCTTGAACTGCGGGCGTTGCGGGCGCACACGGTGACCACCGCAACGTCCACTGGCCGCCCCGGGATGGGGCAGGTGGCGACGGCACCGTTGAAAGCGGGTTCCGGAATCCCCGCCCTCCCCCGCCGGTGACCGTCTGTTTTTTTAAAGAGGTTAACTCCTCGTAGCCCCCTCAGCGGCCCACGTTCCCAGCGCCTGCAGGCCGGGGTTACGTGACGGCCGACATGACCGAGATCACGCCGCCCTGTTGATTTTTATAGAGGTTTACTCCTCGCGGCCCCCCTATCTTGAAAAAGACGAGGCGGCCCACGGTCCCGGCCCTACGGACCAGGTTTACGTGGCGTCCGACCGTGACCGAGGTCACGCCGCTCCTCCGGATTTTTATAGAGGTTTTCTCCTCGCGGCCCCCTTATCTTGAAAAAGACGAGGCGGCCCACGGTCCCGGCCCTACGGACCAGGTTACGTGCCGACCGAAAAGTTACATTAACCTGGTGCAACTCACGCTTACTTTCATCATCGTCATCATCATCAGCCTGAAGACGTCCACTGTTGAACAAAGGCCTCCCCCTTATCACACCATAATGAACGACAACTCGCCACCTGCATCCACCAGTTTCCCGCAACTTTCACGATGTCGTCGGTCCACCTAGTGGGAGGCCAACACTGCGTCTTCCGGTTCGTGGTCGCCACTCGAGAACTTTTCTCCCCCAACGCTTCTGTGACGTTCACGATAGACAATAATAGAGAGAACTGCATCTAGTTTACCGCCATCTCTTATTAAAAACAAGCACTAAGCATCCCCAGTACCCTACAACCTCGCGACGCCGCGTGCGCCGGCGCACGTAGGCCAGCGGCGGCGCGTGTCCACACGCCGTGACGTCACGACGCGTCACAATCTGTTTTAATTACAGACAAACTTGCTAATGTAGGTCACGGGTTAGCGCTGCTTTTTGCGTACTAAGAATACATTTATACGGGGTTATTTAGATAATTTTGCAGGTAAGATGTTGTGAAAAGTCCGTCTGGATCGTTACCATTACCACCACCTACTGGCTAACCCTGCTGACAACTTAAAAACTTCCTTCTTGAGGACCTAAAAAAGGTTAGTTATAACATTCGTCTCATTCCTAATTTAAAGCTCCTCGGTGCTCTGGTGATTCGTGTATTTCGCCTTATCGTCGCAGCAGTTTAGTTTGAAAAAAAAATTTTTTTTTCATCTTAGAAACTTCTTGAAGACCTAAAAAGTTAGTTATGTTATGCTTGCTGAGTTCCAGTGTGAAAGGTAAGCCGGCGAAATTACTGGCATATGTTCATGTTCGCGGTATGCCTGAGTTCGTGGCGGCGGAGGTCTCCAGATTCCCGTCCAGCACTCCAGACCATATCGAAGTGAGCTGCCTGCGGAGAGAAATCGTGGCTCTCAAGGCAGGCATGGCAGAGATTGTGAAGAAATTTGAAGATTCGCAGGCCGTTATCACCGTATTGCGCAAGGAAATCACCCGCTTGTGCAATAGTGCCCCGGTAACTAGGTCACCGACAGCGTCAAATTTCAGTAGCAATGACCGGGCGTCCAGTGTCGCCTCAGTCGAGTTGCATGTTGCTGACACTGCGCATAGTGTGGTACGTGCCGATTCGTTGCCCCCGTGCCCCCTCCGTGCGGGGCCCCCCATCACCGCTTCTAAGGAATCACGTCGTCGCTTTGCTGACGTCGTTACCACCGGCAAGCCCGTCGCAGCCCGCCGGAGTGACGCGCCCAAAAAAGCGCGTGAACCTCGGGTTCCTCCAAAGGAGAAGCCCCCTCCAAAAGAAGAGGCTCCTCCTAACGAGAAGCCCCATCGCACCGTTGTGGATAAAGAGGGTTTCACAACTGTGTCAAGAAAGCGCAAGCCACGCAAGAGTCTGTGTGGTACTGCAGAACCGGTTGGTTGTGGTCTGCGGGTCGCCACACCGGGAATGGCGCTGTATGTCTCGCGCCTGCACCACTCCGCCACGGCTGATGAGATGGCAGAGTATGTCCGTCAGAAGACCGGCTTTTTGCTGAGGGTCTTCCAATTGCGTTCGCGCCACTACGTGCACTTCAGTTCCTTTGTGGTGCGCGTTCCGCGGCCGCTGCAGGAGACCATCGCGTGCGCTGACTTCTGGCCGAAGGGTGTCGTATTTCGTCGGTTCCGGGGCAACCTACCGAATCCAACACCGGAGATGACGACGCAGCGGAGCCACAACGTTTCGTCGCCTAAATAATATTTATTATATTTTTTGAATTTTATAGCGCATTGGTTTCGACTGTAATGCTGTAATTTTTTATTGAATAAATAAATAAATAAATAAATAAATATGATATATATCCATGCTGGTCTGGGAGTAAAGAAAAAAACATAGAATGTACCAGTCCCTTCTCTTCCCGCGCAGTTGGTAAAAGCCCATCGAGGGAATGTGCGAAAGCCTTAGGAATCATGTTACAGGCGACGTTACGACAAAAAAATTGACTGTATCATATACGAAACAGGACAGCGGTAACCATGACGTCTTGGTGCGATTCAATTCCGATTCAATTTAGGTTCGCTCGCCGTCAGATCTCCAGTTCCCAAACGATGTCACTACAAGTATCAACCAACAAATTATGACTATGGACTCATAATTTGTTGATACAACTCGAATTCTTGCACGACTTTACACGTAGCTGTCCAAATGTTTATATGTCGTATCAAGAATCACTTCGCTTTTAACTCCTCGCGCAATATGAGCGACATCTGTTTTGTTGGAGTTCTGACCATGTTTCTGTGGTCGCGCAAAAGCGTGGCTGTATAACTCTATGAACCTTTAAGGACTTTGTACGTAAACACTTTATCGCTTGAACTAAAGGGCTGAATGCACTGACTAATGATTTCTGCTATCAACAACCGATAACACGGCAGACCAACTGACCCGTAAATGACTCACGGAACAGTGAAATAAATGAATAGTTGAGCTTAGCTCGCAATCACAAAATTTGTTGCAGTTACATGGCGCTGGTGACGCTATAAAGTTTTCCACAGCAATTGAGACGTCTACGTAGACGCGTTCAAGACGTTCTTCTGTGTTCAAAGGCCATGATTCCTGTGGACACAAACACTAAAAAGGTAATTATTTCCTAAAATAGTTGATGCAAAATGAGTACCTAAAGCGTAGTTATGGCTTATTAAATCTACTTTTATGGGAGCTAGTGACAGAGGAATCAGCCAAAAATCACAACCTCGAAGAAAGCGCTCTTAAGTGACTGCCGATGCACAAATTTGGATTTACTCTCTCTTGGTTATACTATGGGCGGTGAAGCGGTATAGCACGCGTCACGGAATGATGAGGATCCCGATCCGGCTTTACTTTTCGGAGTTTTCTGTGTTCTAATATTCAGTGTCGTCTAGAAATTTTATTTTATACTAGACTAGATTACTCGCGACGCTTGCAGAGAGTTCGTTTACCGTGCGCTCACGAGAAATATTCAATTTTCCGGGATAAAAACTATTCTACCTCTGTACCCGGGGTCTCAAAATATTTGCATACCAAATTTTAACACGATTGGTTGTATAGTTTACGCATGAAAGCGTAACAGACAAACTCACATTTTTAATGAGTAAGGATATATCTTTTACCATGTTTCCGGCGCTTGCGATAGTATTGACGTATATCACTATCACTTAATTTCAGCGTAAAGATGTATATCAGTACCACACGTAATCACGTGTCGCAGTGTGTCTAAACAGGGGCAAATACTGTCGGCAGCCAATGACAATTGTGGCGATTTTGTAACCTTGTCGCAGTAAGTTGTCACTGTGTCTACAAGAAAAGTCGTTTGACTTTTATTGTTAAAAAGTCCCATGGAAGGTGATGTAATACGTGTCGATTGTTTCCAGTGCGTGGCTTTATCAGGCATTATTAGACAATAGCAAAGATAAGCTGTTTATTTTGAAGGTTGCCTATAATCTTTTGAACAAGTAATGTCCCTAGTGTACTGACAAAAACGTCTACTGTAATTCTGTTGAACATTTCCACAATTAAATTGTAAGAGAACCTTTAGCGTAAGTTTCTTGGGGGGATACCATGATGTCTCAATGCAGTTTATATTCTTCATGTAAAATTACAGCTAAAACCTGAACTGAGTCGGAATTGAATCGCATTAAGACGTCATGGTAAGGCCCCTGTGTCTATGTACAAGGATGGGATAGGAAATGAATTATACATAGGTACTTTTGTAGAATTTTTATATCATTCCTAATCTGTCTGTTGTCATAATGCGCTGTCTTGAACGTCATGACTCTCTCTCTCATGAACTCTTCTATCGAATAATAGCACCCATCAATTAACAATTCTCTTAACTTTCGTTTGAATACTTCATCTCTCATTTCCTCTCTTATGCTGTGGAACTTTGTTAAATACCATTATACAGCGACAATTTCCTAGCAAAAAGTGCAGCTTCCTAGATGTACAACGATATTCCGTGGTACCGGGGTGCAATGGAAACACGGCGCGCTCTCCGGTTCGTTCCCATTCGAGCGCTCGTTCCGGCGACTCGTTACACCGACGATTAGACGCCGCCCCGTTTATTTTAATTCCCAAACCGGATTCTGTTGCCATGCCGTTGATATCGTCGCTTAATAAGTAAGTAAGTAAGTAAGTAAATGCTTTATTGTACAAATATAAAGATACAATTTACAAAAAAATAAAAATAACATTAATACATGCACAAAGGCGAACTTATCCCTATAAGGGATCTCTACCAGTTAACCTTTGAGTAGATGAGAGGAGCATTAAACGAGGGACCGACAAAATGAGAGTTTAAAATTCCAGATAGTGAAAGCCACAATAGAGCGTACATATCTAAGTACAATAAACAAAACATAAAATACTACTAAATATCATTACACACATGCATACATACAAAATACAATAAGAGTACACACACAATATCTAAGAAGATGGTGTGAGCCACATCTTCCTCAAGCCTTCCTTGAACGACGCCACGGAGGCAGACTGCCTAATGGAGGTCGGTAACCGATTCCACAGCCTAGCAGAGTCAACTGTGAAGGATTTGGAGTAAGTTTTGGAAGATGAAGGAGGACAGGCCAAAAGAAGATTAGCATTCGACCGTAGCCGATGCTGGCTACCGGCAGCCAAAAAGCTGAATCGCTCGAAAAGGTACATAGGAGCAGAAGGATTGAAAAGAATGTTGAAAAGTAATGACAGAACATGAATATTCCTGCGATCTCTGACAGGTAACCACTCAAGCTGAGTGCGGAAGTGAGACACGTGGTCATACTTACGGAGTCCAAAAATGTATCGAATACATACATTTTGAAGACGATCAAGTCTGTCAAGTAGCCCCTCAGTGAGATCCAGATAGGCAATATCGCCGTAATCAAGAAGTGGGAGCAAAAGAGATTGAGCTAGTGATATTTTTGTTTGGATAGGCAGAAAGTTCTGCAAACGCCTGAGCGAGTGAAACGAGGCAAAAAGTTTCCGACTAACCTCGGAAACTTGTGCCGTCCAGGAAAGCGTCTGGTCCATGATGATCCCCAGATTTCTGACGGTAGGCGAGAAAGGAATAACTGTACCATCAAAATACAAGTTTGGAACTACCAGGTCAGATATCTGAGAAATAAAATATGGACTACCAATAACGATTGCCTGCGTCTTCTTGGCATTCACCATGAGTCCAAAGCTCGCAGCCCAGTCACGAATGGCGATGAGATCTGAATTAATGCGATCAATCAACAGAGGAAAATCGTCAAGATCAGCCACAGAATATATTTGCAAATCGTCAGCATACAAGTGGTACGAAGAATTCAAAGAAGAGGTTATACCATTAATAAAAATAGAAAAAAGGAGAGGGGAAAGTACACCCCCCTGCGGAACACCAGCGGTAAGGTCGCACCAGCTTGAGAAAGCGTCTTCAACCTTGACTCGCTGTTGCCTCTCACAGAGGTAGGAACGGAACCACGATAATGCAGTTGAGGATACGTTTAGAGAGTTGAGGATACCAAGAAGTATATCGAAATCGACGGTATTAAATGCACTACTGAAATCCAGTAGAACAAGAACCGTTAGTTTTCTGTTCTCAATATTGAGACGAATATCGTCTGTGACCTTAACGAGAGCCGTGACAGTGCTATGCCCAGGACGGAAACCAGATTGGAAAGGATTTAGAAGATTGTGTTCATTGAGATGAGAGGAAAGACGCCGATTTACGAAATGTTCCACAATTTTTGATAAAACTGGGAGAATTGAAATAGGGCGATGCTCAGAAAAGGAATTGGGATTCGGCGTCTTAGGAAGAGGTATTACATGAGCACGTTTCCACATCGATGGAAAACAGCCTGAAGAGAATGAAAAATTTATGATGTGGGATAGAGTCGGAGCTATAATCTCCGCCCCCAGCACAAGCATGTCCAAGCTCAAGTCGTCCTCACCAACGGCCTTCGTCCTAATAGATTTAAGAATATTGAGAACATCATGCGGAGTAATGCTACAGATATCAAAAGGGGGGACGTCGGGGTGCTGAATACTGGCAAGAAATGACAAAGTGCGCTGTTTTGTTAAAGGGTCCAGTTGAACTGGTGAAGTGCTGAAATGTTTATTGAGGCCATTGAGGTCAGTCAAGGTAGAAGTATTTTGCTGAGATTTGCCCACCCCAAGAGACTTAAGGAACCTCCATAATGCAGAAGGAGGACAGTTATCAATCGACTGGTATATATACCGCCGCTTCGCACTCCTGCACACCTTATTGCAGTGATTTCGCAGTGATACATAATTTTGACGATTTTCCTCAGACGAGTCGTTCCGTAATTTAATGCGAGCTCTGTTTCTCCTCGCCATCAATCCCCTGATCTCCTCCGTGAGCCACGGCGCCGGGTTGTGCTTAACGCGAGTAGGCCTCAATGGAGCGTGCCTATCAAAGACCGCAAGCAATGCGCCATTAAAAGCCTCCAGCTCAAGATCCACGTCAGGAATACTCTGTATGGCGTGCCAATCGACACCGCTCAGGTCGCTATGAAAGGCTTGCAGGTCCACGTCACGGAGGCTCCTTCGCAGCACAATTTTGTGCTTACGTTTTGGAGGACGAATTCTAAAGGAGGCGTATACCAAATCATGGTTGGAGAAACCTGCAGCATTAAATTGGCCATGACAGGCAACACTACTAGATGAGGAGGTGATCATTAGATCCAGAAGTGAGGGGGGACCGGTATGCGGGAAATGTGTAGGATTCAGTGGTAAAATATGAAGATTAAAGGAACTTATAAGAGATTGAAATTTTTGGGAACGGTGGTCATTCTTCAACAAACACGTGTTAAAGTCACCCATAAGAATTACATGCTCAAATTGCGGACAAAGATCAACCAAAGTCCTCTCGAAGGATTCAAAATAATTTAAATTAGACGAAGGACTATAGTACACTCCGAGAAGAACTTTAGTATGATGGAGGGAAACATCCAAGAACAAATATTCAGGAGAAGGGGCGTAAACAGACGGGAAAGGAGACTGTGTGGCTACTTGACAAGCAATTTCGTTCCGCAAATAAATGGCAACCCCGCCACCGCGCACAGTGCGGGACCCGCCATTTTGAGACCCAGTTCTGTCATTACGGATCAAGCGATATCCAGGTAACGAGTAAAGGGAAGAGTTAAGAGACGGTTTCAGCCAAGTCTCAGAAATGAGAATGGCGTGAATATTTTTGCCTGAAAAGGCGGTGAGTAAGTCTGAAAAATGTGCAGGAATACTCTGTGCATTAATATGTGCAACATTAAAGGTTTTAGTGGAAGAAGAAAAAGTGCTGTGCAATCGATCACCGAGATCCGGCATATCTGCTATATCGCTCGTGGAGCCATATAAACTAGAGGAAGATAATGAAAAAAAATCACTTTCATGACTAACGTCAAAAACGTCAGACATGTAGGTAATAAGATACAAATAAATATGTGTAAACTACAGCTAAACTTATATAATACAAAACCTGCTACAGGCGAATACTCCTTGCATCGCTCGCCAGCAGCTGGTAACTTGATAATTATACTCTAACAACGACCGTTAATAACCAAATAGAATAATAAATAATTAAAATAGGGACAATGCCACATCAAAGACAAACAATGTACAAGTACATCGCGTTCCCCCGCGCAGTCGCAACGAAACGCAAGCGCAACGTCAATCGTGACAGCTGACAGTTAACGTCCGACTAAGCTGTCAAATGCCAAACAATAACACCTCAAACGAAGCGCTCACGTCTTTTACTTAATTTTACAAAAAAAAAAAAAAAACCGTTTGTACCGCAATGTGTTACAAGTGCGCAGGTAACAACGAATTACCCACCCAAGAAAAATAAAAATAAAAACCCGAACTTTAAGTTGTGGCATGTCTAACAAGAAAGAGAAGCAACGAAAAGTCATGAGCAAACACTACTTCCGCAACCTGGACGGGCTCTTCTGCCGCTGGGCACGAGTACGCGTCGCAGGCATCGCTGGAGCTGGCTTAGGCACTGGAGCTGGTTTGGGTCCCGCGGGCGCGCTCGGCTCGGCAATCGCGGGAGCGCTCGGCTCTCCAGTCGCAGCCGCATCCGAGCTCGTTGCCCTTGTCCGTGACTGACGATCGTTGGCTACCGTATCCGGTGGCACAGCGCGAAGCTCGTCCATAGACGTAACTCTGTAACGAGTTTTATCCTGGCCAAGCACAATGACACGCCCATCACTTGTCCAACTCCTGTCCACTCCATAAATACGGCGTGCTTCAACAAACACTGCATCCCGTGTCCTTTGGCATGTAAATTAACACCTTGTTCGTTAGGTCTTCGTAAGACGAGTACTGATTAATTGACATTAAGTACATAGCTTGAACTTATGATCCAAGATCTTAGCGCTGCAAGCCTTGGTTTGGACTTTTGATGAATCGAACGAAAACACAAGTTATAACTAACTAGCTTCTGCCCGTGACTTCGTCTGCGTAGAATTATATATCAAAACCTTCCTCTTGAATCACTCTATCTATTAAAAAAAACCGCATCAAAATCTGTTGTGTAGTTTTGAAGATATAAGCATACATAGAGGGACATGGGGACATAAGGACAGAGAAAGCGATTTTTTTTATACTATGTAGTGATGGCACAAATCGTGGGTCGAGTTAGATGGGCACGTCATACGTCCACGAATACATCTACTTGGGCCAGATAGTTTCTTTCAGCAACAGACAGGACCAAGAGACCGAAAGACGCGTCGGCAACGCCTGGAAGAGCTTGCTAAACGTGGCCTATTTTCCACGTCTGAGATGGTTTTTAAAAACTAAAACGCGGCATCTGTTGGCCTACCTAGCCTTAAAGGAGCGACCACACAGCCGCGTATACGCAGTGACGTGTCGTAGGCGTCACGTTTTCTCACCGTTTTTCCATACATTTTGTTGCGTAAACACACCGTCAACGTCTTTTACGCACTGGTGTGGTCGCACCTTTAGGCCTTATGTTACTTCAGGCTCTGTCTACCGCGTAAGGGATAAATACGTGATTTATGTATGTAAATCGTTAAGCCTCTTTCCTATGGGGTAGCATTTTCCCTTCAGCATATTTTGACGACCGGATAGCCTAGTGGTTAGTGACCCTGACTATGAAGCTAGAGGTCCTGGGTTCGAATCCCGGTAGGGACAGACAGTTGTATGATGAATACGAATGTTTGTGCCCGAGTCATGGATGTTGTATGTATTTAAGTATGTATTTATCTGCATTATATAAGTATGTTTATCCGTTGCCTGGTACCCATAGTACAAGCTTTGCTTAGTTTGGGGCTGGGTCAATCGGTGTAATTTGTCCCAAGATATTTATTTATTTATTTATATTCTTCATTTTATACTTTGATTGTCGAATGAGTTTTTCAGTATATGTAATTAAAGGCCTGTACGATGTTATAATAAATATCTTGGGACAAATTACACCAATTGACCCAGCCCCAAACTAAGCAAAGCTTGTACTGTAGGCACCAGGCAACGGATAAACATACTTATATAATGTAGATAAATACATACTTAAATACATACAACATCCATGACTCGGACACAAACAATCGTATTCATCATACAACTGTCTGCCCCTACCGGGATTCGAACCCAGGACCTCTAGCTTCAAAGCAAAGATCTGGAACCAACTTCCTGCTGCAACATTCCCTGGGCGGTACAATTTAGGGATCTTTAAAAAGCGAGCCTTCCTGTTCTTGAAAGGGCCGGCAACGCACCTGTGATTCGGAGTTGTGACGTAAAATAAGTATAGGTGGAAAACTTAAGTACGTAAATGACCTGTTTGTATGTAGTAGTGTACAGAACTGATGTGGGACTTAAGTAAGTAAGTAATTAAGTAAAGCTTTATTGTACAAATATAAAGAAACAGAGACAAATCACAAAAAAGATCTTAAATATATGCACAAAGGCGAACTTCTCTCTACTAGTTAACCTTTGAGTAGTAGAGGAGCATTAAGCGAGGGACCGGCAGTATGAGTACTACTACAGTTTGTATACTACTTTAGTGTTAGCTAAGTATTCAGCAAACATTGTTACCGTCTAGACTCTCGTGTTGTTACGCAAGAACAATATTTGCTGCAAGACTCATTTAAACCACCTATAGCGAGTAAACTGATGCAATAAAATATTATACTAATTGGGAATTATGATTCATGCAAGCTAGTAGGAATCGATCCCCTTTACAAGGTAAGATATAAGTCTCAGTCACTAACTTAATATTTCATCATTTTCATTTTGTCATTTCGGAAAGTCTGCGGAGGAACCACCCGGTCTTGATATATAATTTAATAATAATTAATTTAAAGGCTCGAGGACCTTATACATCCCTTTTATAAATGTATTTAATTTAAATATTACATACATAAATTACGTCTTTACCCCTTACGGGGTAGACAGAGCCCTTAACAAGACCCAAAGGCCACGTTTAGCATGATTGGGGGTGTATAGGTGGAAAGGAGAATCAAAATAGTGATGGGTTTTGTTACCTTAGGCTCTGTCTACCCCGTAAGGGATAAAGATGTGATATATGTATGTATGTATTGGTTGATTATCCACTCCCTCCGTTTCTATCCAAGCGCATCCTCAATCTAAGTATATACTGCTGCTAAGTTAGCATGGAAACCACAAAACATCGTTTATCTATCATTGGGGATAATTCCTTAAAGCCGCAGTTATCTGGCAGATAGTAGACACAACACCGCTGATAGGTAATTTACAACTAAGTTCAGAATGATTTTCGCGATTAAAATGTTGCACTGGGCATAAACAAACACGGAATGAGGAAAATTTGGTAAGGAAAATGTCGCTGATTAAATGCAAAAGCGACACTTTTCAAAAACAGTCACTGTTGCATTTGAAATCTTATATCACGACTTGTGTTTTTAGATGCAATGGTGAATGATTTTGAAATGCGGCCGTTTTATATTTAAGTAGCTGTTGCCCGCGACTTCGTCTGCACAGAATTCGCTTATCACTATCCCGCGGGAACTATGCAATTTTCCGGGACAGAAACTATCCTATGTCCTTCCTCGGGACTTGAACTATCTGTAAACCAAATTTCAGCAAAATCGGTCCAGCGGTTCAAGCGTGAAAAGGTAACAGACAGACAGACAGACAGACAGAGTTACTTTCGCATTTATAATATTAGTAGGGATTAGTAGGGATCAACGATATATCTCGTAAAGTTCATCTAAAAAAAAAGAAAAATTAGTGTCAAAAAACTTTCTAAATTAGCCGCCCAACGACCCAAAAGTATCTAAGATAAACAATTTTAGCACCTTTTTAATCATTTTTAACATACCTACTTCATTTTAAATCCACTTTCCTAGTTTTAGTGTTCTTTATTGTTATTTAGTTTTTAATAGTTTGTATATTAATAAATTCCTAGTTACTTACATTTAAGCACATATCTATCCTTGAATTTGGGTATCGGACTTCAGCATTAAATACGTCATTTTCAGATTTTATAGCAATTGGACGGTCTGGGCCGCTAGTATAATGTGTGTGCCTTACATAAGTACTTCGTCATACAAATAACATACAATACGTACAAAATCAGGTCTTTATCCCTTATGGGGTAGACAGACCAAGGTAACAAGACCTAAAAGGCTACGATCAGCAAGATTGTAGACGTGTAAAGGAAAAGGAGAATCAAAATAGCGATGGATGGGTAGCTAGCTGCATCGCCTATATCATGATTCCCTAGATATCCGCCCATTTCCTCAATGGGCTTTTACCATCTGCGTGGGAAGGGAAGCAAAAAGTTTTTTCTTAATCCCAGACACGCATGGTAGATTTCGTTATAATAAACGCCCTAAAAATATCTTGGGCCGTACGAGCTTAACCTGAATCCTAATTAAAACTGATTTATTCATTGAAAAAACCGAAGTTTGACGTACTATTTGCGTCACCCAGATAAAACATCTTTTCTGCAAAATAATAATTAAGTCTAGACGCAATTCGTTGCGCATGCGACGTTTGGATAGCATTGTGACGACGGATAGTGTTTGCTTTGGCCGAGCTTCTGTTCTCTTTGAAAAGCACCTATATTGCAATCAGATGGAGCTTGTTTATTTACTTTACTTCTACGAATAATAATAAGTCAAGAAGCGTAATTCCCTAACAGTTGCCGCTTCGATTGTCACTCCACTTACGCACACAAACTAACAGCAATGCAAACGTTACACCTGTCACTCCGACATGCAATACTTGCACGCGATTAGTCCGCGCGTCGTGATTGTGTCCGCCTACTTGCGGTAAGGGAAGGGTGCGTGGATCCCATGCATCCAGAGTCGTCAAGTATGGTGTCCTAAAATATTTATTTACAAACATATGAAAGGTGAGTCCTCTATTTTTCATAATCTGAATGGCTTCTACACCACTTCACACAACATTTTTCTAATGTATTAGCGCAAAAATACAATGATAACGTCACGATAACGGCTCGAGCGTCCCGGCCGAACTAATTCGCCGCGCGGTACATATTTTAAGCCCCGCCCCCTGCGGTTCACTTCGCGTGGAATGATTTTTCGGGCTTAGTTACGCTTCTTGACTTATTATTATTCGTAGCTTTACTTAGTTAGATGTATTGGAGCAGTTGGAAATAATTAGGTACCTACAATAATAGTGGTTCAATAATTAACGATCAGGTGAACTTCGTTTCATCGCCTTTATTGCGTGTCCATTTTGATAGAATGAATAGAAAAATTGTTTTTGTTAAACACATAACCCTTTCTGTTTTTGCTGTAGTCGGAATTTTTTTTGAAGGTAGTTGTTCGTGTACAATAAAAATCATAAATAAAAGGGTAGTTAAGGAAAATATATGAAGGTAGGTATGCTTATTTATACGGTTTGAAATCAGTACGACGTTGGTTTGTATGTGTAACAGTTGTGCTCATTAAGCTTTGATAATGATCCCGTAAAGGGATCGAAAAGCGTCAGTGTTTGTGTGGTGTAAGGGATAATTAAGTTTGTGGGGTTTATGTGCGTTTTATTGGCAGTGTGAAAGGAGGGATTGCATGAAAAACATATATATTTCACGCAGGCTTGGTTATCTTGCACGTGAGTAGCGGAGTAGCAAGGTAATTTTTTTGTTCATACGTAGTAGTTTGAAAACCAAAATCCTTGGTTGTGTTTGTCATAATATATTATTATGCCCTCTCCAGCAGACTGCAGGCTTCGAATGCTCGCACCTCTGAGTTTTACGGAATTTGTTTGCGAAATCTCATTTGGAATTTACCATTAGCTTTTTGGTGAAGGAAAACCGCGTGAGCGTGTTAGCAGTTTAGGTTGAGAAGTTCTTTGTCCGCATAAACGAATGTTGGCACTTCTCCAAAACGGTTAAAATGATTTCGATACGGTTTTCGGTAAAAGGATGTTCAACAAGCGATCCTTAGTTTTCAGACAAGTGTCATTGTGTTAACTCGCCAGAGGGCGCTGCGATGTTTGGCATGCTAATTGTTCATTAATATGAACCTTCGTAAAGGAACGACTGATTTGATCAATCACATAATGCAGTAGGCTTATTACCTAACTCGCTCGCAGTCGCCATCGTGTTCATTTTGACAGTTCATGTATGGGCTGACAATTGGCATCGATATCAGCTAGCTGGCACATTCATACAAGAACTGTCTAAATGAGCACGATGGCGATTGCGAGCGAGTTAGGTAATAAGCCTACATGTACCTATCCTTTGTCGTATCGCCGTTGATTTGATAACGATCCGTTACCAACGTCGTTATGATTGATAATTTTAAATGTAGGTAGTTTCAAAGAATACCAGTAAGGCTACATAAGTATGTATTTTATTACGCAGCGTTATTCGGTACTTATTCCCCTCTAAAGTATATAAATCATGTAATCTAAATCGTTATGAATCCTAGATACGACGTGACAGATTCAGAGCTGTTTGTCTCTACAGTAGTATGACAATGATAAGTTGCTGATAATCGAAAATATTAGGATAGGAATTGTTGTTAGCCAAAAACAAGGGTGTTATCAGTTATAATTGGACAGCATTTAATCCGGAAAATGTATTACATAAACAATAAAATTGCTATCGAAATTATAAATTTTACACTCTCCGTTTTAGGTCACATGATTATATTTGAGGAAAAGTTTCAGATTCAAATAATTTGATAGTGACACATTTCGAAACTTATCAGGGCCTTTACTCGAGATTGGCGCGCGCGAGCAATTATCCGGCGTCGCTAAAATTGACAGCTCGCCGAGCATTAGCGATGGCCGTGGTTTATTTACTATTCGGCGTCTAAATTCAGCTCGCCGAGCACAAGCGACGGCCGAGATAAATTTGCTACAAGTATTCGGTATCGCTAAAATTTACTGCTCGCCGAACACAAGTGATGAGAACGCTATGAGTTCCTAATAAACTGTTCAGGACGACAACTCTGGTAAAATACATCCTATTTATAAAATTAAGAATCACCGCAAACTTTTCTTGTCATACATACATGTGGCTTTTGCATTAGCTTTTGTTTATTACCTACAGCCATAGCCAGGCGAAACGCCATAATTCGTCTGTAACAGACGCAAAGGCCTCTGGGAGTAAAGAAAAAACATAGAATTTATCAGTTGCTTCTCTTCCCGCGCATATAAACGCCCATCGAGGTAATAGGCGAGTCTTAGGAACCACGTTATAGGCGATGCGGCTAGCAACCCATCACTATTTTGATTTCCCTTTCCTTTAGCCCTTAATCATGCTAAACGTGGCCTTAAGGTTTTGTTACCTCAGGCTCTGTCTACCCCGTAAGGGATAAAGACGCGTGTAGACTGTAGAAACTAGTAAAATTAAACAATTAAAATTATAATAAAAATTCAACACGCAGCGCTGACAAGAGCAACGACACGACTCTCTTTTGTTTTTGTTTTCATTTAGCGCGGCATGCAATTAACTTTATTTGTGGCCAGTGCCAAAATATAAGTTTGATAAAAAGGTTGCTGCCTAAATAGGTGCGTGTGCGTCGCCTACAACGTGATATATGTATGTATGAAATAGCAGCTTTATTATTACGATGCATTTTGTAGTGCATATTAACAACTGCAGGGGCAGAAGCGGGAAGGCACCAATTTGCAGTTCGCGAAATCACGACCCTCCACAGGGATATGTCAAGAGTACCACAGGCTGATTTCAACCTACCAGCAACGGTTTAAGACTAGTTTTGTGATGTCCAGCTTTAAACATTTGTGGTTAAGTAATTTGATGTATAGATATTTGCAACGAGTGCAGTAACCCTTCGCGGGTCACGTACGCACTAAGATTTAGAATATAGGTACATACATACACGCATACATATTTCACGTCTTTAGGGGGCGTCCATTAATTACGTGAGATATTTAGGGGGGGAGGGGGTCGAGCCGAATCTTACTAAGTCTTACTTGGGGGAAAGGGGGGGTCTTGGCAAATATCACGTCATTTTTTTTACCAGAAAATGGTGTAAAACTGCGTGAAAATTAAGTTAAATTAAAGTTGAATGAAAATAAAAAACGTAGGTATCTAGAATAAAATATGACAAAATCTGACACAATTATATGTGTCAAAATTGTGTTATGTTTTTTAATACATCCAATACTTTTATACCCAAAGTACAAGTTTTGAAAAATCGCACGTGAGATTGGGGTAGGGGGGAGGGAGTCGAGAAAAATCTTACGACATATCACCAAGGGGGAGGGGGGTCAAAATATTATCCCTTACGGGGTAGACAGAGCCTAAGGTAACAAAACCTTAAGGCCACGTTTAGCATGATTAAGGGCGTATAGGAAAGGGAAATCAAAATAGTGACGGGTTGCTAGCCACATCGCCTAGGTACGACATGGTTCCTAAGACTTTCGCCTATTCCCTCGATGGGCTTTTACCATCTGCGCGGGAAGAGAAGCAAGTGGTAAATTCTATGTTTTCCTTTACTCCCAGATCAGCATTTAAGAAGGCATACATAAGCACAAGGAAGGGGGTACAGTAGAGGGCATAAATATAGAATGACAGCCAAACATGTCAAATATATCCCAATGAGTTAAACCAAGTACTAAAAGTCCGAATATCTCGGAAACCGTGCAACTTTTACTAAACCTATTTTAGCTTTATTATAACGTCCTAAGTGCCCTCTATCCATAGTTCAAGGATTATCCACTCATTACCTAACACCCTGTATACTGTAATTGTTTTCTTTCGTATTAATAATATTGTTAGTCCCTTATTGTTATAACTGTCTCTAGTCTCCACACAGGCCCTGAGTCTAGTGCGCAGGCTGCCGAACAAACATATTGCAACTTTTTGCATATTATAAACTAGCCTTCCGTCCGCAGCTTCGCCCGCGATAAATTAATTTTCCCGTAGGAAAAGGTATTTTCCCGCAGTAAAAAGTAGCCTATTTTACTCAGTGATAATGTAGCTTTCTAACGGCAAAAGAATTTTTGAAATCGGTCCAGTAGTTTCGGAGCCTATTCAATGCAAACAAACAAACAGTCAAATTTTTCCTCTTTATAATATTAGTATAGATAAAGAACTTTTTACTGCGGATTCAGTTTCTTCCATCGTATCTCACATAGGGTCTTACTGTAGTCTACTTATGTGTACCAAAACAACTTCTCGAGGAACCCAAAACATTGTCTGTTTCGTAAACCGGTTCTCAGAGGGCATTGGCTTTGCAGTTTTAAATACCTTGATTGCTGTTAACCAGTTCAAACTGTGGTCTGATAAGATAATAAACAACGTCTTCTATGACGAACTTTGTTATTGCGTTTTGCATTTGGGTGATGAAATAGCGCTAGTGTGTTTTGCCCGACTGCGGCAAGGTCAAAGAGGGTTATGCTCACACGCATTCGAGTTACTGTCTTATCTCAACTTGCTATGGGCGAAGCACGCAAGGCAACCCTTTTTTTATGGTGTGGAAAATGCGCCTTAGGCATCCGCCCTGTACGGGGTTACCGGGGGTATGTGGGGCTCTCCCGCGACGGAAGGCATACCCACTAAAAACCACACGGGTTCCCTATTCAGTCGTATGTGAGGCGTTACGGGAGCACTCGGTGTCACCGCGACGCCCCACGGCATATATAAAAGAAGGTGTAATAGACTGACGATCTGTCCGATCTGGTAAAGATAGCAGGAGGCACAAAACCGAACGTTGCGGACATCCTTAAGTAATGCCTATGTCCAGCAGAGAACATCTCCCGCTCCCGGCTTACATGCTAATGATGATGTTGATTAGATAAAAGGAATTTATTAATGAAAAAAATACAAAAGGGTAATTACAAACAAATTAAACTATGATTAAATTAAAAACAAATTGAAAACTAAATTAAAACTAATCTTAAAATAAAATAATTAAAAAGGGAGGGGCCCCCGTGGCATAGTACCACACACGCTGGCAGCATTCCCCCTTTGGACAGCGATACTAACGCTGTCTAAGGAAGCTGCCAGCTTTGCGGTCACCCGTAGCGTCTATTAGCCTCTTCGAAATATCTTTGAAGACGCTAATAGCGCTAGGACCGCACGGACCAAGGATCTCAACACCGAAAGGGACAAAGTTATATTCGGTGCTGAGACCCCTATATTTATTTATCGTGCCTAATTCGGCCGCTTCTGCAGCCGCGCCTGCCCTACTCGTGGTTCCGCGAAGGTGAGACGAGGCCAACGTTTATTAGTTAGATTATATAATATGACCTGAGATGTTTATTGGAAAAGAAAAACAAATCATAATAAAAACAGTCACAACTTAAAAATAACTCAGAGATACTAAAACTACTACTAATTATAAAACAAATTGTCATAAAGCTATAAATAAAAAAGTTGCCCTAAATCGCTGCCCGGTGGCATGGTGCCCAGAAGGCTGGCAGCATTGCCGCGTTGTATGGCAATGCTTACCCTTTGTGCTAAAAAGAAACCAGCCCTCTGGTCACCCAATGCTTCATTTAATTTGGTCGACAGCGACCCATATATTATACCCTGAGATGTGAGAAGAGGACATTACGGTATTTTCTGTTAAATTGGCATTGTTCATTTTTTTAAGCTGTGCTTTTAACACCTTTATTTGATAAAATGGACTATTTCAAGCAACTAATTTGAATATTATGCTTTTACGTAGCTTTGTTAATTAATAATAAATATTTTTTCGCTGTTTGATAATTCGTGAATCCCAATCGCCTTCGTTCGGCTGGCTATAAAAAAAACGGTTTTGTCTATGGTTTTGTAGATTTGACGGTGACACGTGACAGTTGCCGTAGCCAAACTTTTTTTTTCATTTCATGTGGCAAACATTCGATGCTGGATTCTGTCTAAAAACCCGGTCGTTCGGTCAAACAAAGGTTCAAAGTACTTTTACAAAAATATCTGCAATCATAAAGTATTTTTGAAATCGGACAAGATAAATCGGATAATTGATGGTTTTCCTCGAAATGGTTTTCGAATTGGAGCATACTAAAAAAAATGAACAATGCCAATTGCTGCGAATTGGCATATTGGCGTGTATCGGCATAGACGCAGGTCTATTTCTAAGTTAACTCAAACCATTCCGGCATTTATTGCTACGAGAAATTCCAGCAATTAATGAGTGATCCGCTAAGTTAAACTTATATAGATTCTTAGACATTTATGTCTGAGGGTTAGCGCTCTTAGATTGGACCTAATAAAAGCTAACTGCGGTTTGTTAACTGGTTCTCAATTGCTTTTAATTGCAGTTATTCGCTCGCCATCGGGTAAACCAATTGCTCGGGTGCCTTCCTAGTTTACAAAATAACCTTTTCAGTCAGTTACGACGTGGCGACATTTTCCAGTGTTAAGATTATCAATTGATTTATTGGATACTAGCTTCTGCCCGCGACTTCGTCTGCGTAGAATTATACATAAAAACCTTCCTCTTGAATCACTCTATCTATTAAAAAAACCGCATCAAAATCCGTTGTGTAGTTTTGAAGATATAAGCATACATAGGGACATAGGGACAGAGAAAGCGACTTTGTTTTATACTATGTAGTGATGATAGTGAAGTGAAATTTGGTAGGTATGTTTATTTTTCAATATGTTTCACATACGTACACATACACAAATCACGCCTATATCCCTTATAGGGTAGACAGAGCCTGAGGTAACAAAACCTAAAAGCCACGTTTAGCATGATTTTAGACGCATAGGTGGAAAGGGGTATCATCGCCTATAACATGATTACTAAGTATTTCGCCCATTCCCTCGATTTACCATCTTCGCGGGACGAGAAGAAACTTGTACATTCTATGTTTTTCCTTTGCTCCCAGACCAGCGTGGAATATATTTCATACATTAAAAAAGTTTGTCCTGGCTGAAGCCTAAGACCTCTCGTTCTGAGCGGATGCCTGTGCCCAGCAGTGGGGTCATTGTAAGGCCCCAGGTGGTTGAAATAGTTTGACTGTACACCCCTGTAAGTTTTAATTGAGTGTTCTTCTGCCGTCCACTTCTACACAGTACAATCATACATACACAAATCACGTCTTTATCCCTTACGAGGTAGACAGAGCCTAAGGTGGCAAGACCTACAGGCCACGTTTAGCAAGATTGTAGGAGTATAGATGGCAAAAAAAGGAATCAAAATAGTGATGGGTTGGTCCATAACATGATTCCTGCGATTTTCGCTGAGTACAATTATTATGATAATAGTATCACAACGTATAATATTTTCATTTCCACAGCAATCATATGACCGCTGTCACATGTCTTTCCGCACGTGGTTAAATGATAAACAGAGACTGTGTATGTATGTATCATACAAACGCTCAGGATAAAATTGGCAGAGGCGCAGGTGATTCATGGCTTCTGAAAATAAAGGAAGTCGTTGCTTCTATAGTTTTTTTCTAGAAGAAAACGCGATGTTGTCTTGTATAAGACGTTATTTTGCGGTACAATAGTAAATTCCTCATCATAACTGAGCTAAATAGTTTATTGGAGGCTAATCCCATAACACGATCTACTCCCAATAGCATAAGGGACTTTATCTCTAGTAGAAAGCAGCACATGGCTGCATTACAAAACCTAGGACTGCCCGTGGAGGCCTGGGACGTGATCCTAGTAATTATACACACACACAAATCACGTCTATATCCCTTACGGGGTAGACAGAGCCTGAGGTAACAAGACCTAAAGGCCTAGCATGATTGTATGCGTATAGGTGGAAAGGGGAATCAAAATAGTGATGGGTTGCTAGCCGCATCGCCTATAACATGATTCCTAAGACTCGCCCATTCCCTCGATGGGCTTTTACCATCTGCGCGGGACGAGAAGCAACTGGTACATTCTATGTTTTTCCTTTGCTCCCAGACCAGTAATTATACCTAGTAATTATACTATGTAAAAAGTTAGATTTAATAACAAACCGCGCTTTCAGACTGGAAAGGGATACCTAAGTGACACCAAAGCTTAGTGACCTGTAGGCTTATTACCTAACTCGCTCGCTCACTGTCAAAATGAACACGATGGCGATTACAAGCGAGTTAGGTAATAAGCCTACTGGTCCAATTTCTAGAAAAACGGGCGCTAGCATTGGAGCTGGCTGAGCCTGCCATGACTGCACCTAAAGTGCAACTCGATAGACCTGCAATGAACCACAGGCCGGCATGGAAGGCGGTGACGTGGCAGCAGCTCCTTCGGAGGAGCCAGAGCTAGCAGCAAACCCAGCAGTGGAGTACTCAGCCCGGCCAGGAGCGGCTCCAAAAAATTCACAAAAATCAATTATCTTGCTAGTCTGCTACTTACGAGTACGTGCAAGATAGTCAAGACTGTATACTTTGCACATAAGACATACATAAATGTCACAAACTATCCCTCATATCAAACAAGACATACGCGTTTCGACCCCTCCACGGAGTCATCCTCAAAGTTAGAATACACCGAACACCAGTCATATGCGGAGTAGCATGGTAAATGTTTTTTGTTCTTGAAAACACGATGTTGCGTTCTGGTGTTGAGAGTAAGACAACCAATTAAATTACCGGTGCATAAGGTATTTCATCTTAGCCCTCTAGACTGGCAACGCATCTGCAATCCTTTGGTGTTGCGGTCCATGGGTGGAGGTGATCACTTTCCATCACATGACCCACTAACTTGTTTGCCCCCTGTTACGTAAAAACATGCAAATAAGTGCAATAAATAGAATAAGAACTCTGTATTTGGTTTGTTGTTTTTCCTGTAAAACAATGATTAAATGAGTCATTGTTCGAATGATTCTTTTCTCTACACGAAACTGATAACAGTTTTAGGAAAGCCCTGTTGTTTTGTTTGTAGATGCTTACTGGAATTCTTGTGACTTGCTCAGATGCACGTATACCAAAATTCAGAATAAAACATTTCATACTTATTACTTATTCTGCTATTTGGAGTTTAAACAAATCCAATAAAGCAATGATCTTAAAAATCGGTGCCAACGTTGTTGAGTTATAAATGGTGTAAAGTTAAAATAACCGGTCTTTGTTTTATGTATAAAGATAGATAGAGACAGGACTTAAAGATACTGAAGTATTTAAGTACCTACTCTAGTTTTAATTAAGAGCCAAGGGTCTTTGACTTTACGACAGGATGACGTTCAGGTAAATCCCTAATCCCCACGCCAGCGATTTCTTGACCACTGTCATAATGTATACTTCGACGGGAATCCCAAAAGATTTCCGCTAAAACGAGGTAAAACCGATACTTTAAGATACAACGCATAGTGACTAGTAAGTGATCTATAAATGTGACGCAAAATGTCGATATTTTTTTTAAAGGAACTAGTGTTTCACCTGACGGACACCAACCATCAGAGAGCGTTGTCAGCTTAGCAAGCACTTGGGGACAGTAGCCAGCAAGACGCCAATTGCACAGTATATATTATATAAGCTAAAGCAGTAAGGAAACTACGAACAAATCGGTTGAAACGAAACACGCACACAGGCGCGCGCTTTACACGGCCCCTAAGCGGACCTCGTCCACTCCGCTCAGGCTCAGGTCCGCTTAGGGGCCGTGTAAAGCGCGCGCCTGTGTGCGTGTTTCGTTTCAACCGATTTGTTCGTAGTTTCCTTACTGCTTTAGCTTATATATATACTGTGCCAATTGTGTTCAATACACATATGTATAAAAAACACCGCGTCCAAATACACCTACTTAAATGTGTTTCAAATTCCTTACCTACTTTCTTTTCGTGGTTTTGCCCGACTTCGTAAATATTTAGTTGGTTTTTCCGCCACTTGGTGTTCTTTGGTAAAAACCATTTTACCCACGTCGCATTCCTATTCCATATCCTCGTTTTCGTTGTAGTCAATGAGATAAAAACACATCACCATTTAGGGTTCCAAATCCAGAAGACACATTTTTTTTTGCGGTGGGATGCTTTACGCATACGACCGCGCCGTGGGGACGGCACGGAAGTTATGTGGGACACTCCTTCCCGGCCCACCTCCCGAGTAGAAGGAGGCGGGGGAGGCCTACCCACTAAAAACCCACCGGTATTCCCTCTATGCCATTTGGGGGGCGCCGCGGGAGCATGAGGGTGTCACCGCGTAAATCCCGAAGACACCAGCGCCAACAGGACCTAGTAATTAAACCCGCTGTCCGTCCGTTCATCCCTAAAAAGACTGTATCTTTTCTTCTTCTTTCTCGTTCCCTCACTGCTCAGGATCACGACCACATACGATCAGCTTCCAGTTGTTGACCCACCGCCTTCTTTAAAGCGTCAAACCACTTTGTAGGTGCCTTTACCCGAGCACATCTGCCATCTACCGTCATAAATAGACATTTAGAACTCGAAACTTTCACAACGCCTCTCAGAATTATTTCGGAATTACCGACCCGCTCGGTATATTATGCATGTATTATACATATAAACCTTCCTCTTGAATCTCACACACACGCACACACACTCACAAATCACGTCTTTATCCCTTACGGGGTAGACAGAGCCTAAGGTAACAAGACCTAGTTTAGCATGATTGTGGGCGTATAGCTGAAAAGGGAAATCAAAATAGTGTTGGGTTGCCAGCCGCATCGCCTATAACATGATTCCTAAGATTTTCGCTCGCTCGAATTTCCCTCGATGGACTTTTACCACATGCGCGGGAAGAGAAGCAACTGGTACATTCTATGTTTTTTCTTTGCTCCCCAACCAGCATGGAAGAGATACAACAAACAATTCATAAATAAACTACTAAATATCATTACACACATGTATACATACATTTAAGGAGATGGTGTGAGCCACATCTTCCTCAAGCCCTCCTTGAACGACGCCATGGAGGCAGACTGCCTGATGGTTATATAAATTCGTATGCGTCAGTAATAGAAAGCAATTTCACTGCCTCGGTATATGCTTTACCCTGTGCAATATCTTTAGGTCCACGTATCCACGACAGAGTTGATAAAGTACCAATAAAACATCGACATTATCCACAAGACGTCAACGGCCCGTACCTTTGGACTCTATAGCCTGTGATTTATTACATAAAATAAATATACGTTATTCCAGATATCACTGCCTATGCTTTTCTATACTCTATTCCAGTGTAATGCAACCTGGGGGGTCGCAGAGCCCCCTTGGGTGGTCGCAATGCGTTTTATTGTAGTGTGTTATGCTGGTCTGTGAGTAAAGATAAAGATTATGTAGAGATAAAAATAATAAAGTATACATAAAAAGATAAGATAAACTTAAATGATGCTTTATCCCTTACGGGGTAGACAGAGCCTAAAGTAACGAGATCTAAAAGTCACGTTTAGCATGATTGTAGGCGTGCAGGTGGAAAGCGTTCCCTCGAAGGACTTTTACCATTTGCGCGGAGAAAGAAGCAACTGGTACATTCTATGTTTTTTCTATGCTGACCAGCTTGGAAGTTGTTATGTTATTTTTAATACAAAGTTTGATCCCTCATCAATAAACCTGTTGGCTTAAACTAACTCGCTCGCAATCGCCATCGTGTTCAGTTCGACAGTTCACGTATGGGCTGACAATTGGCATCGGAATCAGCTAGCTGTCACATTCATACAAGAACTGTCAAAATGAACACGATGGCGATAGCGAGCGAGTTAGACAGTAAGCCTACTGCGCCTGTCTTCTTCTTCTGAAACTGCCTCTCCATTACTGGAGGTTGACCGTTAGCTCTGAAACTTCTCTCTGTCTTGAGCCATCCGGAACAGTTGCTCTGTCCTGCTGATTCCGGTTTACTCCCTAATGTTCCGCAGCCATGATGTCCTCCGCCTTCCAGAGCGCCGTTTTCCCTGTATTTTCCCATCTATATTATTTGAAGCAGCTGATATCTGTCATGGCGCAACACGTGCCCCAGGTATTCGATTTAGCGCTTTTTGACGGTGTGTGCTGCGATGTGAAAGCGCTATTAGCAAGGTCGTGAACACTTTGTCTTATGCCATTTGGAATGGAGTATAAACAGACACACTGACGCCCACATCTACAATGTTGCTATTATCTGGTTGAATTAAACCCAATACAAAGCTCAATACCTTCATAATTTCAATAGAACGCCCCTAGGATGGTAATTCACGACTCAGTAATTTACTAATTTTAGAAGTCTTCATGAACTATGCCATTATAATTATAAATCCGACTAATATATGAAAGGATGAATGCTATTAATGTATAACAAATAAAAGTTGTTCAATTAAAGTTAGCAATTTTATTAGAGATCACAGAGTTACCTTGTAGTTTCTCTGGCGTTCGTAAATCGAATGAGCTCCGTCAAGATGGCCACCGCTAATCATAAATATAATTGTGGGTAGTAATGTTTGACGTAAGTCAATTGCAGTGTATTAATTTAACCTATGCATCGAAATTAAATCAAAAGCTTACAGTCGGCCATTCTGATATAACGGAGTCCCCTCGTTATATAATTTTCTCGCCACCAGAGGTGGTTAGGTTTTATTACATTTATAATACTTAGGTACTACACACAAATATAACATAATACCCAATTATTGATCACTACGCTTTACACAATTCGAATTAATTAGGTAAATGTCTAATGACCTTGGGCTGTTTTACACATTTATAGCCGTATTTAAGAACTCTGTAAACAGAACAATCACACATTCTTTGAAAATTAAGTTAGAATGACAATTCAAAAAAAAAAAAAATGTACCTATTCGACGTAAAGTTCATTTCGTTCGGCCATCTGATTTACATAAATTGTTCCATCAATTTAACAGTTAACACTATAAGGAACAAAATAAGAACAGAATTCATGATTCAAGCCTGATTATAAATTTGGAGAACTTACTAAAAAATATTTATATAAAAAAAATACAAAAGAAAGTATAGTTTTAAATCATGTATAGTTAAAGTCCACAATATTTAAGGGTAAATAAATTAGGTTACTTATCTTCTATAAGCGCTCCAATCCTTGGTTCTATGACCTCATTGCGCAATCAATAAAAATATCATGTTAAATCAAACACACTCCCAATTGTCATACGACTCCTTTGTGTGTTGATTTATCCTTTTCATTTCATTTTCAAAATCACATCTCAGTTTCATCATATATCAAATCCATCATTCATCATTAATATCCTTATTCTATCCTTAACATCATCATTTCAAAACTATTAATAATACCAGTAATTACATAATATAATATCATAATAACATATCATCATCGATCTCTCAAATATCAATATTACAATCTTGTTGTATCAGATCAATTTCCTCATCTCATCAAGATCATTATGCTTATCTTTGTTGTTAATCACTATAATAGCTAGTTCGCCTAAATTAAGCTTAAATGAACGTAAAAGGAAGTAGTTGTCGTCAATCAATCTGACTCAATCTCACTACACTCTTCTACTGCATTGGGAACAGTTTTAACTTCACTGTCACGCATCGCGCACGTACCGACATCCTCATTGTTGTCAGACGTGTCACCTTCTGAATCTATCATATCCTGAGTAAACGTTACCCACGGGAATATTTTGTCCACCGAAACTACTGCCTCGTACTTTCGATTCCTTTTGCGTGTCAACAACGTATCCTCGACCAAGTACCTGTCCCTATCTAAGACGTTACTAATCCTATAAGGACCTTGAACTTTTGAAACAAGTTTTCTTGATTTGCCATCATTACTGTTAACTTCTCTGACGACCCTAACTAAATCACCTATTTTGTATTTATTCGCAATTTTTCTAACCTTGTCGAATCTATACTTGTTTTTCTGCTGTTCCTTGTCAATTTTCGAGTTAACTTCCTGCCTAACGTCTTCGAGTAATGGTTTGTTCGTGTCTTCGATATCTAATAACGAAGCTACCATACCATCACCTTTTGTTTTTAGCCTAAATCCAAAAAGTACTTCTGCTGGACTTTTACCTATTGCCTTATTTAACGTAGTGTTCAATCCTAACTGGATTTCCTCTAAATGCTTGTCCCACTCGTTTTCATTATGATTGTGATTCCGTACAGATAGAGAAGATAAAATTGTACGATTGTACCGTTCTACCTGACCATTTGCTCTTGGGGTAGAGACTGCATTCAGAACGTGTCGTATTCCTAATTTTGTAACGTATTCCTTAAAGCACTTACTAGTGAAGGAGGTCCCCCTGTCACTAATCAAGCGACTTGGTACTCCAAACAGGCTGATATAATTATTGAGAACTTTAATTGTGGATTTTGATTTGGTGTTCTTTACGGCATATAGCGATATATATTTGGTATACGCGTCGATGAGTACAAGCAAATACGTATTTTTAGTCTTACTCTTGACGAAAGGGCCTAAATGGTCCATATGTACGGTATGGAACGGCTCATCAATTTTGGGAATGGGATGAAGCATGCCTTGCTTTTTTCCTGCTGGTGTTTTATAATAAGCACATTCTAGACACGATTTTACGTACTTCTTAACGAACTTGTTCATTTTGGGGAACCAATAAAGTGATTTGAGCTTATCTAAAGTCTTTTCAGCCCCAAAGTGGCCAAGTTCGTCATGATTCTTTTTTAGTAATTGCCATCGTACCCCTCGAGGGACTAACCATCTCAGTTGACCATCTACGACTCTATAAACCTTTCCGCCTTTTAGTTGATAATTAGAGTGAATATCCACTAGTTTGGGAGTTTCAGGGTCCTGCAATATATGTTTAATACGTCGAACTTCCTCATCAACCTCCTGAATAGTGGATAGCCAATCTTCAGTTTCAACTGTCAACACATCAAACACAGGCTCGGGCTCCTCCGTTATGGGTACAGCGTTTCGACTGAGAGCGTCCACATGGCTCATGCGGGCCCCGGGCCTGTATTCGATGCTACAATCGTACTCCTGCATCTGTAGCCACCACCTACCAATACGAGGGATCATGTCTCTTTTTGACAGTGTTGTACGCAACGCACTACAGTCCGTTACTATAGTAAACCTGACACCTAAAACGTATACTCTAAATCTATTTAAGGATGCGATCACAGCTAGGGTCTCAAGCTCGAACGAATGGTATTTTTGTTCTTCTAAAGTAGTCTGTCTGCTATAGTAAGACACAGCTCTCCATCTACTCTTTTCATCCTCCTGTAACAACATACCTGCGATACCGGTTTTACACGCATCGGTGTGTATTTGAGTCCTAGCGAGCGGGTTGTACAAAGCCAGTATGGGCCTTTTCACGAGTTCAGTTTTAAGAGACACAAATGCTTCGATCTGTTTTGTGCCCCATTCCCATTTACTATTTTTTTTTAATAACTGAGTTAACGGGCTAGCAACGATAGCAAAGTCTTTTACGAACCGACGAAAAAAACTGGCTAACCCTATAAACTGACGCACCTCGTGCTGATTAGTTGGCTGTTTAAATTTTTCAACTGCCTCAGTTTTTCTCAACCCTGGTCTTACTCCCTCTTTGCTGATTTCGAATCCAAGATAATCTATTTTCCTACAGAAAAAGTTACACTTAGATACTTTTAACGTTAGCCCTGCATCTTTAATTAATTTTAAAACAGTTTCCAGTCGCTCCATCCCTTGTTCAACACTGTGAGCTGGAATAATTATATCATCCATAAATGCGTATGCTTCTTTATTTTTCACTTGTTTAAGCATATCATTGACAGTTTTTTGAAAAACTGATGGCGCGTTAGCCAGACCGAATGGCATACGAGTAAATTGGTACTGGCCATCAGGTGTCACAAAAGCAGTTTTATGTCGACACGATGGAGCGATGGGAATCTGATAGTAGCCAGAAGCTAAATCTAGGGTTATGAAATAATCGTACCCTCCTAACTGGTCTATTTGGTCGTCTATCCGCGGTAGGGGGTAGTGCTCCTTGACTGTTTTGGCATTGAGGGCCCTATAATCTACGCAGAGCCGTTGTTCACCCGTCTTCTTCTGTACTAGTAATATAGGACTTGCGTACGAAGAAGACGATTCCGTAACGATACCACAGTCTAACATTTCCTGAACCATCTCCTTGACTTTATTTCTCTGAGTATAAGCTAGTCTATACGGTCGATAAACCACAGGGTCGTTATCCTTTAAAGTAATTGTCATTTCGTTTAGACTGGTCAACCCCAAGTCTGTTAAATTAAAAGAAAAACAAGTCTTATACTTTTGCAACAGTAGTTCCAATTTTTGTCTGTCTTTAAAATCGAACCCTTCGCCAGTTTTTAAGATGCTTGATAATGATTCACTCGATTCAACTTCTAGTTTACGGACCTCCACATTATTTTTGTCGTCAATAGCACACCCCCTCGTCAATAACTGACCTTTTTGGAATGCTACCGCGGTTGAATTTAGATTTAAGACTAACACACATCCTTTTCCTCTAGTTATTGAGTAGAGACCTGGTAAGACGTAATACTTCTGATCACCAATATTTCTTATAGATTCTCTAACATATACTTTGCAAGTGGAGTCTGCATTGATTTCAATAGGTATTGATTCTATGTGCCTGACACTAACATTATCGCTAATTATTAATTTGAATTTTATGTGGTCTTGGTTTTGTGGGATCTCAGGTTTTTTTTGTAAAATTAGGTGTTCGTCGGTCTTAATAATGATAATACCTGCCTGCTCTGTAAACGTATGCCCCAGCAATAGTGGGTGCTTAAGCAAAGAATCTGGAACTACTAGCACTTCCACTGTAGCTTCTACGGACTGTACTTTTAAATGAAGCAAACACTTTCCTATAGGGTCAATAATGGAATCTCCAAAACCTTTCAAAGAAGGTAAATCCTTAGTGCAAAAACCAATACCTAATTCCATAAAATCACTGTACCTAATCATCGTACACTGACTACCAAGATCTACATAACATGTCTTAGTCAATCCGTTAACACTCAGTGGAAGCACATACTTCTTATCCAAAATGCCTGCTAGCTTAATTTCTGAAACCGGCTTTGTCACATCACGATTTTTGTTAGCATCACTGTTATCTTTAATTAACCGTCTACAATTTGAACTCTGGTGACCTAATCTTTTACAAATAGTACATGTTAATAAAGGCTTAGGACACTTAAAACTTGGGTGCCCTACTTCGTTACAGTTAAAACACTTTATAGAACTAGTTCTATTTTTATCACTCTGAAAATCACCTGGTTTTTTAAAGGGAATGGTACGTTTATCTTTGCTATCCTCGATTTTAATAGATTTTAAATAAGCCAGAATGTGTTCCGGTTCGGAGTAGTTTGCAGCCTGAGCACCTAATCTCATTCCCTTATCTTCTAATCCATCTATAATGCAATCTACAGCATCTTTTCCGAATATCTTACATCTATTTAATAAGTTTGTCTTATGATAAAAGTACGCTTCCAATGATTCATTATGCCTAACTTTCCGGCCTAACATTTCATGTAGAAGTCGTGAATAGTCCCGTACGTTCGGAAAAGTTTTAGTAAGCTTATCTTTCCATTCGGACCAGGTATTATTAATTGAGGGTAGACCCTGATACCAAATCTTTGCAACACCTCCTAATTTAGGTAAGGCATAATGAATCAATTGGGTCTCCGACCACTGATACAATTTTGAACATTCTTCTACTTTATTTATCCACGCGTCGATAGTTTGCTCTTGGCAAGCCGGATCAAACTCCGGGACAGCATTTGCATTCATTGAAAAATGATTTTGAGATTGAACCGTAGAAGAGGGTAGTGATTTTATCAACTCCAAGACGTCTTGTAACGAAATGTTCGGAACACTGATATCATTCTTATTAGATTTATTTTTACTAGTATCACGCTTACGTCGATATTCACTATTATCGGTGCTACTATATGAACTAGAAACGCTTACGGTCGCTCGGCGTCGCCGCTTACTTGCGCGCTGCTGACTCTGCTCACGTCGGCTGGGCGGTCGCTTCCTCGGCCGTCGCCGCGAGCGTCGCGGCCGCCTGCTTCCCTCCGACGAGCTGCCCGACGACCGCGAGCGCGCACGCGATACCCGGGAACACCGTGTTCTTGTACGGCTCCTCTTGCGCCGCTTGCGCGGGCGGCGTGTGTCGCTGCGGCCACGCGCTGTCGACGCTGCCGACACCGCCGGCTCTTCACAGCGCCCCGCTCGTGGGACGTACACGAACGACGGCTCGCGCTCATCCATTTCACACTGATCGCTCGCCATCAAAAGTAACTGAAATCGCGAGAGAGGAAAAAAAAGTTACCAACACTATAATTACTTGTCACACCCTATTTTTAAACATGCTGATACATTTAAGTATGCCTGGAACTAAACTAAAGCTGCATCTAATTAAAATAATAATAAAACTAGAAAACTGTGGACGAGTTGGATTATATAGAAATAACCCTGTTTAATACCACTTCTGAACTGAAAGGATGAATGCTATTAATGTATAACAAATAAAAGTTGTTCAATTAAAGTTAGCAATTTTATTAGAGATCACAGAGTTACCTTGTAGTTTCTCTGGCGTTCGTAAATCGAATGAGCTCCGTCAAGATGGCCACCGCTAATCATAAATATAATTGTGGGTAGTAATGTTTGACGTAAGTCAATTGCAGTGTATTAATTTAACCTATGCATCGAAATTAAATCAAAAGCTTACATATATAAATGTGTAAGTTTGTGTTTGTTACTCCTTCTCGATAAAACGGCTAGACAGATTTGGATGAACTTTGGAATAGCGATAGCTGGTTACCTAGAATAACACGTAGTTTTCATCCCGATTTTCCCACGGGATATAATACTCGTTCATTATTCACGTGAGCGAAGCTGCGGGCACAAATTTATGGAACATAATGCTTGTAAAGTCGGTATTGGCTTTTTGAAACTTTTTTGCAATGCAGAAGTAGCTGTTGCACACGTATATGGCATTGATTGCCAGCTGTCCTACGCGGGGTCTTCAAATGCCGGGAACGCACATGTGCGTCCGAATGACTGCTAAATTGTGACTGTCGCTTTTCATTTCATTTCTTTTCATTGTATCTCATCTCTTTTTAACCCCCGACGTAAAGAGTGGTGTTAAGTTTGGCGTCAATGTGTGTCTGTGTCTGTCTGTTCATCGTAGCTCTAAATCGGCTGGACGGATTCCGATGCGGTTTTTTCATTAGAAAGCAGGTAGGTATAGAATTGAATTATTAAGGGTTGTTTCCTAAACTGTAAGTGGTTTGTGTTTTTTTAATTTTATTTTTTTTCGTTTGCAGTTTAATTTCCAATCTCATTCATTATGATTTCAATCTAAAATTGCGATGTGGTTAGGTACTTAAAATTTCAAACGTTAAAATACGTCACAGACATCATAATGTGTCAAAACCCCCGGAGATACAATTCAGATAAAAAAAGTCCCAATATCAATTTTCTTTAGCTATAATTCTAGTGCCGATATAGGATTAAAGTGGATTATATATATTATCAGCATTCCTTAGTGAGTAACATATAGTAAAATTCTAGCGTAGTGACGTTCATTTGGGGATTTTTTTATTGTGTTACTAGCTGTTGCCCGCAACTTCGCCTGCATAGAATTCGTTTATCGCCATCCCGTAGGAATTACGCAATTTTCTGGGCTAAAAGTAGCCTATGTGTTATTCCAGACTATAATCTATGTATGTTCCAAATTTCATTCGGATCTGTCCAGTCGTTCTGGCGTGAAAGAGTAACAAACATCCATCCATCCATACTTACAAACTTTCGCGTTTATAATATTAGTAGGATAAATCCATGTGGACCAACACTACTCACAATAACATGGCATGCAAAATTTTAAAATTGAATTATACTTTAAATAATAATTATAATAAGCGCATTTCATCATTCATTAAAAAAATAATGTCAGAATATTAGAAAAAATAATATAAATTAACCAAAAAAAAAACCAAACACTACATCAATGTTTTTCAAACTATGGGTCGCGACCCCCTGGGGGGTTACACAGCCTCTACAAGGGAGTCGCGAGAACTCGCGAAAACTACCTCATTAAAAAACAAAGTTACCAACTATGCAAATTTCTAATGTATAGTATTCAATGATTATTTGTAGCATTAATAAAATACCTACATGAAAAAAAGAGGTAGGGGGTTCCGATTTTTTTTTCACTATAGGGGGGTCGTATCTTGAAAAAGTTTGAAAAACACTGCTCTCCATCATTTGAGAGGCCATTTAAAAGTTGGAATATGACTGCGTATGACCACAGTCACGTTTAAATCTATTCTTAGAAGTAACTAACACTGGTTATTAATTGTAATTACTCTACCACTTAATGAGCTTAGATAAGTCCGTTCAACAAAAGTGGCGCCAACTTATCTTAAGTTATTTCTAAGTTACGTGCTGACTCCAATGTAATCGACAAGTAAAGAAAGTGCGAGACTTTTTCGTACTTTTGAATTATTGAGCGATATGTCGCATATGTGGCTCAATAATGTCGCATCAGCAAAGGGGCAGACCACCAGCCCGTTGGTCAGATGACATCTGTCGGCTGGAAAACTGTGGATGAGACTGGCACGGGACCGGGCAAAGTGGCGTGAAAAGGAAGAGGCGTTTACACAGCAGTGGGTGTATGTGGGCTGATTAGGTAAAATCTTTCTTTACAGCAGTGCTTTTCAAACTGTGGGCCGCGACCCCCTGGGGGGTCGCACAGCCTCTACGGGGCGTCGCGAGAAATCGCGAAAACTACCTACCTCGTTAAAAAAACAAAGTTACCAACTATGCAAATTTCTAATGTATAGTATTCAATGAATATTTGTAGCATTAATAAAATACCTACATGAAACAAAGGGGGGGGGGGTCGCGATTTTTTTTTTCATTATAGGGGGTCGTATCATGAAAAAGTTTGAAAACCACCGCTTTACAGGATACTGACACATCAGACGTCAGACGAAGTAATCGGTAAAACAATGTGCATTCAAGTTGCATCATTAAAATCATAATCTTATTTATTTTATTAACTGATTACAAAATAACGACTTATCGTCATTCGAATCATTTTGATTTGGCGTTACCTAGTGTTAATCTAATTCTTAAAATCTTTTTATGCGATTTAATCTTCTCCACATGACAATTTTTAGTCTGCCAGTAAAAATATTTTTCCTAAATAACTTTAGGACACAAACAAAAATTTTTTTTTTTTTTCCCATTTTCGTCTTTGGTCATTAAGTTAACGTAAAGTGCAGAGGCCTTACCTTGACGTCTTAATGCGAAACAATTCCGACTCAGTTCAGGTTTTAGCTGTCATTTTTAGTATGCATCTGACAGCGAACGAACCTAAACTGAATCGCATACGTCGTCATGGTAAGGCTGTGCTTTAATTTCTTAATGGCCCTTGACAATCTTTATTCATCAAAAATATTAGGATGGAAAATGAGGATGAAGCAGATAAAGAAACATTACACATCAGCTAGGTATGACAGATACTACGAGGCGGACAGCTCATGCCGAGTCGCGTAAAAACTGGTAAAGTTGAGAAATTTCTTAATTAATCCCTTAAGTATCCCTTACATGGCATTCGTTAGTCTTGGCCCTAACGGTTCGTCTAGCACGATATCTTTTATGTAAGCTGATTACTCACATTTTTATGAGACTTTATATAACTACTTCACTTATCGCTCTTGCGGGAACTATGCAATTATTCGGGATAAAAACTATTCTGAAACTATCTCTGTTCCATTTCATTAAAATCGGTTCAGTGGTTCAGGCGTGAAAGCGTAACAGACAGACAGACAAACAGTTACTTTCCCATTTGTATAATACTAGCTTCTTACCGCGACTCTGTCCGCGTAGCAGGGGCGCGACTCCGTGGGTGCTCGGGGGCTCGAGCACCCATGAGAAATAATCAGTGGGTGCCGAGCACCCCTCAGAATAGACATCACGAAACAGATCAGTAATCGCCTTTTAGGGATAGGTGTTTTTTCATTACCTGACGACCCGTTTTCGAGTCATCAAATAAGCATGAGCCACGAGGTTTTCTAAAAGTCGGCGCCCCGGCCGCGTAGAATAGAGACTTAAGAACTGATGATAGTATATTCTACGTTGCGACTCGCCTGAACTAGGGCTCCCCCAAAGACCGCCATAATGATAGGTCTTGCGGCCCTCGTCTCGCGTACTGCAGGTCACCAGGGGCCTCACCATGACGTCTTAGTGCGATTTAATTCCGGCTCAGTTCAGGATCTAGCTGTCATTTTTAGTATGGAACTGGCAGCGAGCGATCTTAACTGAATTGGAATTGAATCGCATTAAGACATGGTAATAGGCCCTGTAATTTTCTTCTGCTCTACTCCTTTTTCAATGCAGCAATTTTTTAATCACTCTCCAATGGTAAATACTTTCAAGTAGTAAGTATTCCTTTTAAAAATGTGACTCCAGGGATCTTTGAAACTAAGTAAGTGTGAAGATACCTCCGGAAAGTAGTAAAACGTATATTCCTACAGAACTATCATTCAAATAAAATTGTCGACTAGCGGACACATTTTCAAAGACTTATTTCATGTGTCACGGCAATGGTCACACTTTAAAAATAAAGATGTCACACAGACTAGAGAAATATAACGATTAACAAAAGATACCTATCTTAGTCACAAATCCCTAATAGCTTTCGAGAAAAATGATTATGACCAACGGAAAAACAGAAGGATAGATGAAAAGGATAAAAACTCGGAAACCTAAAAATGAGGCAACTGTCAATGATTCCCTATCTCTCTCAGACTTCAAACAGCAGGCGTTTTCACGGCCAAATTAACTATTTTTTCACCTAGTGGATCGCTTTGAGCATGCGCAGAGGCACGTAGGAAACCCTAAGTATGTCAGGTCATTCAGTTACCACACAAACGCAAGTAAATACTAAGCCAAGGTGGTAACGGGGACTGCAATTCAGCGTCTCTAGACATTGACATACGTGTACGCTCCAAAGCGTCTCGATATCGACATACGCTTGCCAGTAATTTGTTTTTTTTTGTCAATGCATTACAATTTTATTTAATCAATTTACCGCTACTCAAAAATGACTTTGCACACTGAACGTTAACTTCAAATGCACTGACGAGCAAAAATAAACGGTCACTTCCCATACAAAGTTGCATGAAGTGGTCCGTTATATTTTGCTCGTCAGTATAGTAGGTATATAACAAGTTAGTGATCGTACTGTTGATAACTTAATAGCATTTGATAGTCGCAAATTACCCTCTGTATTTTTTAATCTACAGGGTGAAATTGTTTACGTGATTCAAAGTAAATAATGTTTTCGATCTCTACAAAACTAACTAAAAGCCACTCCTAAGCTGCGTCCCATAATAGTAATTAATTAGCTAAGTTAAGTTTTTAAATATCTCAATTTGCTACTTGTATGGTTACTCCACCACTTCATTGAAAATGAAGGGCTAAATTTGTTTTCACAATAAACACTCTCCTCTTTACTACCTAAAGGTCCAGCGACACCAGTGCGTAAAAGACGTCGACGGTGCGTTTACGCAACAAAACGTATTGATAACGGTGAGTTAACGTGATGCTTGCGACACGTCACTGCGTATACGCAGCGGTGCGGTCGCCCCTTAAGTTCCTTAACAAGTAACATGAGTCAATTAATATTTTTGTTAAAAAAATATGATAATTAAATAAGACTAATTTCAACAATTGAGTTAAGCATCATATTGTCCAGCTTCAGCTTAGCTAGAAACACTAAATTTGTAGCACATAAAATTTCACCCTGCAGATACCGAGAAATCTTAAGGTCCGGCCAGACCAGTGCCTAAAAGACGTCGACGGTGCGTTTACGCAACAAAATGTGTTGATAACGGTGAGTTAACGTGACGCTTGCAACACGTCACTGCGTACACGCAGCGGTGTGGTCGCTCCTTTATTCGGATGTCGGCTTTTTACAGAAATCAAACGTTTTTAATTATACTAATTCAATATTATTTACTACTATAATCCAACCCACTAATCTGTTGGGATTGCTGAGCTGATACGGAGGCCACGCCTACCAATCAAAAGATAAAAAAAAACCCCTCGTATATTCGAACATTAGATTAGTTCAGGATTCTTTATGATTTCTCCGAATTACTCAAAATAAACAAAAGATCAGTAGGCTTATTACCTAACTCGCTCGCAATCACCATCGTGCTCATTTTGTCAGTTCATGTATGCGCTGACAATTGGCATCGGAATCAGCTAGCTGTCACATTCATACAAGAACTGTCAAAATGAACACGATGGCGATTGCGAGCGAGTTAGGTAATAAGCCTACGGGATTCTTTATGATTTCTCCGAATTACTCAAAATAAACAAAAGATCAGATTGCTTTTTTACCACAAGGAAGGCAAACGAGCAAGAGGGTCTTCTGACGCTAAATGAGCACCACCACAACATTAGAGGATTGCAGATGCGTTGGCAGCCAAGAGGGCTAGGATAGTATACCTTTTGTGCCAGTAATTTCACCAGCTGTCTTACTTTCCACGCCGAAACACAGCGCAAGCTCTAAACAAGATTAGCGAGCAAGACGGTGGTACCGCTCCGGACGGACCGTGCACGAGAATACCTACCGAATTTTACTGTTATGGAGTTTTCACACTGATGCCGCCGTCCACAAAATCAAAGATGCGAAATTTGTGAGAATAAATCTCTTCTTTCTTCTTTCTGTCCATCGCTCCGTCTTTTAAGACCCATTTTTGCAGGAACGCGTGGAGGAGGTATAGTTGAAATTAATACAAAATTCATACGTACATATTTCACGTCTTTATCCCTTACGAGGTAGACAGAGCCTAAGGTAACAAAACCTTAAGGCCACTTTTAGCATGATTAAGGGTACCTATAGTTGGAAAGGGAAATCAAAATAGTCATGGGTTGCTAGCCGCGTCGCCTATAACATGATTCCTAAGACTTTCGCCCATTCCCTGGGTTTTTCCTATCTGCGCGGGCAGAGAAGCAACTGGTAAATTCTATGTTTTTTCTTTTACTCCCAGACCAGCACGGAAGAAACATAGTTAAAAAATTAAACTGTTTATTTCTCAAAAATAATAATACAAGCTATTACAAACAATACTTAACATCAATCCCTTATTTGTAGGAATGTTGCAGTTAGGTCTGCGGTCTCTTAAAACTGTGCAAAACCCGACCCTCTAACCCCCTCATTCATAAACGCTCTATAGGCTTCTGCTAACTTAGCAACCGTTTGTCCTTATCTGTGAAAGGTAAATGTCAAAGTGACAGATAAGGACAAACGATTGCTAAGCTAGCAGAAGCCTACACAGCGTTTATGAATAAGGGGGAAAGTGTGTAAATAGTCTTCTAAATTCAAAGGAAAACTTCAATTACACGGCCTCACGCCGATTTATCGCGGTGCTTTAATATTAAAACACTAGCATATGCCCGCGACTTCGTCCGCGTAGATAAATCCCGTTTTTTTCCTTATCCCGTGGGAATTTCCAAAAATCCTGAAATTAGTTTCTTAGTTTTGTAATCACCTACTTTTGTATCAAATTTGAAGAGTCTAGTTATTATAGTTACTGAGATAGCGTCACTCGGAATCGAATATATAATTCCCGTTTTTTCCTTATCCCGTTGGAATTTCCAAAAATCCTTCCTTAGTGGATGCCTACATTGTATAAGGTATCTATGTGCAAAATTTCAAGTCTCTAAGTCCAGTGGTTTGGGCTGTGCTATCCCGCGGGAACTATGCAATTTTCCGGGATAAAATCTATCCTATGTCCTTTCCCGGGACTCAAACTATCTGTATACCAAATTTCAACTAAATCGGCCCAGCAGTTTAAGCGTGAAAAGGTAACAGACAGACAGACAGACAGAGTTACTTTCGCATTTATAATATTAGTAAGGATTATTACGTATAGATAATCGTTGATATAAATTATTGATAAAACTGACCGAAACTTAGAGATATGACGGCATCCCTCGCGAGCTTCAAGTATAAGTTGCTTGTCTAAACGCCACCAGTCGCCCGAAGTTCGCCGATCAGTTGACAGTGACAGTGACAGTTGACAGGACCGTAACCAATGACAATGCCGTGCCCATACGCGAAATACATGAGACACCTTGGACTGAAACACAGCAAGCATGGGATTACTTTCAACTTTCAGTAAGTACATTTTGAATTAAACAGGATGTAATAAATACCTGGAGCGATAATTCACATGGCTGCACACGTAATAAATATTTAAAACAAAATAGTTTTAAGAAAACGAACTATGACATTATTATTATTATGTCATTGGAATGCGTGTTAGGTTTACAAAAACCGGTCAAGTACAAGTTAGACAGGAAAAACCTCGTATCTCGCACGAGGGACTATCATATTTTTAAACTTTATTATAGCTGAAGTGCGAGTCGGGTTACCTCCACGTGTGGTCAAGAGCTGCGGTTCGTTTTTGGATCCGTCCGGGGCAAGAGCAGTACTTGGTCCGGTGCACCCTAGGCATCGGCTACTGATTTCCTGGCAGTTTCTGAGGGATATCATTGCCCGTTGGCTAAGAGCCCGACGTTGGGGTCTTTTTGAACGTTTTACCGTACAGTGTTGACGACATTTTGTCACAAGATTTTTTAATTATATTTTTGTTACTTTGACATTGGCGAAGTTGTCGTCGCTATAACGACTTGATACGCCACAAATAAAAACAAGAAAAACTTTATTATACTTTGTCATTGTTGTTATTAGCACTCACTGACATTGTAACTCTCTGAAAATTTAAGAGACCACCTACCACAGTCCCAAAGGTAAGAAAGAGACAGGCTTACGACTATTTAGTAGCTAGAATTCTGAAACTAAAAAGATCAAAAATCAGAAGGTTTATTTCGCAAACATTCCACCAATCGGTTTTTCGGATTATTAATCGACAACAAGAATGCGCCGCAAGAAACTTGTCAGAAAGTCGTTTTTTTTTAAACAAATGCGCACTAAACATAATTAAATTCTACTTTTATAGATACACCCTGTACATTCTGTGAGAAACCAACTACATTAAATATATTCTTAGACGTGAAAAAAGCTGCTTAAAAAAAGACTAGTGAATTGAATCAATGGCATTAATTATTTGAAATTCACGTCCCGCCGCTTATAATTTGTCAACGTGGAGTGGATTTCAAACAATATGATTGGTCCATTTTCTACAAGTCCCTATCTTCTAGAAGCGGTCTCTAAATACTTTTACGTCGCTCGAGCGGAAATTTCCACTTCCTGGTTAAGCGAAGACGTAAAATTGTGTACATACATACCTCGGGCGATGATAAAGAAAGCCTCAGGTCACATGTTTATTGCCCTCACCTTTGACTCGTGCGACAGGTTCCTGCAGTCTAAGACAATCTTTATTTCGCCACCCTCGGCATGTTATACTATCGAATACTTGCCTTGTATAAGCACAAGGAACTCTAGGTCGTAAATTGCAATGTTTATTGCTATGCGCGGGCACTCATAATTCTCATAATTAAGTACCTCTTAGGTTCACTTATCTATTTCATACCTTACTTGAAACTATGAACCGTCATCTTCAATACATAGTAGGTATAAAATAAAGTCGCTTTTTCTGTCCCCGTGTCCCGATGTATGCTTATATCTTCAAAAGCACACAGCGGATTTGGATGCGGTTTTTTTTAATAGATAGAGTGATTCAAGAGGAAGGTTTATATGTATAACACATGCATAATATACCGTGCGAAGCCGGGGCGGGTCGCTAGTCTCAATATATAACAATGAATCCCTATTTCCCTTGGTCACGGCTCACGCGTGAACGGCTGCGGCTGGACTGATTTCGCTAATTTTTTTTTGTCGCATTCGTTATTGCAAGAAGGTTCTTATGTAACAATATTTTGAAAGGAAGCTGGTACGGGGTGAAGCTGCGGGTAACAGCTAGTATTTATATAAAACCGCAAACCTAAGAGGTACTTAATAGAGGTGCTCGCTGTCAGATCCATACTAAAAATTACAGCTAAAACCTGTACTGAGTCGGAATTGAATCGCATTAAGACGCCATGCCAAGGCCCTGGTGACCTGACACACAGGATATCGTATTTTAAGCACTAGTCTCCCCCACACAAGTCCGTCATTTGCAACTAATTTTATCATATACTATGTAGTGATGAGGGCAGTTCCCATACTGTATTTGGTGGTGGAGAAATCAGATGAACTCCTTATTCTTATTTCACCATTTGCCTATGGCAGTCTACTGCTGGACATAGGTCTCTCCTAAACCCTCACTTTACACTGTTCGGTTTGTCGCATCCAAACTAGCCGCCACCGTACGCAAGTTGTCATATCTAGCTGGAGCGCGTTCTACACTTCGGTTACCGAGTCGCAGTCTCAGCTCAAGAACCTGTTTTATTTTTTTATGGAGTGGAAAATGCGCCTTATGCATCCGCCCGCTACGGGTTTACCGGGGATATGTGGGGCTTTTCCGTGACGGCAGGCATACCCACTAAAAACCACACGGATTCCCTATTCAGTCGTATATGAGGCGTTACGGGAGTACTCGGTGTCAGTCTTCGCGGCAATGTGCAATGCAGGTTTGGAAAATCCCGCCCTCCCCTGGTGCCGCTCAGCTCGAGAACCTGCCTTTGTCGGTTTAATTATCTCTACATAGTGTAAAACAAAGTCGCTTTCTCTGTCCCTATGTCCCTATGTATGCGTATATCTTCAAAACTAAACAACGGATTTTGATGCGGTTTTTTTTAATAGATAGAGTGATTCAAGAGGAAAGTTTTTATGTATAATTCCACGCAGACGAAGTCGCGGGCAGAAGCTAGTTACTTTTATAAAGTTAAGTCCTCCTTAATTTTTTTTAGAAGTCGTAGTGCTACTAGGTGGTATCTTCGCTTTGACTCTTAAATAACGTCATGTCATAAATTAAGTTTTAAAGAGAACTAATAAACACTTTATTTTGTAGTCACATCAGCTACTTACAGACATTAATGGAATAACGTAAGATATTGACGTCAGTTACCACTTCACAACATCACTACATAGTATAAAACAAAGTCGCTTTCTCTGTCCCTGTGTCCCTATGCCCCTATGTATGCTTATATCTTCAAAGCTACACAACGGATTTTGATGCGGTTTTTTTTAATAGATAGAGTGATTCAAGAGGAAGGTTTTTATGTATAATTCTACGCAGACAAAGTCGCGGACAGAAGCTAGTAGTAGGTATAAAACAAAGTCGCTTTCTCTGTCCATATGTCCCTATTTATGCTTATATCTTCAAAACTACACAACGGATTTAGATGCGGTTTTTTTTAATAGATAGAGTGATTTAAGAGGAAGGTATTTATGTATCATTCTACGCAGACGAAGTCGCGGGCAGAAGCTAGTTATAACTAAACTGCGATTCTAAACCAGACCTATTAAATCTAGTCCCGGGTCTTCCCTTGACTCGATGTTAGTAACGTTATACACCGGAAATCAATTACAGGTATTTCCTAGAATACTTAAACTTATTAGGATATTGGCTTTGTGTTTGACGTCTCCAAATGTTTGAGTACGTGAGCGGTGTTGGCGATTTTTTTTCGTCTGGCGTAAATTACCGTTGCGTTATGTCGTATTTTCCTGTTTCTTAACATCGTCACTATGTAATATCAAATGAATCAAGATTACTTCTTGATTTTTTAAATTTATTTTTAAGGTTTACCCGTTAGAGATTACATTTCTAAACATCGGGAATCGAACCCGAATCCTAATCATTCCGGGATGGATGCTATTACCCTACACATAGCAGGTGAATAAGCCTTCGATTTTTTCTATCGGTACCGGCTGTCACGTGACTTTTTACCCGACTACGGCAAAGCCAAAGGAGAGTTATGATTTACTAAGCGAATTTTGTCGCCAAGCCCATCTTTTTGAATGATGTGTCTTTTTTGTCGTCACTATGTTCTACAAATATGGCGCATGATACCCAATGTAGGGCACAAGGTGCTAATATAGTGAATACAAAACGAATATAGTATATCTATTAGCTGTGGCTCGCGACTTCGTCCGCGCCGAATTAATTATGGCCAATGTTACTCAGGGATAATGTAGTATTTTACGTAATGAAGAAGAATTTTTAAAAACTGTCCTTTAATTTTTCGAGTTTGTTCTTGTGTCTTAATTTTAATTTAGATTTGTCTCCGCCTAATGTATTTAGTTCAAGGGAAATCTACTACAGTTTCAGGGCTTGTTTCTCTTCTTTTCAGTTAAATGCTTTTGCAGTCGAAGTTTTTGTTTATAATAAACTAGCTTCAGCCCGCGACTTTGCGTAGAATTATGCATATAAACCGGAAAAGGAATCTTGAATCACTCTATCAGTGGCGTGGCGTCCATAGAACTCGATTCTCACCGGCTTGCCTATTTTAAGGCAGTTGGGAACTTTTATTGCGCAGAACTAGAGGAAAATGCTAATTAAATTCCCTTCGGCTTGCCTTCGACTTGGCCACGCCACTGCACTCTATCTAATAAAAAAATCCGTTGCGTAGTTGTAAAGATTTAAGCATACATAGGGACAGACAGACAGCGGAAAGCGACTTTTTTTATACTATGTAGTGATTTATACAAATATTTATAAGTAATCATCAACTATGAGTGTATTGTGATGCAATATAAATGCATTATTAATTCATGGCGTTAATAATTTTCCATTCATTTTCTTACAGACTTAACTTAGTAATTAAATTAACTGCAAGTGCAAAAAGCAGTTAATAATTAGCCTTGAAGCGATATACATTTCCGGGTGATAATTTAAGTACCTAGCTACTAATATTATGCAATTCATAATAATTTAATTAATTATTAATATTCGGTCTGGAAGTAAAGAAAAAACATAGAATTTAGCAGTTGTTTCTCTTCCCGCGATGGTAAAAGCCTTCGAGGGAATGGGCGAAAGTCTTAGGAATCATGTTATAGGCGATGCGGTTAGCGACCCATCACTATTTTGATTTCCCTTTCCACCTATACGCCCGCAATCATGCTGTACGTGGCCTAAAGGTCTTGTTACCTTAGGCTCTGTCTACCCCGTAAGGGATAAAGACGTGATCCCAAATGGTGGAAGTGGGTATAAAATTGATTTGCAAGATTACCTACCTAAAACCAACCTACACAAACAAGCTATAGGGACAAGGTACACAAAAGATTAAAATCGATAGCGCGACTTCTGTCACAGTTTATAAATACTATCTGTAAGTACTAACATGTTTTTTATACTCTTTCATCATGACTTTATATTTTTCATCACGATCGATTCACTATTTTGCGTATTAGCTTTACTAATATCAATAAATCTACTTATTTCTTGATGGAAAATAAAAAAGATCATAAATCAGTGAATAAGGAAAGTCATGGACATGATCTTGAATTAAAAACTTACTGAAGTGCCTATTTAATTATTCTATTTTACTTTCTCCATAAACGTACTAGTTATATGAGCCTACTTTTTATTATAGAAATAGAAATAGAAATATTTATTGCGTAAACTGTGATAATTGACAAGAAGTACATGGTATCAACAGTTACCCGTTTCGGGCATACAATATGTAAAAAAACAGAAACTACACATAAATAATTATGGCAATAGCTGATTGGGACAGTAATAATTATCAAACATTAGAAGCACCAAAAACTCACTCAAATTATAAAATACCCCATCTATCAGCCAGTTATTATGACAAAAACATATAGTTATTATGACAGTTATTATGGAATTATTATGACAAATATATTAAAAACGACGTGATTTGTATGTGTAGGTATGTATGTACGGTTTTCTAACATCTTTTTGATTTTTAGACACGTCATGTCTGCCTTTTACTTTGAAGAGTAGTATGATTTAATTTAGTTTGAAATTAATATACTTTTAACACAAAATAAAACACCATACCGACGGGGAAGAACAAATCTACTACCTTACAAATTTTAACTATTGTAATTTGAATTCTATTGAGAGAAACAATAGCTCCTACCTTACATTAATCTGAAATTACAAAGGAGGTCTTGGTCTTCCCCGTCGATACTCTTTTGTACTACAATGCTTAAAGATCAAAATTCAACAATTTATTTAATGCACTGAACCGGTCCAGTTGCTTCTCCTCCCGCGCAGATGGTAAAACCTATTCCCTGGGCGAAAATCATAGGAATCATATTATAGGCGATGCGGCTAGCAACCCATCACTATTTTGATTCCATTTTTGCCATTTATGCGCCCATAATCTTGCTAAACGTGGCCTGTAGGTCTTGCCACCTTAGGCTCTGTCTACCCCGTAAGGAATAAAGGCGTGGTTTGTGTATGTATGTGTATGTACTGAACCTGCGCAGAATATTTCACTTAAATATTCTATTAATAGGGTAGGTACTTAATACTTATGAATATTAATATTAGTCAGCATAGTCACTTCTTAATGTACCTAAGATATAAATCAGTGATTGAACTGTCAAGTATCAAACCTCTTCATAAAGTAAAAACCGAGCACTAACAATTTTCCTCAACATTTTCCAGGATACTTCAAAATTTTAATAATGATTTTCCCAATCTCCTCTAACAAATCAGTTCTGCGATGTCTTAGACGTATACCCAATATATTACGATCGTGTATAGTCGATCAACTAAGTACATTTAAGTACCATTTTTGGTGACAGTTCCTGCATCAGAAAAAAGACTAATTGTCACATTGACTTGTCAGTGAAAACAGTCTTTCATATTTTATTTTAAGTCTTATAAATGGCATTGAGCCTTGCCGAACGAATTCCTCGGTCGACTGTACGTCAACAGAAATAATAAGAATTAAACATATATACATATATCACGTCTTTGTCCCTTACGGGGTAGATAGCCTTTTTTTTTTTTAACGTGTGGAAAATGCGCCTTATGCATCTCCGCGCTCGGGGCAGCACGAACGGAGGTATGACGGGCTCTCCAGCTCACCGCTGCCTTCCCTATGGAAGGAGGGGAGCGGCCTACCGTCTAAAAACACACACGTTCCCTCCAGGCCTTGAACTGCGGGCGTTGCGGGCGCACTCGGTGACCACCGCAACGTCCACTGGCCGCCCCGGAATGGGGCAGGTGGCAACGGCACCGTTGAATGCGGGTTCCGGATTCCACGGGGTAGATAGCCTAAGGTAACTAAGGCCTAAGGTAAGCCAAAGGTGGAATGGAAAATCAAAATAGTGGTGGGTAGTTAGCCGCATCGCCTATGACATGATTCCTAAGACTTTCGCCCATTCCCTCGATGGGTTTTTACCATCTACGCGGAAAGAAAAGCAACTGGTAAATTCTATGTTTTTCTTTAAATACTCCCAGACCAGCATGGAAGAAAATAATAAGTCACATTTACTAAATTCGGTGAACCGGATTCCGAACTGCTGTTGTTACAAATAAAGATTAAAAATTAGCACTTCAATTATCAGGGCACGCGTCAATCCTAACAGTGTAATCTTCTTCACGTATATCTGAACACGTAACCCTCTATCTATGTACTGTAACGTGAATCATGCGCCACTGTGGAACCTTGTCACAATCAACGTCATACTATTAAGTAGGCGTGTCAACTCGTAGCTCAATTTGTGTACCTCACATACCAATAACCAAGCCCCAACTGGCATCAATAAATCTTCAAAAACCTTATCAAAGAAAGGCCGCACGCGCGCGCGTCACGGCGCGGTGGTGGGGATAAGAATTACTATACTTATATTCGTGAACGAGCCCGCTCAGCCTATACGTTACCCGACTTTCGCGTGAGCAACTTCGATAAAAATGTGTAACATGTGCACCCGTGACGATACATTCGAGGCGCCGGCGCCCGCCCCCAAACCCGAAAGGAACAACAACACCATAGAAAGAATGAAGCTCAAGCATGGGATAGTCACGGATCCCCATGCCGAGGACAAGCAGAAGGAGGTGGCGTACCAGCCCGATCTCCTCGCTGTGTCCACGCAATACTCCAAAGTGGCATACGACATCTTCAAGGCTGTATTAGTTCGAGCTCAGGAAACCAAGGCTTACGTGTAAGTGATTTTTTTACGCGCGATTAAATCATGAAAGTTATTCTGTCCCTTACGATGGCATTCCAGGTCATTTGTAGTAAGATTCTGAATTTTATTTTGAAGGTTAAAGGGTAACAAGGAGTAACACAAGTTTTACAAAATTAATTGTATCTCTTAGCGGTCATACTTTAAGACAATAGATGCTTAATTGAGTTGCATTAGGTAATAACTTGGCTTTATTATCTGCCTAGCAACATGACACGATGTCTTCCTGTTGCACCGAGCAAACTAGAGCATATTGTGTATCTTTTCCTCTGTAGCTTAAGATGGTACGTGCATCAAATTATTAAATAGTATCTAACGTCATTCGTCATTGTTAGTTGGATTTTATTGAGCACTACATATAGGTCGCATTGACTCTGCGTGTTTGGTTCATTATGGGATGAGGACAGCGCAAGATCATTTTAACAAATTAAACAGCACAGCAAAGGCCTTCAACTAACCCCTTAACCTCTTTAACTCATCATATCACTGTTCAGACTACACAATCTTTGATTTAACGTTCCAAAAAATAAGCTATTCAGTTGACCAGCCGACCAAAGAAAATTCTGAAACGTATTTCAGCATTCTAATGTGCCATCTGAAAAGTTTTTACCGAGTCATGCATTTGTTATCGAAGAAACAATCAAATACATCAACTTATATGACAAAAAGTTTTTACAGGCGTCATGGCACATTACAGACATGTTTATCACTCATATGCTGATCTGATCTGTCGATGATTGATCTAGCTACTTTCTTTTAAAACGACTTTCAATCGATAACCAATGTCTTGTCTACGTCAACGCATGTGACTCCGATATTTAAGACACTTTCTTTGTCACGTGCTCTTCCACCATCATCGGTATAAATACAGCCATAAGGAAATGTTCATTAACTTCCGCTCTTTTTTCCTTATTATTATCTTAAAGTATCTAATAGGTACGAGGAAAATCCTAATAACTCGGAAGTACAAATGCTACATGTACTTTTAATTAATATGTACACCTTCGGATGTAGGTTCACTTATTTTTTATCCAATTGACCATTAAATCCTAAGGTGACGTGATTAACTAACTTTCATATTCTGTGCACTCGATGGAATGTTTCACGTCCATATTTTTTGAAATTCTTTCTCCAGCGGGATCTATATTCTGCTAGAGTCATTGCATTGCTTTTCTGTTCATAATACTTATAATATTGTTGTGATTGAGTGAAAATTGTGCCAAGAAATACAGTCTGCAAGCAATATTTGGCTACGCTTGGAAGGCTTAACCAGGCCAATATAACTGTGTTACGTAGCAACTGCTTATCGGACATAATACGAATTGAACTGCATAAGGTATGAAAAGAAACTGCGTATTTCAGTCCACTCATACCATGCTCTTTTTAGTACTTTGTTAATGACTCTTGTGTCTGTTTTGTGTGGTGTAATTTTGGACAATACTGGAGAAAGCATTGCCATTATTTATTTCGGAAAATTGGGTCCTATTTACATAATCTATATAACTGACTTTTTTGAGCATATACCCTCGTAGCCAGTGAAAATACTGGGGGAACGGGGTGTACTATTAAATAGTATATGCTTGGCCTGGTTAGTGCCAACAGCCTACCATGCAAAAGAACCCAATCAATTCGTTGACTTGCAGAAGAGTAGGTTGTTATCGCCTATATCCCATATAATATACATTGTCTATGAGAATCTGGAAAAGAAATTGTGTCTCACCTCCGTGCCATCATTTTAATCGTTAGTTGTATTCTTTATGATTCGTTTTCAAAACAGTAAACCTATTTTAGGAGATAAATGATTTAACAAAATGTTAACTGATTCCTTTGTGTTACAAATGGTATCCATATAATATTTTATATGGCCTAAACTTTCGTGACATAAAGGAAGGATTTTCTTCTAATTACTGCATATAAGGTTTTCGGAAACCACTCTTATACTGCCCGTCATTTCCGTGGCGCCCTACCGCGTTTGATCTAGTAGCAAATTGATGTAATCTACTAGATTATTTAAATCTTGATAACGTAATCAATAATCATAGTTGCCACAGTCCAGTGACCCTGAAGAGATAATAAAACGAATAATATAACATTATTTAGAGTGCGCCTGATACTCTTGCCATTAGTTTAAGTATTTTAACCAATACGAGGCCACGAAAGGCCTTAGAAGGCTTTAGCTTTGGTTTGCCTTTGACGATCAATATTCAATCGGAATTGTTTTAAAGTAGACAATAACACCAGAGAATAAACTTGATGAAAATGTTTGTTTTTATAATGACCGCCATTTCTATTTCATCGTATTTTTTTTTATTTATCAGTTAATGTTATATAATTTTAAAACCATGGATGATTGTAGCCGCGTCACACAAATAACTTATGTGGCATGTGACTGTGGAATCACATGCTTCGCTGCCCTGGATATTTTCACAACAATTTATGACGCCAACAAAAATATTTTCCACTATGAACAAACAAAACGTTTTCTAGAGTAATTGCCGTGGATCATCAAATTAGGCATCCTATTTTAGAATTTTATAGCTTGAGTCACGCCAAGAAAAATGTTATGCTCTTTTTCTAGCAGGAAGTAAACGTGCACCGGAATGAGAAATACGTTTTGGATGCCACCCAAAACTCATTACCGTTACAGTTACCTGTCAGCCAGTCACATGCTCTAGCATTTCCCTAAGACGTGTCTCAAGGCACGTACATTCGTAGCATCGTCGAACGAATGTTTATACCACTCGATCTTGTTATTGTAAACTGTTAATTGAAGTCGCTGGTTACAATGGAAATGAATTTTAAGTGACTGGGGCACGGTTCAGAACTGTATCAAGTCATTGAGGATGAGACGATGGAGGTGAGCGCGATTAGCGTGAGAATAAGCTGATAGCTGCGCTAGGAAGACAAACATTTCTTAACCCTTTCGTCCGTATGCATTACACAGTGTCGGGTGTCTTTTATCACCGACAACATCGACCAACTCAAGACACTCGATTGAGTATAATGCCTGCTAGCAAACGGGTCAGTTTATTATTTACAACTTGACTTCGTTTAGAGAATCACCCCCCAATTCCTGACCTGCTGAATCAGCAGTTGGATCAGGAATGGACGTCAACCGGGCTTATTGCTGTAATTGGTATTGTTTTGATTGATCTGGATTGCTTTGGAGTTTCTAATTGCGTAACAGTATCATTTACGTGTAAAAACATAGACCTAGTCTAATTTGCATGTCTAATCTGAGGAAAGAACGAGTGGTGACCTGTCACGCTTCATCTCACTGACAGAAACAATCGAATCACTAAAAAACTTCATGCAAATTGAAAGACTGGCCAGCTAAAATACTGATGTTCCTTTGTCTTTATTGGCCTTTTCATTGCGTTCCTTTTGTGAAAAAGGGGTGTCGTGTTTGGAAAGTTGATTAAATAGAGTTGGTTCAGGTCGATAATTTCACTTTATTTGAAGGGATAAAACGAAATCATTATTTTCTCCATCTTATCTGAGCAGTTGTGTGCTATAATGGGTAATTACCTAGATTTTTAAAATTCTATTTACTTCTCGTTAGGTTAATAGCTCTGACCAATAAAAGAGAATCAGGTTACGTAACAAAAACTTATGAAACTTTTGTCTGAACAGGTCCGCAGTCCGAAATTGCGAATTTGCAATCAATTCATATCTATTTAGATTATTTGAACGATTTTGAAGATAAACCAAAATTTATTAGAAAAAACATGTTTTGACGCTTTATCAGATGAAAGCCACAGTTGTTTGTTAGAACTAGTGACGTTGTAGTAAACAGTTATGCAGTAACATTCCATCCTGATGTTGTGGAAAACGCATATTATCACCGCAGTGATTCTGCATTTCGTGATATGCAATAAATGTGGTCACGTAGACAGTTTAATCTATTAGGTATAAATGTAATATTTCAAACTCTAAATCAACATCATTATAAGTACTGCGATTTATACACAGAGGCATGATTTTCAAAACTATTATTTTTATTCGTGATCACTCGTTTTACTTTTTTTACACACATTTATAATATTGCCAGTTAGTTTCGTCAATCTGGAGTGTATTTGCCCATAAGAATGGTAATGACATACATTTCTAGCAGTGATAATAAAAACAATTATACCTCACGGGTGCTTGACCTCATTTTGAAGTAATAAACCTCTTGAAAGTCGTAAACATTCTGATTATATGGGCGATTCATATACATAGCAACAGAAATACTACAAACGCTGGAAACATTGCGTCGTATTTTAAGACATACATACATACATACATACATTTATCACGTCTTTATCCCCTACGGGGTAGACAGAGCCTAAGGCAACACAACCTTAAGGCCACGTTTAGCATGGTTAAAGGCGTATAGGTGGAAATACGTAATCAAAATAGTGATGGGTTGCTAGCCGCATCGCCTATAACATGATTCCTAAGGCTTTCGCCCATTCCCTCGCGCATTTCCTTGCGCGGGAAGAGAAGCAACTGGTAAATTCTGTTTTTTCTTTACTCCCAGACCAGCATGGAAGAAACACACAACATATCTTTAAGATATTTTTAAGACATCCTTATCCTATTTAGCTAGAAACTTTTGAAGCCAATTATGTCAACGAAGTCCAACCGCGTTGGGTTGGAAATTAGAACCGTGTTCTGAATAGAGTAATCTGACAGACAAATGAAATGGTTGAAATGTTTAAAATTTCAGAATGTCTATTTATCTATGTTATAAATTGCTACTGACATTATCATTTCTATGCCTCCCTATCTTGTATCTACATATTGACAGTTCATGATATACACGATTATATTTTTTGCATCCGTACTTTGATGGAAAATCATTTCAGATACCTAATCATCTCCATACGTTGGTATAATCATCGCTCATAAAAGAAAAAGAAATGATAATGACGTATCATTTCCATTCTTCGGGCAGGATAATGATATGTTTTGCCATCATACCTATAGCATAATATGTATGACAAGAAACCTAAAAAAAAAACAAAAGAACACCGCTGCTTTTAGATCAGTATATTTTTGGAAAAGACCTCGTAAAAGTTTTAATAAACACACTTATAGTTACTTGAAAAGAATACTTGCTGGTACCAATTTTACTACTTCAGCTTTCGTTTAATTCAAATAAAATTGTAGGAAAATAACTCCATCTTATCTGACTTATCATGGCAACGTCACTATGTACTGTATGTACCAAGTCATACATCTGGATCGCACCGGTACTGTCCTCTCCTATCAGTGAATGATTGGTCTATCAAAGTAGGTACCTATCTAACAACGTTGCTACGCTCAGCAACAGTGGATAAGGCTTCAATTCTGCTTTCAAATGATTTAAAGACCATGGCTCCAAAAACAATAAAGTAAACTGATAATCAAAGCTGAGCTCATTATTTCATTAAAGTTTCTGTGGTTCAGCATTTTGACATGATATTTCATAGCTATGATTTATCGTGCATTGTCAGTACAAATCGATCACTATCAGTTTGAAGTATTTATAGAATCGATTGTTTTTTTTCAATCGACGAAGGTCTCACATTAGTCATGGCACTAACTTAAGTGCTAAGTGGTGCAAGTAAAGACGTTTAAAAAGAAACATAATTTAAAACGGTAATTGAGGGTTTAATTTGTCTACAATTATCAATTTCCTGATTGATCGACTACTAAGCAGGCAATTATGGTCTTTACTAGTGGCTGGTTATCGATATATTTCATTTGTGATATTTCTTCAAATATCCGTTGCACATCCTGGCTATCGCTCAGCTATCACATATCAAAATCTCCATTCCATGGTAATACACTATACCGTCTCATTTGTCACGTCTATTTATAATATGACCTTTTAATATACTATAACAATTTTATTTTTGCTCATTCTCCCAAGTTTCTCGCGGCGCATTCTTCTTGGCAATGACGGTCTTTCCAAATGCGCTGGTTAATTCAAAAAAAGAAATGTAAAAAAGCCCTTACTGGCCTATTTGCAAAATAAAGTTTTTGTTTTTTTTTTTGGATTAGCCACTTTTTTCAGCCTGTAAATTGCATCCCATTGTCTCCATTTACTACTTTAAAATACAAGAAAAAAAACACAATCAGCATCAGTAATAATTACCAATTAGTTAAACTGTTGAATAAATCAACAAGTCACAGGTGAGAAACTAGTTAAGGGAACTCATTTAAATATGTATGAATCAAGACATTGTCTGGGATTATTCAATAGCGGTGGCGTCCTCAATTTGACTGATTGGCCTAATGGCTTTGGAGACCGTGACCGTGAATTCGATTCACGTTGGAAACAAATCACGAGGCCCGTTGGGTCTCTAAGACAAAATAAAAAGTCAAAACGGACCTCAGTTTTCAGTATTCAGTATTCGTTCAAAGGCAATATTCTTTGCAAAAAATTGTACATAATGATGTCCTGTTGGGGGGTAGCAATTTTTCTGCAGTCTAGTAGGTATTTGTCAATTAATTAAAGGTTATTAGCTCCGCTAGCTAAACTTTAAGGAAGATGACTAATTGAACAATTAGCTGAACGCATCCTGAAATAGCTTGTGGAGTCCCACACATCGGCATTCTTGGCAACAAACGACACGGGAGATTTTGGTACAGTCGAGAGATGTCTTAATCTCACTGAACCGAGTCTCAGATATGTCCTTGCAGTGGCAGTTTTAGTGTTATGGCGCCTTGGGTCCATCTAAGATCCACGGCACCACGGAGGGCCTTTTGACCTCTACTTACCCTGATTGGGGTAGCTAATCATCTGATCATGAAAATGTTTCTGTATTCTTAAAGAGACGCTTCAACCTTTTTTAAATGTCCATAACTACTGTTCCACACGTGGAATGGCACGTGTAACGAATTACATTGTTTTTCAATTTAGTTTCAATGCGATCCGTGTCGGCAATTTTTTCGTGTTCAAATGTAATGAACCTTTGAAGTTTCCATGTTAGTTTTATTGGAACATTTTTTTCCAGCTTATTGAAGCTATATTTATTTTGTAAAATAACTCTTTCAGTAACTGATACAAAAGGGAGTAGGGATTTCTGTAAGTGTAGTTTTATGTTCAAAGCGTGCATTGCCAGTAATAAAATTACAAGTGCACGCATTTACTTAAAGTATATAATTACTCAATATCATAAATTACTATATCTACCTACTTAATAATACTTCTAACTTTGTATAAGAATAAAACTAAGAAATGCTCACGACTTAATTATTAAGTTCTAAATGCAATTAGTACATAGGTAACTAGTTCAGGTTTAAAATTAGATTATGAAATTAACCGTGATCTCGAGTCTAAAAATTACACGTTACTTTCATAAAAATAGTTATAACATTTTGGCGTGACCGGTTAATAAAATTTATGGTGTGATCACGAAATTGTCATTACCATAAACATCTTCTCAAACAAAATCGCCAAATAAAGGCTCTGCAGGCACTCGCAAAAGGCAATGGCGGTAACAGAACTGACATCGTTATTTAAAACTGTTCTCGTTAAATAAGCTACAAATAATTACACATACGGCATTATAAATCATGAGACGCAATTCAACTTTTTTAAATGATCCTTAAACAGTGAGCATAAATGCACCGACAGTGTGGACCCAGATTTATTACCACAGATAGTTATATTAATCAGGAATTTATTTTCTCTGTGACCATATGCAGAGACGGAAATTCTGAGTATTTTTCTGGTTAAAATAATTTAACAGGCATCTCTACAGACTTATCGACGTTTGGTTATCATTGAGGATATCTTCGCGGATAAAGTTTTATGAGCAATATTGTTTTAAAATGATGAAATTCGGGGGCACTGTTCTCTGATTGCTTGAGCTTTACGTTAAAGTAAATTTAAAAAGTCAGCTTAAAACTATCAAATTTACTTAATGTGGAGAAAAATAATAAAATATGGAATTATTTTGTAGAGCTACACACATACAATAATATGCGAAAAATAAATGAATGAGCTGGTAACGGGGGTAATTAAACACGACCCGATTATTTAATTTGCGAACAAGTTTTTTTTAAGATAATTGCGTACCAGCCAGCGTCATCTCGATAAACAATAACAAGTTCCGTCCATATTTTGCATCTGTGACGTTCGTTTGATTGAGTTTATGTATCTTAGGGTTGCTACCTGGCTACCAATTCGGGGAATAAAATAGCTAACAGGGCTGCCTATATTAACGTATTAAAAATAATAGTAAATAGTGAATACAACTCATAAGCAGGTACTTATTTATTTAGAATCTTGTTTTATGCATTTGTTTGTCATTTTTATATGAATTATGTACGGCCTGGCTATAATTAACTAAGAGGAAAACAATTTCGCTCGACATTCTCTTTCCTGAGAAGCGTTGCAACTTCACATATATGATTACATTCTTGTTTCTAGAAGCAAGTTGTTCTAATTTGACGAGTTTTATGAAGAAAATGGGTCAGTCCTTAGAATTTTAACCGGTTTCACTCTTTAATCTTACTTGTGTAACTAAAATTAATTTTACTGACAGAAAAAAAATGGATCAGAGTCAGAGTCACGTATAATTTTGAAATTGTGTAAAAGTGTTTTTTTATCGCTGAAAATGAAATATTAATAAGTCAAAGGTAGGTGCACGTCATGTTTATTTCCCAAACCATTTACAAAACCAGTAACGCAAACTAAAGCTATCTTGCTTCAGATTTATGTGACCATCTGCAAGTTCTGCAACCAACATTGCCTTTAACTTTTATTTAAAAAAAATATAATGTCAATACGGCACGCAATCGGTGCGGGCGCGGGCGCAGTTGACGCACTCTGTGACACCGTACCCGTTAGTTTGCACAGCTGTTACGTAAAATTAATACGATTTCATGTTTTCTGTGAAGATAACGGAGAAATTGCGTCAACTGTTACTAGGTATTGTCGTGTGAAAACAACTTTATTTGCATTTATTTAACTGATTTTAATCAAAGGTTAGCAATCGGCTCGGTTAGAAAGTTTACTTCCTTTTTAGATTGAAAAAATTGCCAACAATAAAATTTACTAACAAGTATTTAAATCTAATATGTATACTCGATTTCAGAAAAACAATTTAAATCAAATACTGTAGGTACCTACTTACAATATCTGAATTATGAAAGTTGATTCTTTACAATTTGCTTGCGCGTTCTGACTTCTGAGCCTTGACATTATGTTCTTTCCAATGTGACAGCTTCGCTTTGATACTGAAAGATTTAATACATTCCAGACTGGCTTTCATCTTGAAAAATTTGGCAATAAGACAGACACCTAATATCTCGGGGGATTACATAAATATGTCTTTGAGCTTTTCACAAATGATACCTACGTGCTATACCTGCCATTTGTAATTGAACGTAGAGACATCATTAGATCCCTGCTTTTTAAGTTTTCGTTTTTAAATTTGCTCCAATTATTTATGTTGGTTAATTTAAATTGCTAGGTACTTATCTATTCATTTGTCCTTTAGAAATCCTTGCGATTTTATAGTTTTTAATTTATTTTACAACTTCCTCCGCACGATCAATGGATAAATGCCTACTTGACTGAGTCACATCAGCTAGAAAATGAATGGTTTTGTCTGAGTACGTTTGCTTACTGACGTAGCTTTATTTACCGTTATTTTATTACGTAATATGCCACTTAGACTAATTCGCTAGCTGTTTTTTTTTTAATAAATGATTAAGCGTTTTCCACCATCTCTGAGTTCGAATAATGTCAGTGTATTTATCTCCTGCTTTCTTCTTCTTCTTGGTTCAATGAAACTTATTTATAAACAATACAATTGAGGACTTTCTCGTTCAAAATAAATTCGCAATGTATTTTCGTGAATTTTATAAACATGCAATTCTATTTTCATAACAAAAACCTGCACGATTTTATCAGTGACATCTCACGGCGCTCGCCAAACACTTGAAGGTTGCTTCGAAAATAACAAATGACAACACACATCTCAGAATGTAGCAAAACAGATTGTAGGTACATGTCACTCTATACCTTTAACCTCAAAACTACTTCTAAATCCAACGTCAAACGTCTGCTTGTCACGCTCAAGGAATTGCGTTCTCTTTTCAACAAAATGGTTAATGGATGTTCTAAGGTTATATTGGATTACATGTGTTTATGATGTAAAACGATCTTTAACACCTTCGATATTCAGTAAACATGCTATGATAAGCCATTCACATGCATGGGTCAAACCACAAACACGTTGGCGTCACAAGGAAACGTCATCACATATGTCAACGAATTCAATCGTCAGATGTTTGACGTGTGATTGCCACCAGACATAGAAACTGATTTCCACGCTTTGATCTATTCACACATTGATTGATCGTCTATTCGTGAAATTGCAACCAGATTGCGATTTCCAGTCTCAACATATTAAATTCCTTCTTCAGTTTGCATTGGTGCAATTTGGGTTTCCCGGCCGATGTTCAGATTACATTGATTGATTTATTCAAAAATTAGTTCTCCAATCACTATTTGCATAAGGTATCTTCATGCATAAGTTAAGTTTCTTGAGTAACGTAAAATTCTATTAATATTTTAACAGCCACAGTCATTTCTGCGGTTTACGACGGCGCCTGTAATACTTTGCAGACTGGTAATACCAGTGGCAGGACTTGACAACATGGAAGTCTCGGATGCATTCGTAATTATCCTTAATCCTTGATTACGCAGTACAAAATACGTGAGTTTATGTGGATCCTTTGAATAATTTTCAAATTTGAAGCGAAGGTTGTATAGAGATGAGGCCTTTATCCGGAAATAAGGATGCTCTGAAAAGCTAATAAAAAAACGATTGGCTTATTATACTATTTCGAAAGTAATACCAAGAGAATGTCTTATAAATTTGTAAAATATAAGATATTAGCGTGTTAACTTGTTCCGAGCTTGCTTGGATTGATGAAAATACTTCTTAAACATAAAACGGACAACATTTACCTACACAAAATTAAAAAAAATCTCAAGTAACCCGGGTTACCATGTATAGACGTATCTTGATGTCAAGTTTTCAATGAATCCACCTTTAATCTTGTTATTTCTGTTTTTATTACACTTCTGATTCATATTCTGGCTATCGATTGTAATTAATTTTATTACTCAATTTGGGTCCGGGGTCGCAAAGCAAACTTAGACACTTAATGGAGATAGTAATGAACTATCAAAACAAAACTAAAATTACTCAGTAAATTGTTCCCTGTCGAATTCTTTTACTTACTTCTGGGCTTGAGATTTAAATTCACCTCATTTTTGTCTCTCACACCTAAACTAAAATATTTCGAAGAGGCTAATAGACGCTACGGGTGACCGCAGAGCTGGCAGCTTCGTTGGACAACTTATTTGTATTTGTATCCCTGTCCAAAGGGGGAATGCTGCCAGCGTCTGCGGTGCTATGCCGTGGGGGCCTCTCTTTTTTCAATTGGCTTATTTTAGTTATTAATTCGTTTTTAAATTAGCAATGTTATATTTCATGAACGTTTCATTATGTTTCTCTACTTTTTAACGTCGATTTACAAACGCATATGTGTTGTGAGATACTCATCACAATACTTTCCTGACCGTGACCCATACAAAAAATAGATCAATCCCGTTCTAACTCATGATCATAGATTCGTGATGACTAGTCATCAAATACAAAGATCATGTCATCAATCACGTATCGCACAAGTACAGTATTAATACTTCAGTTATCAGCTCTCAACGTTTGAATCGAAGAATCTAGAAGCATGCTCTACTTAGACTTTGGCAGATAGACTGGTTGGAACGAAAGGGTTTATGTTACGTTTTTCTGTCGCTGTGAGCTCAGTCTTATACTTTAGATGTTGGAGTTGGAATTTCTCTTGCATTCGGATGGTAGCTACTTTGTTTTAACATTGATTACGAGTGCTCTAGTTCTGAAACTTCTAGGTTGTTCCGAATTACGACGATCGTTTCTATTAAATTCTTTACACTGCTTTGTACTATGTCTAGACCTAACAAATTGCACTGTTTTATTATAATTTAAATATATTTCGTTCATTTTTATTTCGGTGTGAGAATATTTAATCAATAATTATACCCCCCCCCCCCCCCCCCCCCCGCAAGGCCGAAATATAGAGCCGTCGATATTACAACATTTTTTATTTTTTTTAACTGTGGGAAAAGTTTAAGGACAATCGCTTCATAAATAACCATGCCACACACGTCTTTACTCTTGGAGACTTTGAAGTTCAAGTTCAATAGAATCGTAAATCGATTTCTCGGTAAAACAATCGAGTTGCAGGCAAAAACTCGGACGAAGTAATACATTATTCAGTATTCGCTCTCTTTGTATGTGCTTTACACGATTCTGCATTTTTTTTCTTTATTTAGTAGTGAGAAACTCGTAGAACTTGAAACCGGAATTCTTCCAAAAACTCCGACTTTACAATCTAGCACTGTAGAAAATTACCCCAGTGTGGATGTATTTTAAACTTAAAAAATGCGTGCATGTATTTCAAAAGATTTTACTTTTCTTGTCTTAAAGCCAGACGTTATTTATTCGAAATTAAAAAAACCATTTTGTGAGTGGCCAGTACCGATGCTCTCAAAAGATACGTTGCGCTGCATTCACTGCAAATTGCAGCAAATAAATTTATTTGATTACTTGACACCTACCGAATTATTTATTACGAATTTTAATAAGTCCTAATAGAGCTGATACTCGTTTCATTGCAGAATTTAAGTGCACTTGTATCGTACTGATAACATGGTAATAAGATTTGATTGAGGTCAATGGCTTCTGATTGTCATGCGTCGGCCCTGTTTTAATTAGACATCAAGTCAAGCGGCTGGCTGAATGCCAAAGTCACAGTCTATACTAGTACTTTCTTTAACATTTTCAAAAAAAAAATGTTGAAGTTTAAACTTTTATTTGCTCTTTGGTAATGATTAATTGTTGATTAAAGTTTTACTTCAATTATCATCATTTTGTTTATCTTTTATAAGCGGTGAGTTGTAATACTACACATGCATTTGATTGAGGAACGTCATGAATATGATGTAGTTATCATTTTTGTAGATTTTATCGGCCATTAATTACGTAGTCACAAATATAGGGTAAGGTATTGTATTGCCTGTAAGACAACGGTAAGAAGGTCATTTGAAAACCATGATAAGATAATATCAGAATATTTCCATAAAAAATACCTGTCACTCACTCAAGTGTAGCTAACTTTTATTGACATCAATTTAAAACCACCAGTTACCTACTTATTATTGTTTCGAACATTTAGGACAAAAGTTTCGTGAAATTTAAATATTTAAAAATACTTTTCAGTTAATATTATAATTGCCAATGTTGAACTGAACTTAAACTACATAACTGTTTATCCTCAGGGACATGCATAAAAGTATTTCGTTGTCTTCCTCGCAGCAGGAGGGTATAGCTATTTCTTTTAAAAGTAAATGTAGACTATACTAACTATAGACAATCCACAAAATCGCTTCGTGTGTAAAGATGTCTTACATATTTACCTACACTGAAACAATAATTTTCGCGACAACGTTGAACGTTGGTGTCTATAAAACCGCCCTTATCGTCTCGGCAGTGGCCGCGTGCGGCTATGCACGTCGCCAAGAGGCTGTTTGATAACAACCTTTGCCGATTAATCAATTAAAAAGTATGTTGACAGTTGGCGCCATTTTCACGGAATCCTCGCCTTTTTTTTCACACGAACGAATAGAACAAACTTAATTTCAGGCTTTTTCGAATAGGAAAGATGATAGAATGGTTAATTGGAGAATAAAGGATAGGTACGAAACTCTGACGTGGAGTAAATGGGTGGGTTATTAGGTGTAGAGGTTTATTTAATTCTTTATGCTTCTCTTTATAAAAATATTTAATTTAATAATTGAGTCAGATTATTACGCAGAATTAATTAATTAGTAGAAAATAAAGCACATCAATCGTGTCCGGGTGAGCGGAATGGTATAATATAATACCTACGTTGATTAATATTATCAATATTAGGTTTTTCTGTTAATTAATTATTTATCGCTGAGAACATGATTGTTTTCGTACAACTTTTTATCACTAACGACCCTTCCCCGACAAGAGTACCTAGTTTTGTTTTGTTTTCCTTATTTCACTTTAACTTTAACAATACCTACGACTAAAATACTATCGATTTGAATTCTCATAAGTTTCAACTACTTTTATAGGAAGAATAAGTAGATCAATGACAATGTTTAACATTGAAGGTGAAAAAGATATGTTTCCAAAGAGCGTTACAAGATACAAGAACACGTTGCACTCTACGTGACCAGCTATCACCACACATCTAAATTGGGATTGTTCGTGATGCGATAATATTTTCCTTGCTGTTGTAATCAAAATAGCAAATACAGATTATTCGACTCCTCGTGTATCAAAAACGTGTGGATCGCGGTAAATTTCATCATGTTACGAAAACTTTACGCAAAGCATTTTAAATCACACCACATCCAATCAAATAGTATAGTATTTTAAAATATTGTCCTTATAGAAGAAATCTAACACTATTATTGTATTACCCTTACATTACCCTTACTTAACTTAATGATCATTGGAATAAAGCGTCCAATAATTGTGTAGGTAAGTATTAAAAACATTTGGGAATAGGAAACTGGGCTTTGGATTACCTGATTTTAAAACCAAATGTGAATTTGACTGACATTCGAAATGCTGGCAAATATTATAAACTAGTGTTGCGTATTAACCCAATGTGCACTTAAACGGTACGAAGTTCAACGAAACCCAATCAAGGTACAAGGTACAAGGTATATTTCTTTCACCTTTCTTTATCGCCGACGGATTAAGATACCGTAACAACAAGAAGTCCAATGTATCAACAAATTGAGCGCCAATAACCATGTTTATTGTTTGTTTAAAATACTTATCATGTCACGCATTATTGTCAATAAACGGACTTCAAAACAAACTGTGTTATCATTCCATTGAAAATTAGTTACAAAAGAAAATGGCAAACAAACTACGTGATAAGTTCGTGGTTGTTCAATAAAAATGTTTGTGCAAGCATTTTTAAGCTTTCACGTCTGAATTTCGACATGCCTGAAGTAATTGATATTCACGATTGGCAAACGGCATATTTGTCGTTTCGGTTAGCTTTTATGGCGTTTGACTTCCGAATTAGCGGAGGGAAGTTAAACAAGCCGCGAAAAAACTTTTTATTGTTTCCGCGCGGTTTCAGCGTTTTCTGGCGAAATTTCAACTTTCGTGTCTATTTTGAGAACTACATTGTTGCATTATTAAGTTATCTAATTATGCAGCTGATTGATGTTCTGTCGTAATAATCGTGACAACCGAATGCTAGCTTGCACGTAGCGGTTTACACGTGGATCACTTATCAGATAGAATCGTAAACGTTGCGGTTATGGCTTAATAACTACTGCGGGCTTTAATTACTTCTTCGACAGCTTGATTTCTTAGCCTTTGTTTACAGAAATTAATTTGAGTTGTAACTATATTGACCTCAACTCACACCTTTTTAGTTCTAGTTTTAAAACTATTATTCCTTTGCTATAAGCATACATTCTCCTAGCTAATGTGGTTCTCGTTTGTTACAGTATACTAACGCGCACATCGCAGCCACTCCACATATTGCTAGCGGTGCTAGTGACGCTAGCGTGGCTCGGGCGCGGCAGCAGCGGGAACACGCGCGCCTGGCTAGCGCTGTACGTCGGTGCTGTGGCCACACATCTCGGAGCACAGATTTGGATGACTCTTGTCTCTGGTAAGTTAGCAAAATGTACCTTTAAGCTCGCATAGCAGCTGCTACTTATACACAAAGCGCTAGCGGTGCTTACCTAAATATATCGTCTGGGGCCCGTGGCAAATTCATCAGATGGGGGCCCTCGTCAATATAAAGAAGTGAATTCTGTGCTCTAGCTAGGTCAAGCTAGTTTGGGGCCCCTAGAGCTAAAAGCCCGTGGCATTTTGTCAGTTCTGCCACCCTATACTTGAGCTACTGCTAGCGTGCCTTGGGCGAGGCAACAGCGTTTAGAGCCTCTAGTGTAAGTTTTTGACACGAAAAACGTATCGACGCGTTCGCGTAAAGGTCTTAATTAGTGTGGGATAATTGACAGCGCCGCTAGCGGTACGAAACGGCAACAAAAAGATCTCAAACTATTCGACAATTTAACGCAAACGTGATCACTTACGTGAAAACTTACACTAAGCATACTGCGTGGACATAAAAAAGTGTCACTGATAAAATGGGAATCTGGGTTACTGATATAACATGGCGACAAAACTTTCTAGGAAATTTTTTAACGCTTTATCGTAAAAGAAAACTTTCCAACTGTTTACGACGCGGTAACGATGTTTTTTCTCTGAAACAGAAACGTAGCATGAATAGTATGATTCGTAGCTTGGTTGTTTTTGACGTAAAACACGGTTATCAAATAGTATTTAACTATTAATTGAGACGGTTTTATTGGTTGTAAGAGTTGGTCGTTTGTCTTTATCCTAGATTTATAGAAAGCTATTTTATTTACCCGCAGTTATTTTCCCCGTCACGGTGATTTTGTACAGTGGCAGGATAATAATAGTTTTTCTCGATCGGGTACCATCAGAACAATTCGCAAATTGTCTATGATATGCGTCAGTAGGGGGATTCGTCTCTTCCTGGTCATATTGATTTGACCTCAGCATGAATTATAGCTCCAAATAGTTTTGTTTCGTTTTCCTTGTATTGTAATACCTGCATTAGGTACTTACTTTGTTCTTGCTAGTTAATAATGAAAATTAGTATTGTAGGTTAATCGGAATTGTATACAGTTTGTTTATAGATACTCTCATAGAGCAAGAAATGCGCAATAGGATTGTAATCATTTAAGATGTAAATAAATGCCATTCAGCATTCCAATACAAATGAATTAATGTTTTGAAAAGACTATTAAGGCGTTGTTTTCTTTTAAATAGCAGATTAATCTTGAGAATAAAAGTTACACGAGCGCTACCTTATCGCTGATTATCATTTGTTTTTATTTCACGTTATTTTCTTTTTAATGAATAAATGGGCTAAAGGCGTGTAGGCCACGCATAAAAGATGCTTCCGTGATGTAGGTATAAGTGGAAAGTGCTTAAGACAATAACATCTCCATAACAAAGTTTAGCACTTAGAAATACGACGATAGTACCTATATATTTATAAATACGATAACTTGAACTTAAAGTACATAAATACTATTTAACATGTACTTCATTTATTCGGAGTTGTACGTGACACATACATTGTTGCAGTAAAAGTACAATGACATTTGTCAACATGGGAACCGCCAACGTGATTACTCAGAAAAAATTCGCAAATGAATTCCAAACTAAAAAGAAAAAACTGATCTCCCCTCTCTCTTCCACAGGTATCGTACTATACTTCAATCTCCCTCGCCACGAGTTCGGGCGCGTTCAGACTGTGCTGTTCCCGGTTTACTACGCGTTCAACGCACTCGTCAGTTTGGTTGCGTTCTTCGCGTATTTCCGGTCACAATGCCTGACGCGGTTTGAGAACACTTCTTGGGTGCAGGTAAGAATCATTCCTTATTTTTTTTGTGCCGTTTTTTACTGGCCAGTACTGTATTAGAAAACATTACGTTAATTAGCAACATTGTAAAAATATGTGCACTAAAGCGATACGATTCATTTTTGAATATTCGACTTCAAATTTCGAAAGCTCTTAGCTCAGTTTGGGTGCCAACAGTCAACGTCTTAATTGGCATTGGCAAGTTGAAAGTTGGCAACCGGTAGAAACGGTTCGTTCAAACCGATATTTTATAAAGTAGATACTTAACGTATCCTTAATGGAACAAAGCGTATATGTAAATATCATTAAAACTGCATTAAGCTCTCATGTGTAAGGTCAGTTAAATACGCTTAAGTTAATCCAAAAGTATAACGCTAAATGCTGATAAAGTTTCGCATGCGGCCGAACCTTTCACCTTGACGTTATTGGCCTTAATTTGTTGTAGCTTATCGATTAAACAATTCAAGCATAAGTATTTAAAACTTGAGTTCCGTTCCTAACTAAGAAATAATGTACTTCCTGTAGATATAATATAGGTAGAGACAAGGTAGAGCGGAGTGTTCTATAGTCTCTAACGATATACCAGTAAAGCCACACCAAATCCGAAAATACGTACTTGTAAAGTATTTTCGTTTAGTGAAGTCCAATGATCGGTTTTGGAAGGTGCAAAGAGAGAGGAAACAAATAAGTACTTATAGATACAAAAGGATAGAAAAAGCACATGAAGAGTCTGCAATGTGCTAGCGACAGGTTTATTTGTGCAAGGATTCTTAGGCGGGATTAACGGCTTAATATCTTGTGAGCTGCATTATGTAGTAAAGAAAACTTCAGGACGACGCGATCGTTAACCTCGACATTCAAACAAAGATTGGTATTTCCACAGACTTTCTAATCTCATTGACGTCAAATTGATCTATTTATTTATGGAAAAGGCATGTGTCGGCCGCGTGAGTGTCGGAACGCAAACTACAGATAGCGCAGACTTGATGTATCGCTTTCTAGATATGTATTTTCTTTATGACGCCAAGAAAGTCAGTAAGAGCCAGTTGACTCGACAGCCACCCCTTTACACCCGAGACCCAAAGTTATAACCGCGCGTTCTAAAATAACTGAAAACACGTTTGAGTATGATAGCAAAATGATTAAAATATGAACGGTTTTTCGTGTGTATTTTTATCATCTACCCGACCTAAAGCAACTGAAAATGCTTTTAAATTTTGTCAGACAGCTGGACCAAAATTTATTGCATTCATGCTAGGTACAGCATTACGATGACAATAATACCTAAGTAGATATAATTATATTGTTATCGATTTTTTTTTGTTTGCACAATCAAAATCCTGAATCGGGCGATTAAGAAAATCATGATATAGCTACTTACTTTTCATGACGATGACGGCGCTGAAAGTTGGTACGCTACTCTAAGTCGTCATAATTTCATCGTTATCGTATTTTATAATTATTACTAGCTTTTGCCCGCGACTTCGTCTGCGTAGAATTATACATATAAACCTTCCTCAAGAATCATTCCATGTATTAAAAAAAAGCTCATCAAAATCCGTTGCGTAGTTTTTAAGATCTAATCATACATAGGGACAGAAAGCGACTTTGTCTTATACTATGTCGTGATTATTAAGTAATATTAATATTGCGAGGGTTCCGTAGTAGTCTAACTTTGTATTGTCCACAATCGCACCTTGGTAGCTACCTAAATGTCCATAATGGCAATATCTCAATACGCTTATTCGCTTACCTAATAATGATGTAATGATGATTAGTTCATTAGCATTGATCATGATGGATGATTCTTTCTATTTCATCTGGCATTTGGCCTTGCTTTATCATGTGCTAACAATAATGACTGTATGCATTGTAGGATTTGAAGGCATACTTAGCATTCGAAATTGCTATTAATCAAAGGCATTAACTCGTTAATCCGTTAATCGTTAATTAACGAAGTTAACAAACTGCTTGACGGATTAACTTTTAAGTTAACTTCATAAAATGTTATCGCTTCGATTAAATTGAACTTCCGTTAACTTGGTCCGTTACATTACTCGTTTTATTAAATATACCTAACACTGCTATCCCATCTAGTGCTGCAGTAAAACGTCTTTTTTCTACGAGCAAAGATAATTTACGGGTTAAACGATCATGGATGATATTAGCCTTATTTCTACCTACTTTATTATCGAAATAAATAAATCTGTATCTAATTCCACGTTCTACTTGTTTTTGTTTTTATGGTTAACTTTAACTTGCGTAAAATTTTCGAAAATTTAACGCTCTAACGATTATCGAAATGAACTTTTTAATCAACGAATAAACGAAGCTAACTTTTAGATTAACTGTGCTCACCTATGCTATTAATTCACGGTTAAAATGCTCTAATGTTATGTTAGTACCTACCCAATTGTTTTGAAGTAGACAGCCAAGGTTACCGACGAAAATAAGTAGGTATATGAAATTAGTCAAGGTATCCACAAAGTACTTGTATTGTCATCCATCCTACAAAATCAAGGTAAAATTCAAGGCAATCCGAACACCTCGCCTTACGAGATATGACATAAGTAAAAAATAACAACAGCAAACAAAACAGGTCAAGCCAATAAAAATCTTGTAAAATCGTCACAACCAACCGACAACTTACGTACATCGAAATTATTTGGCAATTAAACACTGTTGGATTATTTTATTTCATTGTAATCTTCGTTAATTTATTTCAGTTTTAGGAATTACGATTACGGTACTTAACAAGATACGAGGAAGTAAGAAAATAATAGATTGCGTAACACAACAATATTCAATTGTTCTTCCCAATCAAACCTACACTAGTGACAGTAGTGACATTGAACATAATATTGACTCTTGATCTACCGATAACATTATCTTACGACGGATTAGGCGATTGAACTCACTGCGTATATACCAGCACTTTTATATGACGTACATCGTACATTGATCACAGGATAACAACAGGAAATAACTTTCTTGGAAATTTATTTGTGATTTTGACGTTTCGGTTTCCCGCCATCTTGACCACCCATTTTTTTGAGCTAGGCACACACTTTATGGTCATAAAGCCTGAGTTCCCGCGGAAAACGACATTTTAAAAGGGTATAAAATAAATAAAAGGTGTATTAATTAAATTAACAAAAACCAGAACAGTATGCCTAATTTTTAAGCTTTCATTCAAGAATTCCACACAAAGTGTACAAATTCATTAGCAAAAAACTTTATCCTATAACCAATAAAATGGTTAGATATTTCAATATGCCATGCACCTACTAACTCCTGACTTCTATTGTTACAGTTTGCCCTGTTATTGGCTGTATTTGCTATCGAATCATACGTGCGGCTGAGCCTCGTTAAGCCTATGCTTCGCGCCAAACACATCAAGACGTCCATGGAAGAGGCCGCCGGAGGCGGGCAAGAGGTCAGTATCCAAGAGAGCACATTTAGAAATGACAATAAAATTCTTAGTACCCGTTACAGGTTAATCCATTGCAATGCACGTGTACATGATATGCACATGCAATGCCATGTCAGGTGCATTGTTGTGTAATCGCTCGATCAATAGGTATTGTGACTAAAATCGGATGAGCAACGCGATCAGGTTGCTGTCACCTGATCGGATGTACCAATTTCCAAGACCACCCGCGACTATTATGCAATAAGGGCCCGATGTATTATCATTAATTACTGAACTGTGAAGTTGAATTAAATTGGCTGTAAGTTCGTTAAAATGGGAATCAAGTACAGTTCTTAAAACTGTGTCAATGAGTCATAAACAAAGGGGCATTCCATCACACGTGCCGTCAGCAAAAGAAATAAATTTGGTGATAATTAGTTGGAAAAATAAAGCGCACATGCGACCTCGTTTATTCTAGAGGCGTCTTTTCCAACCACAATGCTTTAGGCAAGGCTTTGTCAAATATTTCAATTAACGTGAAGTTTTCTTCGTTACAGGTCGGTCGTCTAATCTTAGGCGAGCTCGCACACTGCCCCCGCTACCTCCGCGTGCTGAAGACTTTCCGCACCTACCACTCCACTATCGCAATGGGCACCATGATTACCCTCGGCTGCTCTCTCTACTCCACCATGATCATCGTCGACGCCATGTGCCGCTAAACCCTGGCCTCGGTGACGCATGTCACAACGTCACAGAGCACCCACGGGTATCCAAGCGTCACGGTCCACCCCAGAGTGAGACGATTTGATTGGTTTTTCAAAAGAGAAATTTAATAAAATCTACCTCAGTCCTACGCAGAAAGTGTTTAGCGGGATTCGTTTCCACAATTATTTTAACATTTTGAATATTCCAAAATTGTAGTAAACAAATGATCAGTATTTAATAGAGGCGGTATTGTGAGGGAGAGCTAAACTTAAGTAGGTTAAAAATAAAATCATGTTACTGCCAAGCAACGCTTGTGCATTTGCCAATTATTATTTCGGTAATTTTAGTTGCTAATTTACTTTTGTATAATTTAACGTGTAGGTTAATTTAAAAATAATGCAAATAACTAGATAAGTGGGCTTTGGCTGTGAAGTCTGTATTTCGTAGTTAGGCGATAATAAATTTGAGGGATTTAGGAAATAATAGCGCTGGTCGCTCATAGATCCCGAAGTTGTGCAAGTTTAGTTCCAAATTGTATTTAATATATTGAAAATTGCCATATATTTGGAGTAATAAAGAATGCATGAAGTCACTCTCTACACTTGTATTAGCTTCGTATGGTGGCGCTGACATAATGTATTTGTCACGTGCCATACTAAAGTACACCATTTGATCTGGTATACTAAAGGCGAGACAAGTGAGTAATGTATTCAAGTACTTTTTTGTAACTCGCTCCTGAATGCCATTTCTCTATAAATAAGAGCATTACGTGCTGCAAAAAAGTAGTAATAAACTAAACAGAGATTAAGAGATCAGGAATCTTGCCAACTAGATATGGTGTATACAACAATCGAAGTTATAGTTAATTTGCAGCCAGGGCCGTCGAAGCTGCTTGATGAGGAATCATTAGTTGATCGCTCTCTAATTTCCTGCAGAGGTACTGCCATGAAATAGTGCTAAGTGTAGTGTTAGATGTGTACATAGTTAATTGCCAGGGCTGGTTGCAGCCTATGGTTAGTCATGCGCCACATTCGCAGGAAGTTAGGGCTGTAACTGCGCAAACTCGTCAAACGCAGTCGCTATTTCGGCGTATGGGTTGCACTGTCTCAATAAAGCTATTGTTCATGTTTTTATGAATCTTACGAAGTGTGTATAAGCGCGATGTGATACAGGAGCAAAATACGGTCCATTCATAGCGATGACTGCTAGTATTTGGCGCTCGGTGCGTTTTTACGCAGCAGAGAGGTCTAGTCTAACGATGCGTCACACTCGACCTCTGCCAAGGGTCATGTGTGACACAAAGCAAAGTGAAAGTAATTAAAAGGCCTTCCCGACAGCTATCAAGCAGCTTAAGAATATTAAGTGGGGGTTCGTTTAATTACTGACTTATTTTTCAAAGTACAGCGGATAGGGTGGCGTTCTGCAAAGATTAACCTTGTCGACTGTACATTTAAAAATAAGCATTTTTAGATATTAAATTAAGGCAGTTTTAGGATAGTTATTCTAATTTAAAACTAGCCGCAATTTAACGATATGTTTATGCGTAGAAGTTAATGTTCGTTCAATCATTAGAATTTTTAATATTGGTATATGATCTGAATGTTAGCAAGTAAGTTTTCTTATTTATTGAGGGAATGCAAAGAAATTCAAATATACAATGAAAAATATTTGACGCGTCATTTATTTCTCGTAGCTTTTCCTACCCGTCCTTGTACCTGTAGGAACTTAGTAAAAAAATATGTACCTACCTACTATTTAACACAAAACCTACCCTACCACATCTTGAGTGAAGACCGCGACTCGGCAGGAGGCGTAGTGCACAACGCCCTTTGCGATTTGCAAAAGGTGGTTGGCTGGAAGCGACTGAATGGAACAAGACGAAGCCAGTAAAATAGCGCGTTTAAGGGCCCATACCCATGCTCATGCCCAATAATGCCCTTGCCCAACCAGTGGACTGCTTCAGGTTGATGATGATGATAACATACCCGTTAAAACTATTTTGACTTATGTGTGTTGATATTTTATGTAGACAGGAAGCAAATCGATAGGTAGGTACTATGTAGGTAAAACTATCGTAGATTATTCCTTTTTATCATTTACACACACACAAATCACGTCTATATCCCTTACGGGGTAGACAGAGCCTGAGGTAACAAGACCTAAAGGCCACGTTTAGCATGATTGTAGGCGTATAGGTGGAAAGGGGAATCAAAATAGTGATGGGTTGCTAGCCGCATCGCCTATAACATGATTCCTAAGACTCGCCCATTCCCTCGATGGGCTTTTACCATCTGCGCGGGACGAGAAGCAACTGGTACATTCTATGTTTTTCCTTTGCTCCCAGACCGGCATGGAAGTAATTTATCATTTACTAGAGTAGATATCAAGCTATACCACGTACACACCTGTACTACATAGTAAGTATTTCTCCAAAGCACAACAAATTGCAGGTGAAAATGCCGGGCACCCGTATTGAAACAAGATTGTAACGATTTTTTTTTAAAGTACCGCCAAGTGAGATAGAGGTCAATCACTGGTCAGTTCGTAATAGAAAAAAAAAACTAAGTAGAATATAAGCTCTCTCAAACTAACTAACTCAGACCCAATTAAAAAGCAGACAGAATTTGGAAAAAATTCAAAATGATGTGGATAAGTAAAACTATGCCAATGTGCTTAGCGGAATCTACACTTTTCACTTAAAGAGAACGAAGCGCGAAGATGTTAAGAACTAAACAGTTCTTAAAATCTAAAGTAGCAGTAAAGCTAATTAAAAATTGAATACAAAATAAAATTGGTTTTCTGTACTTCACTTGTCTGATCTAGCTTCGTAACAATTAATAAATTTTGTGACCATCAGTTAAAGCTTTTTAATCAGTGTCTTAAACGGCCCGAGTTTTGTAATGTCTATGGTTTTGTATCTTAGCAACCGTGTGTTTACAACTAGACATTGTCACTTAAACGAAATAAAGTCTTTTAATATGAACCTATATTAGCACAGTTTCCTTAAATAATATTAAATAGAGTCCATCTGACACGATAATCTACTATAGGTTATGGGCTGACGCAGAAAGTTTGTTAAAGATGGATAACTATACAACGAAATTGCTAATCGGTCAACTTGAAGGAAAGACCAACTGGTCAACGTGGAAGTATAAAATACGTATAGCTCTACGAAGCATTCCGAATGCTTTAGAGATTGTCGAAGGAACATTAGTAAGCCCTGTAACAGTAGCAGATGAAGCAATAGATGGAGTTGCACAAGTGGCAGCAGGCGCAGGAGATCAGCTTGTGTCCTACACGAAGGCCCAATGCAGTGCTCTACTCCTATTGACAAGTAACATGAGCGATGCTACATTACAGAAGGTCATGAGATATGACACCGCTCGAGAAGTCTGGTTAGAACTACACAGATTGTTTGATGGAACCAATGAAGATAAAAGCTACAACTTATGCATGAGCTTCTTCGGATTCAAACGGAACCCTGAAGATGACGTCGTGACGCATATGAGTAAACTGAAGAATATTTGGACTGAGCTTATTGAAGATTTAAAGAAAGACAAAAAGGAGTTACCCGAACTTCTGTTGATCTGCAAGATACTTGATACGCTTGGCGAGGAATATTCTCCGTTTAAAAGTAGCTGGCTATTGGTACCAAAATCAGAACGAACAATAGAGAGTCTAACTAATCATCTGTGTGCATTTGAAAGGAACTTGTTAAGTAATCACGTACCTGAACAAGAAGCCCTAATCATGCGTTCAAATGTCCAGAAGAATAAAGACAAGAAAATAAAATGCAATTACTGCTCAAAAATCGGCCATCGCGTCAAGAATTGTGAAAAATGGATTCTAGATGGCAAACCACCAAAGAGCAACAATCCTTCGAAAAATATCCCGTCAACTTCCAATTCTAGGGTGGTTAACATGACAGTGATGCTAGTGCAGAAAGAAGTTTGCACAATTGAGCACGATAAAGACAACTGGTTCGTCGACAATGGAGCCACAAGCCACATAATTAATAGAGGAGATCTATTCACAACGTACGATAATTTTGATGACACGCATACGGTCACGACAGCCAATGGCAATATCTTGAAAGCCAAAGGAAAAGGATCTGTTATCATTGAAGCTATTGTAAAAGGGAAAGTCTCACCTATCACACTAGAAGATGTTTGGTATGTTCCGAGTATCCAGAAGAACCTGTTTTCGGTCCTAGCTGCTCATGATAAAAACCCTAACAGTAAATTTACGTCCACGATTGAAGAATGCAGCATCTCAATCGAAGGAAAAGTCAAAGTTGTTGGTAAGCGAAAGCAACGTGGTGGTCTCTATAAACTGAGTGTTAAGGATGCTATGCCACAGAAAGTGGTGACATATCTGACGACCGAGACTCAGTTATATCATGAGAGATATGCACACCAAAATAAGCGACATGTTCGAGCTTTTGTGAAACGAGAATTAGGATTAGAACTACCCATAGATGACTCACTATGCGAAAGTTGCATATTTGGAAAATCGCACAGACAGAAGTTCGGTACAAGACCGAGAGCGTCACAACCAGGTGAACTCATACACAGTGACGTGTGCGGACCATTTCCTAATTCTATCACAAATTTACGGTATTTTGTACTTTTTCGAGATGATTACTCTGGCTACCGTTTGATTTACTTTATGAAAGCCAAGTCTGAAGTAAAACAAAAATTAAGAGACATGATCACAGAAGTACAGAATGCAGGTCATACAATCAAAACACTTTTATGTGATAACGGCGGTGAATATGCGAATCCAGATGTTAGAGAGATTCTTGCCACATATGGAATCAAGCAAAGACTAACGATGCCGTACACACCAGAACAAAATGGCTGCTGTGAGCGTGATAATCGTACGCTAGTCGAGGCGGCAAGAACCATTATGTACAGTGGAGAAGGTTTTCCTCAAGCACTTTGGGCCGAGATAATCAATTCAGTCGCTTACGTCCTCAATAGAACTGGCCCGTCTAGAGTGGAATTGAAAGCACCGTATGAATTGTGGCATGGTAAGAAGCCAAAAGTATCTCACTTAAAGATAATTGGAAGCACGTGCTATAGCCATGTCCCCAAACAGAGGAGGCAGAAACTCTCCAAGAAAGCCTACAAAGGAAGACTAGTGGGTTATGACAACGATGACGGATATCGTATCTGGGCAGTCGTAGAAGATGGCAAATATCGATTGGTACGATCTCGAGACGTAATTTTTGATGAAAAACCGCTCAACAGAGTCGAAAACGAGACTGCTAAGTCACAGATAACTCGAAGCACTCAACCAGTCGAACTTGAGATTAAAGTATCGTCAGAAACTTGTCAAGCAGAACCTGATCAACCGATACCAAGCTACGAGAATTTAGCTGACGGAAGCAACTCAAGATCTGTCGAATTTGAGGAGGAAAGTATAGTCGAAGACCAAGGTGCTTATGAAGAACCTTCACAGATGGTTACTGAGGAAGCTATAGATGAAGAATTCTTCGATACTGAACCACCAAGGTATGAACTAAGACCACGACCAACTCTTCGACATCCAAAATTCGACGATTATGTATGCAGTGTTGACAGTTCCATCGAACCTCAAACCTATCGAGAAGCCAACGAAAGCCCCTTAAAGGCACAATGGTTTGAAGCAATGGAAAAGGAAATAGAGTCCTTAAAAGAGAACGATACTTGGACACTGAAGGCTCTACCACAAGGCAGACGTGCGATACCATGCAAATGGGTATATAAAGTAAAGAGGCATCCAGATGGATCGATTGAACGCTTTAAGGCACGCCTTGTAGCAAAAGGCTTTAAACAGCGAAAGGGAATCGACTATGACGAAACTTATAGCCCTGTCGCTCGATTTGCAACAATTCGATCTCTAATAAGCGTAGCTGCTAATGAAGGAATGTATCTCACGCAGTTTGATGTCACGACAGCGTTTCTCTACGGAAAACTAATTGAGGACATATATATGCAGCAGCCTGAAGGCTTTGACGATGGTTCCACCAGAGTATGCAAACTCAACAGGAGTTTATATGGGCTTAAACAAGCGCCTCGATGTTGGAACTACCGCTTCCACGAAGTTCTCCTAGAACTCGACTTCAAGCAAAGTACCTCCGATCCGTGTCTGTATACCAAGATGGTTGGAACACGCAAGATTTTACTCACCCTGTATGTTGATGACGGGTTGATAGCAGCAACGGATCAACAGCACAAGCCAATGCCGCCCTCGAACATGTCCGGGAGTGGGGTGTCAAAAACAAGCTGAAGTTTGCACCACATAAAACCAGTGCGATGGTAATAACGAGGAAGCTGAAATTTGACACACCACGACTGAACATGGGAGGGGTCGACATTGGAATGTCCTCCGAGATCAAAGTCCTCGGGCTGACTATCGACGAAAAAATGACGTTCAACGCACACGTCTCAAACGTCTGCAAAAGGGCTGCGGGTGTGTATAAACAGCTGGTCAGGGCCGCGAGGATAAGCTGGGGTCTTAGCCCAGAGGTCATCCGCACAATATACACCGCAGCGGTAGAGCCGGTGATCTTGTATGCCGCGGCGGCGTGGTCTCCGGCGGCGACCAAATTGGGAGTCCGCAAACAGCTCAATGCGGTACAGAGGGGTTTTGTGCAGAAAATGTGCAAAGCTTATCGCACGGTGTCACTCAACTCGGCTCTCTTACTCACGGGGACGCTCCCACTAGACCTCCGAGTCCGCGAGGCGGCCTCATTATACGAAGCCAAGAAGGGAGCACCTAGACGTGAGTTGGCGGATAGAGAAGTAGAAAAGATGGCACCGAGGACACAAGCCCCGCATCCCGCAAAACAGGTAGCCCTGGAGGTCACAAATCTGGTGGACGAAGATCAACATGCGCGTCACAGTGATCATGCTGTGCGAATTTACACAGACGGTAGTAAGATTGAGGGCCGGGTTGGAGCAGCACTATCCATTTGGAATGGTGCTGCAGAAACCAAGGCCCTCAAGCTCACATTGCCGTCTTACTGTACCGTCTACCAGGCGGAGCTCCTAGCAATGTGTAGAGCGACCGACGTCGCCCTAAAGCGCAGGGAAACAAATTTTGGCATCTACAGCGACTCTCGAGCGGCGTTGCAGACCATAACAAACTCCGATTCCCCTCATCCCCTGGCAGTCGAGGCTAGAGCCAACATCGGACGCAGTAGATCCCAAGGCAAGGTTGTATCACTGTACTGGATTAAGGCACATGCGGGACTGGCAGGGAATGAGAGGGCCGACGAGCTCGCGAAGGAAGCGGCTCTAAAGTCGAAAAAGAGGCCGGAGTACGATCTGTGCCCCATCTCATTCATCAGACGCTGCATTCGTGCAGAGACGGCTGAGGAATGGGACAGGAGATACCGAACGGAAGAAACGGCCTCTGGAACAAAGTTGTTCTTCCCAGACGTGGTGACGGCGCATAAACTAGTGCGAAAAATAAAATTTAATGGCCAGATAACCCAGCTTCTCACGGGGCACGGTGGATTCTCCTCGTACTTGAACCGCTTCAAGTGCAAGGAGAGCCCATCGTGTATCTGTGAACCGGAGGCGGAAGAAACGGTGGAGCATCTCATAATTGATTGCCCTGTCTTCGCCAGAGATAGATATGATGTTGAGCACCTCCTAGATGTCAAGCTGAGAGCAGAAATCCTACCACACATCATGAGAAGCAAAAGCAGAGAAATATTTTTTAGTTATTGCACGAAAATTGTCAAAATAGTTAATAATAGAAATAGGGTAGACTAAGCAAAGTATGATATACTGATATACTGAGTTATATGGGCAATATCATACAGAACTTGAATAGAAGTAAGATAAAATAAGAATGTTACATGTAAGAGCAAATAAAAATTATAGCAAATAAGTTCTGGACCCAAATGCGATAAGGTAATAAAAAATTATTGAGCTGTTACTGTTATTCCCCCCAACCCCAAGCATGAAATTGAACAAAAGATGAAGAATGACAAAGAGGACAGCTTAAATGATGGAAAGAATGATAAAGAGAACAGAATGAACGTAATAAATAAATATAAGATAGGCAATAAGTTAGTAAGCAAAGATTAGAACAAAGCGAGAATGATGCATAGTGAAAGAAAGAACAAGTATGCAGAATGGCAGTACGAGCAGAAGCAAAAGCGGGAACTAGTATGAGAGTGTAGAATAGGAAAAATTGTTAAAATAGGCTCCGACTACGTTGGAGGTATTGGAAAAAAAAAAAAAAAAAAAAAAAAAAAAAAAAAAAAAAACGGATCAACAGCTCGCTGAGGAATTCTTGGAAAGTCTGAAAGGAAAGCTTAAAATAACGACGAAACATGCGTCGTTCTATTTAGGAATGGAAATTGAACAGTGCAACAACGGCACTATAATAATAAATCAGAAGTCATATACCAGGAAAATATTGGAACGTTTTGGTATGCTTGACTGCAACCCCCTTTCTACACCGATTGATGTTTCAGGGAAAGTCGTAGAAAGTGAGATAGAAGAAGAAAACGGTAATGTCTCGTTTCCTTATCGTGAGGCCGTAGGAGCACTAGCTTACCTCGTGGTTGGTACTCGCCCCGACATAGCTTTTGCGGTAGGAGTGGCGTCCCGTAAACTAGAGAACCCCTCCAAGTCAGATTGGAATAAAGTAAAACGATTACTGCGTTACCTGAAAGGGACAATGTCATTTGGGATCAAATACAGAAGTGGTTTCTCAACTGGCATACTTGAAGCTTTTAGCGATGCTGATCATGGAGGAGACGTGTCCACAGGACGATCCACGACTGGAGTCATATGTCGATACTCAGGAGGAGCTATATCCTGGCTAAGTCAAAGACAGACGTCAGTGGCAATATCTACCACAGAAGCTGAGCTTGTAGCCGCCAGTGAAGGAGCAAGAGAATTAGTCTGGCTCTCTAGAGTTTTACAAGAGCTGACGGATTTAAAACAAGTACCCACTCTAAGTGTAGACAATGAAGCTGCTGTACGATTGGCTCATAATCCAGAGTTCCATAAGAGAACGAAACATATACGTATCAGACATTTCTTTGTACGAGAACTGGTACTAGATGGAACTATAGAGGTGAAAAGAATAGGCACTTCTCAACAAGTTGCAGACATATTAACTAAAGGTCTGGCAAAACCCTTGTTCGTCCGCTTACGAGCACAATTAGGAAGTGGAGAGAGGTCTCATGATTTCTCATGACTTATTTTCTCTTAAGTGAGGGAAAGTGTAATGTCTATGGTTTTGTATCTTAGCAACCGTGTGTTTACAACTAGACATTGTCACTTAAACGAAATAAAGTCTTTTAATATGAACCTATATTAGCACAGTTTCCTTAAATAATATTAAATAGAGTCCATCTGACACGATAATCTTAACCAGCTGTCAAATGACAGTGACAGATGACAGGACGTCCACTCCACATTTGATTTGTCAACAAATCTGTCAAACCATGTTATTACGTGGTTTCACGGTATTAGCGTTTTCCAAATATTTCAGCAATACACGATGCAATCTAAATTATTTCCAGTGATTGACTCACAGATTTTATCAATCTGCAATAGTTGTTCTTACATCCAGTACCATGTTGTTCATAGGTAGGACGTCAGAGTCCGAGAAAATGAAGCTCAGTGATCCGAAGTATTTGTGCTCGAAAATGATTTTCGAAAGGTTTAGGACCGTGTTGATATTGTCTAGTGTAGTGTGTACGTTGGCTGTGGTCGTTTCTTTGCACAAATTACTGACGTATGAGGCGAAATTCGCAAAGCCATTCTTCCCTATACCTATTGGTTTGTATGGTAACTATTTGGAAACGGTTTCCGATGAGGCGCCGCTGCCGTCGGCTAAGCCCAGAGATACCGTAAGGGACGCAGAGGCCGTGGTGTCTTTGAACGCAGCTTTAGAGATGAAAAAGCATGGGAAGGCAGACAAAGCCTTAAAACTCTTCCAGCACGCATTTGCCCTGTCCCCGAAGCATGCAGACGTGTTAAATCACTATGGGGAATTCCTAGAAGATACCAAGAAAGATGTGGTCAGAGCCGACCAACTTTACACACTAGCATTAAGTAATTATCCGGATCATTCAGGAGCTTTAATGAACAGACAAAGAACAGCAAGCATTGTTGAAAACTTGGACCGCGAAATGTTAAGGAAAATAGATGAGAAACGAGACGCCCTGTCTTCTATACCAGAAAATAACTCGGCTTTAAGAAGAGCTAAGAAAGAGGCATACTTCCAACACATTTATCATACGGTTGGCATAGAAGGCAACACAATGACTTTGCAACAAACACGAAGTATATTGGAAACGAGAATTGCCGTTTCTGGTAAAAGCATAGATGAGCATAATGAGATCTTGGGTTTGGATGCTGCTATGAAGTACATTAATGCTACTCTGCTGTACCGTTTACGAGATATTACTATGGGGGATATATTAGAGATACATAAACGTGTATTGGGTCATGTGGATCCTGTGGAAGGAGGGCAGTTCAGACGGACACAGGTGTATGTTGGGGGACACATACCTCCAGGTCCCACGGAAATTCAAAAGCTGATGCTGCAGTTTTTAGAGTGGATGAACTCTGAAGATGCATTAGACTTACATCCAGTAAGGTAAGCTTCAGTAACATCAGGAGACATGCGTGCTTGTTTGCCCACTATAGTCATAACGACCTGCCCTGGCTTGGTACGGGTGCAGTCTGTGTTTCTCTACTATATTATGCATTTTAATTTCTAAATGTCTGTGAAAATCAGAACACATAGAAAAATCCGAAAAGTAAAGCTATGGCCGGGAATCGAACCCGGATCCTCGTCATTCCGTGACGCGTGCTATACCACTACACCACCCATAGCAGGTGGGTAGTCTCCGAATTTTTCTACCTGTTACCGATGATGTGTCACATCATTCAAACAGATGACGCTTAGCGACAAAAAATTCGCATAGTAACAAAGGTCACGTGACGGTCGGTAACAGGTAGAAAAATTCGGAGACTACCCACCTGCTATGGGTGGTGTAGTGGTATAGCACGCGTCACGGAATGACGAGGATCCGGGTTCGATTCCCGGCCATAGCTTTACTTTTCGGATTTTTCTATGTGTTCTGATTTTCACAGACATTTAGAAATTAAATTTCTAACGGTAAAACCGTAAAAGTAAAACATAAAAATCAAGAAATAAAAATTTCTTGATTCATTTGATAGTACCTATATTATGCATGTATGTATACATATAAACCTTCCTCTTTTATCTCTATCTATTGAAAAAAAGCGCATCAAAATCCGTTGCATAGTTTTAAAGATCTAAGCATACATAGAGACAGACAGCGGAAAGCAACTTTTTTATACTATGTAGTGATAGTAACATCAGGGTTACATTTATGAGCAGGTGACCTTATTGTAAACTGTTTATGGTAAATGTTGTTTGTAGATAGTTTTTTAGCTCTGAAGTTAGAGATTCAAGGTTTGTTTGGTACCATTCTGCTCATACTGTAATAACAATAATAGCCTTTATTCAGACAGTAATAAGAGTATATATACTTTGGAGCAAAGAAACCGGGTCACTTTTCATACATCTTTGCTCCAGAGTATAGTTATTTACTTTCATTATAAGGCTAAGGCCTCATCTATCCTTAGCTACTCTTGTCCATGTGCCTCCTGCTATGGCTTTGGATGGGATGAAGACATTAAAGCCGTATCAGGCAGCACATAGGCAACAGCTATGTTCTAGTACATTTCGAGGCTAGTGCGGAAAGTATGACGAGTCTCGATAATGACATTTTCGCGCATGTATCGAACGACGTTTTCTAATACAGTTACGAATAAAATACAACACAAAATAAAGTAAGTTCTAACTTTACTAGTGAAAATTTTTGACAAATTAGAGTCGTTTTTTTAGCTTTCATATTTCACTAGGCAATGGCTTTTGCTATTCAGCTAACTCAACAACTCAACTTTTTTTCAAGTACATTTTTTTATAAGAAGGTAATAATTTTATAACAGTTTACTATTACTATCTTAGTTTCATTATGTTCGATTATTTGTGTATAGAAACTACTTTTGCCTTTAGAACCTTTAGAGCCCGATATCTCGAGACTCGTGAAGTGTTGATGACATCGAAATGTACTATTTTTCATAACAAAGCCCTTATTGTCCAGGTACGCAGCTCTAGCCCACTACAAGCTGGTCCACATCCACCCTTTCATCGACGGCAACGGGCGCACGTCGCGGCTGCTCATGAACCTCCTGCTCATGCAGGCGGGCTTCCCGCCGGTCATAGTGCCCAAGCAGCACCGGCATCTCTACTATCAGCATCTGCAGACCGCTAATGAGGGGGACGTGAGACCGTTTGTCAGGTCAGTGGATAAATTAGCAACAACGTAACATGAACAGCAAAGATACTAGCTTGTTTCAACCCTCTCTGTCAACCGAGAACTTCTTAAGGTTAGGAGGGTAGATCAATTCTGTCCCATCAGGGATGGGGAAGTATTACAGTTTGTTAGAAGAAATGTTGTCACATTTTACTAACATGTTTAATAGATAACTAATCATGGAAGAGCCTTAAAACTACCGCAAAAATAACTACATGTTTGGCAAATTTTAAACCATGGCAACGAGTCACAATCCAATTATATAAAAATGTGTCCCTAATTCCTTAGGTCGCGGCATCACGTATTCACACGCCATTCGGCTGGACCGATTACGCTAATTCTTTCTTTTCGTTTCTCATATTCGTATTATTGTCAAGAGAAAGTCGTGATGAAAAACAATATTACATATTTTAAGAAAATAGAATAGAGGCAGTATTTAATAAGTAAACTCTTCCTTCCAGATTCATAGCGCAATGCACGGAGCGTACGCTGAACCTGTACCTGTGGGCGACGAGCGAGTTCTCGCACATGGTGCCGGCCATCGGAGACCCCCACATACTGGGCGAGCTGGACGTCATGGACGAACCACTGTGATTCTACTAGCTGTAAAAAACTCCTTGTTTCTAGCACGGGCCAAGAACAGGCTGGCATTAGCCAACTGCCTAAGCCTAGGCTAATGGCCTCGCATCGGCCAAGGTCCCTGGGCTCGTAGAGCAAAATATGTTTTTTGTCGAGTTTTAAATAGAAAGTTAGTAAAGAATTGCATTGCTTAAGAGCATCGACATGGGTAATTCGGCCTTGGGGCTCGACTTTTGAAGGCACTTCACTCGAAATTGGTATAAATCCGTGAATTGCTACAAAGCTACATCCTAAATAAAAAAATTAACTAGTTCACTAGAGAGTTGTAATTTTCTTCTACAGGCTATTCTTTCATCTCTGATACTAAATTGACATTACCTGTATTATCTGTTTTTTTGCAATTCAAGAATAGTGATGTGCCACAACTATCGAAAGTTAACGATAAATGAAATAGTACAGATTTTTGTAAGTTATCCTATAAAAAGTGGAAACTTAAATTTGGTATGATAATTTTTTTGGTACTTTAATTTATGACAATTTATACTCAGCATATCAGTTAGTGTAATAAACCTTTAAATTTGCTTGATTATGAAAATCACATTTTTTTTTCTTAAAATATAACATGGCCAAACCATGCACTTATCCAAGCTAACACATTGTCGATAGTTTGGAGTACACCAGTAAACAATAAAAGCTGGTATCATTTGACAATTTGACATTTGCACTTGTCAATTATCAAATTCACCACGATTTTGCACCTTTATACTTAGTGGTATTTTCACATATGTGCTTTCAAAAACCGGGCCCAAAGTCCTAGTTATTGGGATCTAAAGCTAGGCGTGGATTAAGGACAATTGGATCTTGTCACGAGATTATGTTTTAAATTAAATGGATTAGTATGTCACTGTAAATCACTGCACTTTAAGCGTTTACATTTCCAATGACTCCGGAACTCGCGAGTGCCAGTGACTACGTTTGTTGCGTGTTGGTTAGACTTCCGCTGCTTGTTCATCTTCATCTTTGTAACTAGCTTTTGCCCAAGGCAAAGTGCCATCGACCTTATAGTATCTGAGTCGTTTTCAAAACACATGTACATAGTTGAGGGACTTAATTAAAACTAAAGTTAATTGATTCCTTTGTGTTACGACTTTTTCACCCTTATTGCAATGTAATAAAGGTGAAACGGTCGTAACACAAAGGATCAATTAATTTTTGTTGTGATTAAGCCCTTAGGGTCGTATGTCGTAAGATTTTTCTCGACCCCCTCCCCCCTACCCCAAACTCACGTGAGATTTTTCAAAACTTGTACTTTGGTTATAAAAGTATTGGATTTATTAAAAAACAACACAATTTGTTTAATTATTTTTATTTGTCAGATTTTGTCATATTTTATTCAAGATACGTTTTTTTATTTTCATTCAACTTTAATTTAACTTAATTTTCACGCAGTTTTACGCCATTTTTTATTAAAAAAAAACGTGATATTTGCCAAGACCCCCTCCTGGGGGACCAAGTGAGATTTAGTAAGATTCGGCTTGATCCCCTCCCCTCACCCTTAATACCTCACGTAATTAATGGACGCCCCCTTAACTATGTAATTTTTTTTTGAAAACGACTCATCTTTCATGTAAGAGGGCTATGGTGACAGTTCGCACACAATATCAAAGAAAATGACACTATTCAACGGCAATAAGAGGCGTGATCCGTTTGTGTAATTAACAATTTTTATGCCTTACAACTTAATAACCTATATAAATTAATGATTATATTTCCCTTGAGACATACAACTGTCACGGTACCACGTAGTCAGAATGTTCTCACGGTGTGTCAATAACTTACTTTTTCGTGAAGAGTTCCATAGTTGGTCACGATTCGAGTGGTTCAATAAGTCTGGACAATTCCTATAAGAGTCAAAATTAGCTCATTAGAGGTTTTAATACTAGTAGCTAATTTAATTACCAAAAGAGACACATTGAGAGACATTAATAATAATGGGATTAATGGAATTAGCAAAATGCAGCAAAATACATATTTGTGCGATCTTTGTATTGTTAGACATTTGGGCAAAAGTTAGTTTCAAAATGATTGTAGCAGTTTGTTTGTTGCTTCCACAAAATGCCTGCTGGCAGGCCATAGATATTAATGTTGTTTTTAGAATAAAATTGCCACCTGTATTAAATATGTAAATATCATCTTTTAAAAATATGTAAAAATAAAGTTTCACTTATCTATTGAGACAAAGTTTAGAGGCAAAAATGTTAGGCCGTCTTGCAAAAAAAAACCTGGTTTAAACTTGACAGTTCCATACAATTTCACACTACTAAAGATAGCTAACACTAAATGGAGTTTTTTTTTTTCAGTAAATGGCTGATAATGCCTCAATGCGGTTTTAAATAGTGTAGATAAAACTACAAATTATTTGGCCCTGCGTTCTTATTGTCCATTCAAGACGGGCTGCTAATTATTGACATTGAATCCGAGTTTGGAGCAATGCATTGTGTAAACGTTTTGTAAATTTATGTAACGCACAGTATTTCGAGGTTGCTCAAGACGTGTTCCTTTTTTGTAATATAATAGGTATTGTGTTGGTATGCTACTTTGATTAGGAATAATGTTCATCCCTTGCCATTTTTTTTTTCGTTTCATATTCGAGTATACATCATACTTATTATGTAATTTAAGTTAACCAAAGAAATTAATTAATATGTAACACATCACGTCTTATGTACTTCGACCTGTTTGTCTGTGATACTTGATTCTGTACATATTTTAGTCTTATGTATCCCATTATTTATTATCATATCATTGTATCAATTCGTTTTAGGCTTTCGTTTCATGTTAGAAAGAGAGTATAGGTACAATCATTAAGTTTAAAAGAAGTTTTTACTTCTGAAAAAACAATGCAGTGGTGAATGGGATTGTAATTCCGAATGCTTAGACAATAATGCGTCTATTCCATGAATTTTTCAATAAACTTTAGTACAAGGTTTGTCATGACAAACCAATGGTCTCACATTCGCGACATAGGATTTATTGCCGATGCACGAATTTGAGTTATTGTTAAAATGGAATCGATTATCTGTTAAAGCTATTGGCCGATACCATATCCCTAATTTATAGAAGTCTTCCGGTTTCATTTTGAAATTATATTTAACACTGAATATAATTTAATGTTATGATACCAGTACAAATTACTAAGTATATTTCTAAATAAATTATAACAAATAATACCACCGTTTTTTATTCTTCCTTACCTATCATAAAATCTAACTATCTATTTTTAGGACAATATGGCCCCATCGATAGATGCTATGATTTAGCAAGTGTCAAAGCATTAAAAACATATTCCAAAATCTTGTGACAAAAATGTCGGCAACGTTGTACGGTAGAACACGGTCAAAAGACCCCCCCCCCCCCCCCCCCCTGTCGGGCTCTTAGCCAACGGACAATGATAGGAGACTGCCAGGAAATCTTTAACCGATGCCCAGGGTGCACCGGGCCAAGCACTGCTTCCCCCGAACGGATCCAAAAACCGCAGTTCTTGGCCACACGCGGAGGTAACCCGACTCGCACCCCTTCTGCTAACTAAGTAAGAATGTTTTCGACAGTCGTGTTTTCTAATTTAGGGATCTGTAATAAGAACGAGCCAAACTCAATTTCGATTAATTTATTATAATGTGCGATGTTAAAATATGTTTACAATAAAGCATTCGATCCGGCGGCCGCGCCGCCTCGTCCGTAACACAATACTATTACAATTAATTAAAAATGTATATAATAAAGAGAGATTTCGTTCAGTACAACCATCGCCGCAACGCAGGACTCTGATACAGAGTACTGATTTAGTTTTTTTTAATTATTAATAAGCGCTATCTAATCTCGAACTACAGATTCTCTGGCGTCGCGAACTGGACTTGCTATAGCGATAAATATGGCTGGACGCGGTGCGACGCGCACGGCGGCTGCGCAAAGCCGCCGCCGCGAGTCGCCGGCCAAAACCAAACAAGAATCAAACTAACTTCGACCTTCATTGGCAACGAGCTGTAAACAATTTCGCAGCTGTCCGCGGCGAGCGCGTTCAACTAAACAAATAAGCCGCGAAACAAGACTTGAAAACCTTACACGATAAAAGTTTATAGTTTTACTCTTTTTTTAACAAAAAAAAAGAACAAATTTTACACTTTTTATTACATAACATATACTATTTTTTTAAACATTAGCAAATGTAAAAATAAATTATAATTAAATACAAAACAGAGAATTCTGCGAATAGAAATTTATTTCTCCGGCTCATGTCAGTCCTTTAAAGCGGATTATGACGGGTCCGCTTGCAAAAGTGGCTCTATCGCTTTAGCAATAGGGTCAAATTCCATCGTGCGGGCTCCGCATAATACAGTCATTGCTGTCACCACGTTTCGGTCCGTAGCAGTTCCGCACCACCGCTAGATGTCGCTAGTACACAAGAAAGAGGCTAAGCCCAAAACTCCAAGCCCAGGTCTTAAACAATTAGTGTCCACTAATCTAATTGAAAAACTAGACGGTTAAATTCCCACACGAACATCGCAGCAGTGAGCTGCGCGCCACTCGACGCATTCGAGTCCCGCTAATTTCAAAACGATCACTTAAAGAAAGCAATGGAATGAAATCAAACGTCTCCCCATTCGTTACAGCTAAACCTATCAACGCTATATTAAATAATGTTTTTAGTTCATCGGTTAGGCACAGTGTTGTATTGATCGAACATCGAAACTAAATGATATGAATATATTACAATTGAAACAACATTATTAATAACAAGCTGAATAAGGCAACACATTTTACACGTATACGAATTAAGTAATAGATTCCAAAGTCAACGTGGATGGCTCCGGGGAATTAATTAGTTCATCAAAACCACACAAATTTTGAGCTGGCTCTCATAAATACATTTTTACACTGGCAATAACGAGATTCCAATGTTAAGACAGATATCGGTTTAAAAATTACTAGACACTGTCAAGAAAATCTGACATCTGATTAATCCTGAGACATCAACAAATACCAGCTCGTTGGAGGCAGACGTCAGATACCCCGACAGTGATAATCTGGCAACACCAATCATTATTTCATTATTTGTCATAATTTTAGAATCTCATTTTTCATTTGTTTTATATTCTAATAGATTTTGTCTCTTGATCTGAAAAACTTTGACGAGCACGGCACAACTTTGCTTTGGGCACAGATATGCACAAAAATTGCACCTTTTCTATTTTACCATCTGTTCGTCAGTGGATAAACTAGACAATCACATACAAACGTAATAAATAACAAATCTAAGCACCCACGATCTTCAATTACGCACCAAATGCTTTATTACGCTTCTCAAAAACAAATATCAAAAATACAATACGTTTTTTAGATCAAGAGCTCACAACTACGAGTTACTATTATAAAAGAAACAAAATTTCATGCAAAAAAAAAACACTGGGTAGGTAGAGTCTTTGTACTCCCGATCTCTCGTTTTTAAGAATATCTACAATTTAAAATCGTTCAGAGAAATTTTTCAAACGCCTCATTCATGTCACTCAAAATGAAAAATCGAACGCACGTGCTCTTTTATAAATAAATGACAATCGCTAACTCGTGCGTTTGATTTTATGACACCACTTAGTATGGTGCTCGAAATATTTACCCAAACGACTAAGATAGGCCATTAGACGAGTTAAATGCAATGAGTAAGTTACTTACACAGTTCCTACGCACCGTACTCCGATCTACAAGTCACAGCCGCACAATCATGGATCAAAACATCAGTCAAACCGCTAACACACGTTTTGCTAGAAAACAAGAGCTTTAGTTATTAAATCTACAATTAAATCGTTAGCGACCAGTAATATGTCTTTATTTTTTAACAAAAAATAATACGAAACGCAGACATTACCTGCTGACTTTAGTCTTACCCGCGGTCGTGTCACTCGCTACGCGCAACGGAGTCTCCACAAGTTACTCTATATACACAGCGCTCTGTCCGTCGATTTGTGCTTCACTTACAGTAAACAGTCTATCGATTCATTAACAACGCGGCGGCATCCGTTACAATGTCTGTATAAGCTTTAAAATAGAATCATGAATCCAGCACAATTTCATGTCCGCACAATTAAGCTATCGGGTATCGGGTGTGCGGCGTACATCGAAAATACTCGCGATATTTGACAATTATTAGGTTTATAGGCCAGCTACTTATATTATTAGTATCAGAAACGAATAGAGAGCTCCAAGGTCTACGTAGACAGCTGATATCGACGTTTTTATGTGAAACTTTCAGAAAAAATCACAGCCCCTTTGGCTTTGCCATAGGTTACAAGATAAGTACTAATTTGTTAAGGAACAAATACCATTAACTACATATATCCTTGAAGGATTAAAAAAAAATGTGATGATATTAACGTTATACAAATATCAGCTGTCAAACCACCTCCAAACAGCTCAGAAGTGTTGAATACAGAATAGATTTATTATAACCGCCTAACACTGCATCGCCTTACCATGACAGCATCGAGACTCAAATCGTCCAAAGCAAACAAAACAACGCAAATACGTTTACTACGAGAACAAAGTAAATTCAGACTTCAATGCTTTAAATTCAAGGCTTTACGCAGTGTTAAGCGTTAATTCACAATTTTGAATAACTGTCGATCGTGGCGGCGAGGCAGTCTGCTCCTACTAGATCCGTGCCTCAAGAAATTTAAACTACATTACCAAGCAGAAACGAACAGACCATTCCTCAAACCGATACTGAGATCCTTGTCTTACCTACCTATTTAGTATCACTGTCGACCGACAAGATTCGCGGGTGCGCGCTATTTGATGGATGGAGCCCCGTTCGTAAGACGACACCGTGCTGCAGCATCGAGCGCTTCGATATATTGATAATGAGCGATTACGGTCTGTAAATTTCAAATTTATCCCGACAAACATCTCAAGAAAAGTTTTCGTCTCGATTCTGAATCGAGCGTTACATCAATGCATGCTCTATGATTTAAGTCAAGTATGTCCTCAGTACTCGATTTAAACAAAATCATTTAAATGCGAAATTCTGTGTGATTAATTTTGGTATCACTTTTTAAGCACGACAGCTCGACAAATTTACATGACGCCACAACCATGACACAAAAAAGACGCGTAACTCGACATCACAACACTGGGGACTACGGAGCAGCGACTTGTGGTATATAGCACGGTGCCGCACGCCGCGTGCCGCGCGCTAGTGCCGCGGCATGATGCGCCGCGAGATGTGCTCCTCGTGCGTCATCTTGGCGCGGAACTCGGCGACCAGGTCCCGGGCCTGAGCGAGGACCGCCAGTTGCTCGTTTAGTAACTCCTCCCACTGCGTCGCATATGCTGCAATAAAAAAAATGTTCAAAATAACTCGTGTGTTTGGAGATTAAGTCCCTCGGGGAGATCTTAAAGCCCAACAACTTTCGATTTCGCCTTCGCCATGTTAAGGATTTTGAGAGGTAGAAATTTATTTTACTGGCAACAAGTACTCTTTGATAACGGACGTCATCGGATGTCACTTATAAAAGATTTTAACCACATAAATGCCAATAAAGATTAATAGCAAAAACAATATTTTGTGTATAATAAAATATTTACATCAACAGATACACGAAGGATCGCAATAAACAATACTGACATTTACGCACATTATAGCCATATGTAAGCCGTTTTGAACCGATACCATTTGAGAGCCAAATAGAAAATTGTTAGGCAATACTACACTCTTATAAAAAAAAACATTATTTGGTCAATGTGTGATATAATCCTTTACCTTATTACGAAAACCTAAACTATTATTATGTTAAAACGATCAGTAGCGCATAAGGACGATTTTCCAGGGATAATGTGAGGCAGATGTGCGAGCGATTACAGACACAGTTCCGGGGTTCCACGAAACTAAAAAAAACGCGGCGCATTTCGCTTTTGATCCGATCAATCGTAATTGACTAGTGAAAGAGTGAATAACAAAATGTCTGAAAATGAAAAAAAAAACATGCTGTGTGGATTTACTTCGACCGAAACAACTGAACTGGTAACTTAGGTAATAAAATAGACAAGAAAATAAAAAAAATCTGACTGAAATCAAATTAATCTGTATTATTATGATTTTTTTAAATAGATCACGATTTTTACCAACCCTGTTTTCCTTCACCAAAAAGCTAATTTAACATCTAACGCACAATATGAAATTACAGATGAGCTGAAAATAAGATCATGTATTATGGAGCGACAGCATTGGCGTTAGAACCGAAGCGATGACCGCGATGAATTTTGTTAAGTTAGACAATGGACGGACGTCGGCTTGCGGACTGTTGCGAAGTGATTCCTGAAGTTGAGTTTCATTCGTAACTATTGTTCTTTGGAAAGAACAGGTAGACAGAAGTTGCGGATGGTTACAGTCAAGTGCACTATCGCCACATAATAAGGTGTATTTACATATTTATGCTACTTTCTACGCGGCGTGACTTTGTGACCTTGACTGTACTAATATTCTGCATACCGAACTCAGTCTATCCTCATCCTTGAGTGTCGACTGCGTACAGTGTCACTACCAATCAGTGGCGCGGCGTCAAGTATATCAGAAGGCAAGCCGAAGGGCATTTAACTAGCCTTTTCCTCTAATTCTGCACAATCCTGCCGCTAAGTAGCAGTGCTTGCACTGCTGTGTTCCGGTGTGGAGAGTAAGACAGCCGGGGAAATTACGGGCACAAGAGGCATTTCATCTTAGTCCTCTAGATTGGCAACGCATCTGCAATCCCTCTGGGGTTGCGGGTGTCTATGGGCAGTGGTGATCACTTACCATCAGGTGACCCTCTTGGTCGTTTGCCTTCCTATTCATATAAAAAAAAAAAAAAAAAAAAAATAGAAGTGCCCAACTGCCTCAAAATAGGCAAGCCGGTGGGAATCCGAGTTCTATGGACGCCACGCAACTGCTACCAACATACTTATTCATCAAAGGTATCGCGGTCTCGGTCTATACTAAGCTCTTCGGAATTTAATATGCCTATTTAATATGTTACAATTCTGAATTGTAAAATTAACATGTTAAATTTTGACGGACGCCATTACGGCGTTGGTGGGAGGTAAAAGGGTTAATAATGCCAATTGTATGATACGGAACCCTTATTGCGCGATTCCAACCCGCACTTATCCAGTCGGTGGACGTACTTAGGTCAGTCAGTAAGTGGGTTATAGTGATCGCCAGGTCCGCAACCGCGTGTTAGCAACAACATTGTCGTGCAGACCTATCTTCCTGCGGTTTCTCGCGCCAACGCCGCGGCTCGTGGCCCGCAGCCGCTTGCGCGCCAAGTGGCACAGCTCTGCAACACGCCACACGGCCACACGCCACAGGCACACGCCACATTTACAACACATTACATGCACATTCAGGTTCACTATTACAGTAGCAGAAAGCTAACAAAACAAAGAAATTCGTAACGTTGCGATGAAATGCGTTGTAAAATTTTTAAATATTCAAGCTACACAGAACAAAGCATGCGGCGAGTATCGTCATGCAAAACGATATAATTTTTTATGCGCCCTTTATTTTTTTGCAGAAAACAACAAAATACAAATTAAATAAAAGCTTCGTTCATCTTACATCGGAGGCTGGGCGTTGGTCAGCCATTTCAAAACGAGAGAGTAAGATGAACAAGTGACGAAAGATATCGCAGTTCCAGAGTCAGTATCGAAGGTCATTGGGGGCGTTCAAGTATTACGTAACGCAATTTGAGGGGGAGGGGGGTTATCGTAAAACGTTACGATGCGTTACAAGGGTGGGAGGGGGTCTTTCATACAACACGTTACGTAACGTTTTCTTTTTTTAAATAAAAAAATAAGGAATTAGAACTGCCAAGTTAACAAACTACGCATGTATTGCGGGTTAAACATCTCTTGTTTTATTTAGTATTATTACCGTAAAGGCGATTAAAACTATAACAAGGATATTAGAGCGACTTTCTTGTACTTTGCGCAACATAAAATTTTGACTTTTGGGTAAAAATGGTCACTTGAGTGTTACTTAACGTTTAGGGTTACAGAAAAACGTTACGGCGCGTTACAAGGGGGGGAGGGAGGGTCAAAAATCTTCAATAATTGCGTTACGTAATACTTGAACGCTCCCATTGTCATTTCAGGTCTCCCGACAAAAGGCCGACAGAGCGCATCAAACATCCAACACGCCTCGTGGAGGCTCTATCACAAACCATGCAAAACAAGGGGATACAAGTATTTGAACATCGATCCAGACGAAGCTAGGGCGAGGCGAGAGGATACAAGGCAGCCAATCACACTCGAGCCCGCGTCGTCTCCCGCAATGTGTGTGTGTTGTGTGTGTGTGCGCGCTCACCGTCCTGGTCGTAGTCCACGTCCCTGGTGAGCTGCAGCAGCTGCAGCGTGCGCTGCTGCGCGTGCTGCATGTAGTCGGAGATGGCCTTGTGGTTGTGTGTGTGCGCTCACCGTCCTGGTCGTAGTCCACGTCCCTGGTGAGCTGCAGCAGCTGCAGCGTGCGCTGCTGCGCGTGCTGCATGTAGTCGGAGATGGCCTTGTGGTTGTGTGTGTGCGCTCACCGTCCTGGTCGTAGTCCACGTCCCTGGTGAGCTGCAGCAGCTGCAGCGTGCGCTGCTGCGCGTGCTGCATGTAGTCGGAGATGGCCTTGTGGTTGTGTGTGTGCGCTCACCGTCCTGGTCGTAGTCCACGTCCCTGGTGAGCTGCAGCAGCTGCAGCGTGCGCTGCTGCGCGTGCTGCATGTAGTCGGAGATGGCCTTGTGGTTGTGTGTGTGCGCTCACCGTCCTGGTCGTAGTCCACGTCCCTGGTGAGCTGCAGCAGCTGCAGCGTGCGCTGCTGCGCGTGCTGCATGTAGTCGGAGATGGCCTTGTGGTTGTGTGTGTGCGCTCACCGTCCTGGTCGTAGTCCACGTCCCTGGTGAGCTGCAGCAGCTGCAGCGTGCGCTGCTGCGCGTGCTGCATGTAGTCGGAGATGGCCTTGTGGTTGTGTGTGTGCGCTCACCGTCCTGGTCGTAGTCCACGTCCCTGGTGAGCTGCAGCAGCTGCAGCGTGCGCTGCTGCGCGTGCTGCATGTAGTCGGAGATGGCCTTGTGGTTGTGTGTGTGCGCTCACCGTCCTGGTCGTAGTCCACGTCCCTGGTGAGCTGCAGCAGCTGCAGCGTGCGCTGCTGCGCGTGCTGCATGTAGTCGGAGATGGCCTTGTGGTTGTGTGTGTGCGCTCACCGTCCTGGTCGTAGTCCACGTCCCTGGTGAGCTGCAGCAGCTGCAGCGTGCGCTGCTGCGCGTGCTGCATGTAGTCGGAGATGGCCTTGTGGTTGTGTGTGTGCGCTCACCGTCCTGGTCGTAGTCCACGTCCCTGGTGAGCTGCAGCAGCTGCAGCGTGCGCTGCTGCGCGTGCTGCATGTAGTCGGAGATGGCCTTGTGGTTGTGTGTGTGCGCTCACCGTCCTGGTCGTAGTCCACGTCCCTGGTGAGCTGCAGCAGCTGCAGCGTGCGCTGCTGCGCGTGCTGCATGTAGTCGGAGATGGCCTTGTGGTTGTGTGTGTGCGCTCACCGTCCTGGTCGTAGTCCACGTCCCTGGTGAGCTGCAGCAGCTGCAGCGTGCGCTGCTGCGCGTGCTGCATGTAGTCGGAGATGGCCTTGTGGTTGTGTGTGTGCGCTCACCGTCCTGGTCGTAGTCCACGTCCCTGGTGAGCTGCAGCAGCTGCAGCGTGCGCTGCTGCGCGTGCTGCATGTAGTCGGAGATGGCCTTGTGGTTGTGTGTGTGCGCTCACCGTCCTGGTCGTAGTCCACGTCCCTGGTGAGCTGCAGCAGCTGCAGCGTGCGCTGCTGCGCGTGCTGCATGTAGTCGGAGATGGCCTTGTGGTTGTGTGTGTGCGCTCACCGTCCTGGTCGTAGTCCACGTCCCTGGTGAGCTGCAGCAGCTGCAGCGTGCGCTGCTGCGCGTGCTGCATGTAGTCGGAGATGGCCTTGTGGTTGTGTGTGTGCGCTCACCGTCCTGGTCGTAGTCCACGTCCCTGGTGAGCTGCAGCAGCTGCAGCGTGCGCTGCTGCGCGTGCTGCATGTAGTCGGAGATGGCCTTGTGGTTGTGTGTGTGCGCTCACCGTCCTGGTCGTAGTCCACGTCCCTGGTGAGCTGCAGCAGCTGCAGCGTGCGCTGCTGCGCGTGCTGCATGTAGTCGGAGATGGCCTTGTGGTTGTGTGTGTGCGCTCACCGTCCTGGTCGTAGTCCACGTCCCTGGTGAGCTGCAGCAGCTGCAGCGTGCGCTGCTGCGCGTGCTGCATGTAGTCGGAGATGGCCTTGTGGTTGTGTGTGTGCGCTCACCGTCCTGGTCGTAGTCCACGTCCCTGGTGAGCTGCAGCAGCTGCAGCGTGCGCTGCTGCGCGTGCTGCATGTAGTCGGAGATGGCCTTGTGGTTGTGTGTGTGCGCTCACCGTCCTGGTCGTAGTCCACGTCCCTGGTGAGCTGCAGCAGCTGCAGCGTGCGCTGCTGCGCGTGCTGCATGTAGTCGGAGATGGCCTTGTGGTTGTGTGTGTGCGCTCACCGTCCTGGTCGTAGTCCACGTCCCTGGTGAGCTGCAGCAGCTGCAGCGTGCGCTGCTGCGCGTGCTGCATGTAGTCGGAGATGGCCTTGTGGTTGTGTGTGTGCGCTCACCGTCCTGGTCGTAGTCCACGTCCCTGGTGAGCTGCAGCAGCTGCAGCGTGCGCTGCTGCGCGTGCTGCATGTAGTCGGAGATGGCCTTGTGGTTGTGTGTGTGCGCTCACCGTCCTGGTCGTAGTCCACGTCCCTGGTGAGCTGCAGCAGCTGCAGCGTGCGCTGCTGCGCGTGCTGCATGTAGTCGGAGATGGCCTTGTGGTTGTGTGTGTGCGCTCACCGTCCTGGTCGTAGTCCACGTCCCTGGTGAGCTGCAGCAGCTGCAGCGTGCGCTGCTGCGCGTGCTGCATGTAGTCGGAGATGGCCTTGTGGTTGTGTGTGTGCGCTCACCGTCCTGGTCGTAGTCCACGTCCCTGGTGAGCTGCAGCAGCTGCAGCGTGCGCTGCTGCGCGTGCTGCATGTAGTCGGAGATGGCCTTGTGGTTGTGTGTGTGCGCTCACCGTCCTGGTCGTAGTCCACGTCCCTGGTGAGCTGCAGCAGCTGCAGCGTGCGCTGCTGCGCGTGCTGCATGTAGTCGGAGATGGCCTTGTGGTTGTGTGTGTGCGCTCACCGTCCTGGTCGTAGTCCACGTCCCTGGTGAGCTGCAGCAGCTGCAGCGTGCGCTGCTGCGCGTGCTGCATGTAGTCGGAGATGGCCTTGTGGTTGTGTGTGTGCGCTCACCGTCCTGGTCGTAGTCCACGTCCCTGGTGAGCTGCAGCAGCTGCAGCGTGCGCTGCTGCGCGTGCTGCATGTAGTCGGAGATGGCCTTGTGGTTGTGTGTGTGCGCTCACCGTCCTGGTCGTAGTCCACGTCCCTGGTGAGCTGCAGCAGCTGCAGCGTGCGCTGCTGCGCGTGCTGCATGTAGTCGGAGATGGCCTTGTGGTTGTGTGTGTGCGCTCACCGTCCTGGTCGTAGTCCACGTCCCTGGTGAGCTGCAGCAGCTGCAGCGTGCGCTGCTGCGCGTGCTGCATGTAGTCGGAGATGGCCTTGTGGTTGTGTGTGTGCGCTCACCGTCCTGGTCGTAGTCCACGTCCCTGGTGAGCTGCAGCAGCTGCAGCGTGCGCTGCTGCGCGTGCTGCATGTAGTCGGAGATGGCCTTGTGGTTGTGTGTGTGCGCTCACCGTCCTGGTCGTAGTCCACGTCCCTGGTGAGCTGCAGCAGCTGCAGCGTGCGCTGCTGCGCGTGCTGCATGTAGTCGGAGATGGCCTTGTGGTTGTGTGTGTGCGCTCACCGTCCTGGTCGTAGTCCACGTCCCTGGTGAGCTGCAGCAGCTGCAGCGTGCGCTGCTGCGCGTGCTGCATGTAGTCGGAGATGGCCTTGTGGTTGTGTGTGTGCGCTCACCGTCCTGGTCGTAGTCCACGTCCCTGGTGAGCTGCAGCAGCTGCAGCGTGCGCTGCTGCGCGTGCTGCATGTAGTCGGAGATGGCCTTGTGGTTGTGTGTGTGCGCTCACCGTCCTGGTCGTAGTCCACGTCCCTGGTGAGCTGCAGCAGCTGCAGCGTGCGCTGCTGCGCGTGCTGCATGTAGTCGGAGATGGCCTTGTGGTTGTGTGTGTGCGCTCACCGTCCTGGTCGTAGTCCACGTCCCTGGTGAGCTGCAGCAGCTGCAGCGTGCGCTGCTGCGCGTGCTGCATGTAGTCGGAGATGGCCTTGTGGTTGTGTGTGTGCGCTCACCGTCCTGGTCGTAGTCCACGTCCCTGGTGAGCTGCAGCAGCTGCAGCGTGCGCTGCTGCGCGTGCTGCATGTAGTCGGAGATGGCCTTGTGGTTGTGTGTGTGCGCTCACCGTCCTGGTCGTAGTCCACGTCCCTGGTGAGCTGCAGCAGCTGCAGCGTGCGCTGCTGCGCGTGCTGCATGTAGTCGGAGATGGCCTTGTGGTTGTGTGTGTGCGCTCACCGTCCTGGTCGTAGTCCACGTCCCTGGTGAGCTGCAGCAGCTGCAGCGTGCGCTGCTGCGCGTGCTGCATGTAGTCGGAGATGGCCTTGTGGTTGTGTGTGTGCGCTCACCGTCCTGGTCGTAGTCCACGTCCCTGGTGAGCTGCAGCAGCTGCAGCGTGCGCTGCTGCGCGTGCTGCATGTAGTCGGAGATGGCCTTGTGGTTGTCGAGCACCTCCTCCTCGGCGCGCTGCATCTCCGAGATGGCCTCGTGGAAGTTGTACATCTCTGCCGACATGTCACCCTCCTGGAATATAAACGGTCTTATAAGCTTTTTTCACCCAATCAAGTTTAATCTCTTAAATGTGAAGTAGACGATTGAATGGTCTTCCTTTACGGTCGATTTTGAAACACTATTCTCTACACTACCCTACTAGCAAAGATAATATAATGTCTTGCATTCAATCACCAGGCTTATTACCTAACTCGCTAGCAATCGTCATCGTGCTCATTGTGACAGTTCATGTATGGGCTGACAATTGGCATCGGAATCAGCTAGCTGTCACATTCATACAAGAACTGTCAAGATGAACACGATGGCGATTGCGAGCGAATTAAGTAATAAGCCTACTGATCTTTTAACATTTAGTAAAGTAAATCATAACAACACAAAGCATTATGTTTTATTTTTGCCTAGCTCAGGACGTTTATTTAGCGTGTATGTGTGCAACTATCCGCCTGACGTGATTCACAGAACCAATTTTAACAGTCGTTTCAGATCGTTCGGTCGTTTCGATCGGCTATAGCATTTATAAAGACCTTCAAGTCTGTCTCGCAGCCTCGGTTTGAAAGTTAAATCGAGTGATGGTACCCAAAACCCGAATATCGTGGATTTGCGTGTGTGTGCGTGTGCGTGTGCGTGTGTGTGTGGTGTGTGTGTACGCACGTTGAGCGAGCGCAGCTGCGCCAGGTCGTCGTGCTGCGGCTCCATCTCGACGTCTGCGGCGGGCGAGTCTGCGCGCGCGCGGGACGCGTCCGACGTGCCTAGCTCCTTCACTCTGACAAAAACAAATAACATACATACAATAAATTAATCACGTGTTTATCCCTTGCGAGGTACACCGCCGCAGACGAGACGAGGGAATCAAAATAGTGACGGGTTGCTAATCTCATCGTCTGTAACATGATCTATACTAATATTATAGAGGAAAAATTTGATCGTCTGTTTGTTTGTTTGTTTGCATTGAATAGTCTCCGAAACTACTGGACCGATTTCAAAAATTCTTTTGCCGTTAGAAAGCTACATTATCACTGAGTGACATAGGCTACTTTTTACCGCGGGAAAATACCTTTCCCTACGGGAAAATTAATTTATTGCGGGCGAAGCTGCGGACGGAAGGCTAGTTACTAATATTTTCGCTAGTACCCTCGATGAAGTTTTACGATCTGCACGGGAAGAGCAGCAGCTGATAGGTATTTTTTTAGCTCCCAAACCAGTATGGAAGATTAAGAAAATTCAAATGATGACCGTCTAATTTAATTGCAGCTTGAGACATACAATTACAATTATATACTAAAGAGTCCTCATTTCTTCTCTATAAATCCATACATACATACACAAATCACGTCTATATCCTTTACGGGGTACACAGAACCTAAGGTAACAAACCTAAAGGCCACGTTTAGCAAGATGGTAGGTGGAAAAAGAAATAAAAATAGTGATGGGTTGCTAGCCGCATCGCCTATGACATGATTCCTAAGAATTTCTTCCATTCCCTTTATTATTATTCCATTTCTATAAATGGGATAATTCAACTAAAAAATAAATGTATTAAATAATTATCGGCTGTATTCGACACGTATTTGTTGTTTGTTACCGTTTAAACTGTTAATTTTAGTGTCTGTGTCGACTTTCTGCCAGCAATCTGTATTTCAACTCCTTCATACAGTTTGACAACAAATATAATGCGCATCGGCAGTATTCGTTTGCGCAGAGAAGCGCAGACCAGTTTCCGATGGTAGCCGAACGTGTAAATAATCTATATTGAACTTTATTTGCAAGCGCAACTGGCAGAGTATTGCTTGCTTTGCATTCTTAGCTCTGTCCCGCTTACACGATTTTGCCATTGTTGGTACGAAATCGATCGACCAATAACAGCGCCAGTTTCCCGCGCTACTAGAATTGGTCTACTGCGCAGGTACATCGTGGAGCATTATTTTTGTTGTCAAACTGTACAGTGGGGGGTGTATTACCTGTCAGCGTATCGCAGCGTGTTGAGACTGTGCTCACAGGAGTTCAGCGCGGGCGACACCATAGCGATCATGCAGGTACGCGACTTGTCCCCGATGAAGCTGTCTCGCAGCACCTGACACGCACAAACGTCACAATCAGTGGAAGACAACTTTACTCCGGACGCAATGACTTGGTCGCTGTGTCTCTGTCGCTCGCAGTTTGCGCACACAAACGCGGAAACGGGAGGGAGATAGCAAATAATTACTCACGAAACAGAGATACATAGTGACACGTAGTCCGCAACCGTAATTAATTATACAAGTACACCACAACGCTGATTCTGCTGGCACATGGCCGCTGTATTTCCCTGGTCATTTTGTCAAAGTTCGCTATCCAAGTATGTATATTATGGAACAAATTAATTCCTTACCCAACGTAGAATGTTCTCACAGTGAACGTCACCATGTTTTTCTAGGCAAATCAATGTCACTATGACATGTTTTGCCTTGTTTATTTTCTTTAAAATTGTGTATATTATTTTATATTTGTGTGTCTTGCAAAAAGGAATAAATGTCTTCTTTCTTTCTTTCTTTATTGACTGCGACAAGATTTCACGTGGGTCAATCAATTTGTTCGATAGTACATTATATCAGTTTGTTTATTAATTTATTCAAACACATTTTAAGTCATGTTCATTTTCATTCTAGTACAGGTGTTACGTGTTAGGGTGGTAGGTACAGTCAAGTGTAATAATAATGTATCTAGTCAAAGTTTCAAAAATAAGTACCATACGCTCTTACACCGGCGTAATAAGGTCGTGGGACGTATTTTTGAGAAGTTCATATCGATACTTAGTTTTGCACTTGACCGTACATGAAACCCTGTCAGGGTATACAATGTCTATAATAGTCCTCTAGCACGCGTAAAATACGGACTATATCAAATTTAAAGATATTTTTTTCTATTTTGCCGAGGTTGTTATTATTTGAAACAATCGGGGCTAGAACGTAGTTTTCTTTTCACATTATACATCGAAACGGATAAAAGCCAGTCATTGCCTCCATCCAACATTATTAAATAAAAAAACGAACACTTGCTGCGTACGCACCTGAGTCAGCTTGGAGGCGCGGAAGGGCAAGTGAGCGCCCTTCATGCCGAGAGCGCGGATACACTCCTTCAGGGCTAGCAGAGACTTGTTGATCTCGGCGCCTTCCATTCCTGAAGAAACAAATAGAAAAAAATACGTACCAAAATGCAAAACAGATTATTCAGGCGCTTGACAAACATTTGTAGTCACTAGCATAAATATATGATGGTGAACAGTGGGGGCGTTCAAGTATTACGTAAGCGCTTGAGGGGGGCGGGGGGGTCTTTGCTTTGCTTATTTTTGATGACATGGGGGGAGGGGGGGGGGGGGTCGATATGGTGATTACGTCAGCAGCTTCGATTCGAACTGCTGCTCACGAATCAATAAAAAACAGAATCCATTAAAAGAAAAATGCATATAGGTACCAATGATTACGTAAGCATGGGAGGGGGGGGGGGGGTAAGAGGTTTGCTTACTTTTGCTGACAAGGGGAAGGGGGGGTAAATAACTGTAAAAAATCTGCTTACGTAACTTAAAAGTACTTTAAAGTAAAGTACTTGAAAACACTACCGCGGTAAAAATAAGTGACGCTTCGAAGGAAATCTGATTCTGGCAGAATCATTCTACTACCCGAAACGACAAATTCAATTTGACGTTTAAACGTGCAATTTTCCGCATAAAGGCGGCACGCGTCTCTCGTCCACATGCCACTTCTAGGTTTGTCTTATATCTGTGTGTATGTGTAACGTACTGGTCTGCCGGTTGGCGGAGGAGGTGTCGGCGCCGCGCTCGTTGCCGGCGAGGTCGATGAGCGAGAACTTGCCGTGCACGCGGTGCATGCCCGGCGAGCGCACCACGATCTGGAACACCGCGTGCGACCGCGACGAGTTCGAGTTCGCCGACGTCTGCAACGCACACGCAACACACACTAAAATACTACATACTCATACACAAATCACGTCTTTATGTGGACAGAGCCTAAGGTAACAAGACCTACAGGCCACGTTTAGCAAGACACTGAGGGCGTAGAGGTGGAAAGTGGAATCAAAATAGTGATGGGTTGCTAGCCGCATCGCCTTTAACACGATTCCTATGATTTTCGCCCATTCCCTCGATGGGCGTTATGGGGATGAAAATTTTAACATAACCATTTTGCTGTCAACTTAAGGTTTAAATTCATCTGCTGTTTTTTGGAACACAGGTAGACGTGTAACGCTATTTGTAAGTGTGTATATACCTGTCCCGAGGTGCGCGCGGCGTTGCCGTGCTGTATGAGGCGCAGCACCTCGTCCACGTTGTCGACCACCTTCTCCGTGAGCCCCACGATCTGCACCTGCTGCTTGCCGTCCTCCAGCACGCGCAGCTTCGCCTTGTCCGCTAGCAAGTCGAACACCTGGAATCATAAGACAGTGCCATCATACAGCTGCTAACGTTTACCTCGCAACTTAGGTGGTTTTCATTTTCTTGATGTCATCTGTCACCGTAAGCTATTTGAGACATTGATAAAAACGTTAGACTCGAACAAAACACGCGCTCCTCGGCCATCGACTTGGCTGTATAACATTGTTGTTCAGTATTCCAGTCTCTTTGGACTTTAAAAAAAGTTAAAAACAAATGAAAAACAGTGCATCAATCCGATTTATGGTCAGAAAATCGCGCCTGCAATGTAATTCGGCCGTCAACGAGGCCCTTCGTGTTACTTAGAATACAATGACGACATTAACGACAATGTTTGAGAAAATAGTGTTAGTCACTGCAAAGTTTGCAAAAGCTTATAACGACATCCACGTAAGGATGAAAATTGATGACGAGCACATAAGCAACTTTCAGAATGAAGAGATAGAAACTTTCCATTTCAGAGATCCAAAAAAAAAAAATACCATGAGTAACCCTCTAAGACTGTGTTAATAGTCAACCAAGAAATGAATTTAGCTATAGTTCAAAAAATGGCAAAGCAAAGCACCGCCTCGCACGACTCACTTCACTGCAAACCACTTTCATGCCCGTGTTTTCTCTCAGACATTATCTTACTGTAAGGTCCTTGGCTAGTGGCACACGTAAATTGTTACATGAACCAGTGTGTCAGTACCTTTCCGGAGTATATTTCGAAGAACGAGGCGGACACGATGAGGTTGAGCGGCTTGTATTTAGGCGACTTGAGGTACGCGAACACGTCGCGAGCCGCCATCGCGTATATACCCTTCTTGCAGTCCTGCGTCTTACCCTGCAAAATGAACAAAGTTTTATAATAATCAATCATTTTGGGCTATGTCTTAAATAGTGATGTTCCGGATATCCGTATCCGTATCCGTGTCCGTTACTTTTCACGCGGATCTTTTACGGATCTTTTACAGGTAATTAGGTAGAACATTTGTATCAAAACCATACACAAACGTGACACACTAAACCATAACCAAAACAAAAGTAGGTACTACCCGCGCAACGCAAGTCGAAACATGTCCTGCCTGACGTTGCGGCGAGCGTGACGTCAACTATCGCTTCAAGGTCGCGGGCGCCGCCACCAATCGAATAAAAAAATAAACATCCGTATCCGTATCCGCGGATCTTGACACTAAATATCCGTAATCAGATCCGTATCCGCGGATATACATTTTTAACGATCCGGCACATCACTAGTCTTAAACACTGCTTTAAGCAATATGACAAGTGACAACTCACATTCTTATAGCGGGAGATATAAATTGCTGCATAAGGCATAGTCGACAAGGAAATTACTACCTATCGACTATTTTCTCGATCAAAAAATGCACCATAGGTACTAGGTACTGATAACAAGATCAGACACGAATAAACAAGTGAAGACTATCGCTAAGAGAATGTATATCTTTTTAAGATTTTCGACTGTTTATTACTGTCTGTAAGTCACACTCCAATAGAAAAGATAACATTAATCAATAGTCGATTGGCCTTTCATAATGACAGCAATAATTATGGACAGGTTTTATAGTTTTGACGAGGCTGGGACCATCGGACTAAATTGCATAATTTAGAAAACTCGGATTCAGTTGCTACTCCACTTCGTCTAGTCCAGCATTTCTTAAAGTGGGCTCCATGGACCCCTTGGAGGTCCACAGCAACGCAGTTAATTAGCCATAAACATTTAAACTTAAAGATTTTTTTAACATTGAGTAGCCTTTGTTTACTTTTCACAGAAATCTTCACCAGGAGTCCATGGATCATCTGAAATCCCGAAAGTGGTCTGTGACAGCGAAAAGTTTAAGAAACACTGATCTAGTCCAAGGCATTTTGTCAACCACAGTTGACTTCACAAATGTCAAATAAAAACACCATTAGTAAAAACTAGTGACCTGGAAATCTCCACCCATGGTGTGCGTTTTCCCGGAGCCGGTCTGTCCGTACGCGAAACAGGTCGCCATGCCGCCCTCGAATATCGTCTGCACCAGCGGCTTGGCCGTATACCTGAAAGAGTATATCAACATTTACACATACATATATACATAAATCACGTCTTTATCCCTTACGAGATCGGGTAACAAGATCCAAAGGCCACGTATAGCATGATTGTAGGCGTAAAGGTGGAAATACATACACAAATCAGGTTTTTATACCTTACGGGGTAGACAGAGCCCAATGTGACAAGACCTACAGGCCACGTTTAGCAAGATGGAAAGGGGAATCAAAATAGTGATAGGTTGCCAGCCACATCGCCTTTAATATGGTTCCAAAGATTTTCGCCTATTCCCTCGATGGGCTTTTACTATTTACGCGGGAAGAGAAGCAACCGTTACATTCTATGTTAATTCTTTGCTCCCAAACCATTATGGAAGTACGGAAGTACCAGTATAAGTTACCTAGTCCCAAAGTAAACACTAGTAAGGATTGTTTTATGGGTACTAGGCAACGATATACTTACTTATATAGAGAAATACATACTTAAATAGATAAACATCCATGACTCAGGAACAATTTGTGCTCATCACACAAATATATGTCCTTACCTGGATTAGAACCAGGGACGCTTGCTTTGCAGGCAGGGTCACTACCAACTAGGCCAACCCCGTGTCGTTAAATCGTTAAATAAATTGCGTCAAAAAAAATATTTTTGAAGTGATAACTTCTCTAGCGGCGTTGTGCACTTTTTGGGAAGGGTAAAAAATGTAAAACTCGCGTCAGGTCACGTGACCGTCAGGACATGTGACCTGATCGAAAATTCGTAAGACTGAGGGAGGGTGGATGCTGGGTCGTTTAAGCGGCGTTGAGCGCTTGCGCGAGTGTGCGTGTGTGTAGTTTTCCCTTCTGCCGGCACTCCCGGAGTGCAAACCGTTGTTTTTTTTCTTTTTTCTTTCTCTCCTATTCAGATGTACGTGTAATGTAGCGTATGTGGTGTTGTGTGGTATGCTGACCTGTAGACGATCTCGTTAGTGCAGGCATCGTCGAAGGCGTAGTCGAAGCGGAACTTCTGATTCTCCAGGTACTTGGTAAGGTCAACCTTGTTCTTAGGCTCGTGCACGATCATCTGGTCTCGCGTCGGCACTGAGATCACGTCCACCTGAACGCACAAAATAAATGGTATCAGATTAATTCGTCTCATTTATTTCTATGAAGCTAGTGTGTGTGGAACTATACTATAGTCCAACCCCTCTCGTTCTGAAGGCCTTTACTCAGCAGTGGGACGTATACAGGTTGGATTATATCATGTTACAAGGTGTCAATCATGCTTAACGTGGTTATAAGTCTTGTTATCTTAGGCTCTGTTTACCCTGTAAGACCTTAAACATTTTGCTGTCCATGGTCCACTTCCAGAATTTCAAACAGTCCATAGAACCCCATTTAAGTATATCACAGGAAAAGAAAACAAAACCTAATATAAAAGTCATTTTAAGTAAATATGTTAAGGGTTAACTGAGATGCTGCGGATCTTACTGACCCCTAAGGTTTCCATGGACCCCACTTTAAGAAGCCCTGCTGTAAGGGATTAAGTTGTGATTCATGTATGTTTGCGATGTTACCTCTTTCTTGTTGAGCTCCTTCTTGTTGAGCGGGCGTTTGCGCACGCAGACCGTAATCTGGTGGTCCTCGACGGGCTCGTTGCCGGTTAGCGGACGGAACTCGATGCTCTGCTGGTACTCGCGGATCATCGCCAGGAACTCCCAGTTGGGGTTGCCGGGGTCCATGTTCATTAGGGCTTCCTGATAGTTACAAGGACATCAGTTGGTTAAGACTAGTAGCAGATTGGTACCAATCCATGGTAACTTAACAGCAGTGGCCAAATTATAACCTGACCGTGGCAAATTAATCAGATGGCGGTTCTTCAGATATAAAGTAGCCGTCTGTACTCCAGGCTCAGCCAGTTCCGGGCCTCCTAAAGTTAGGGGCACCGTGGCATTTTGCCCAACCAGCCATCATGTAGTTACGCCAATGCTTAACCCGTCGAGCGTCCTGTGTGCACGGGTATGCGCACAACGTTATGCGCTCTGTGCACACGGGACGCTCGACGGGTTAACAAGTAAACTTTGTATGTAAGGGGTAATTATAACAGAGAGCCACTATCACTGATTAATGGTATTCTATTCCTGGAAAATGCAATGTGACGCAGACGAAATAGCTGGCAAAAGCTGGCGGCATATTAAACTCCTGAATCTATTTGATCTACTAAAATAGTGTTTAAGTCGTTCATCAAGGCGGATTTGTTCATATGATTAAAGTTCTGAAGCAAAACTAAGGAGCATCCAATTTAACTACCTATTCTCCAAATTTCCTTCGCTTCTTTCTGTCTTACAGTCCTCAGTCACTCTTTGTGACCTGTCCCTCACCTCAACGGGAGCACGCTCGTTACCTTCTCCTCCTTGAGCTCGGCCTGGCGCTGCCGCCGCTTCTCGCGGTTCTCCTTGAGGCGCTCGACCTCCTTGACGACATTGGAGCGGCGCACGGCGCCCGACGCCACCGCGTGCGGCACCGACACCGTGCTGGACGCCGCCCCCGCCGCCGCGCCGCCGCGCGCGAGCCCGCTGCCCGCGAGCGGCGGGTTGCTGAACTGGAATACACAAGTTATGCTCCATTTTAGTACAGTATCGACTTTATTATATCGCCCACACACAAGAAGGGTTATCGACTACCTAGAGTAGCCGATAATCACTTCACGGCCAGCTGTGTCGCGCGCGAAACTACCCTTCTCTTTCTTGACAGCGCTCGTGCGTACTCGTACCCATGCTGGCAACGTGAAAGGGAAAAGACCAAGAGGGAGAAACCCTATGCGATGAACCGATCAGATACGCACCGCTCTTGATACCACGACGCCTTTTACTCTGCTTCGAACAGAGGCAAATAGCGACAGAAAATTCGCAAAAAAATACTCTTCAAATGTGTATCTAAATAAGACTAAATATTCAACGCTTAGATATTTTTTCACGTAAATATGATTCAGGTTTTCTGTCTCACGAGTGATTTGGGATAAGGAGGTACAAAACTCATTCTTCCGGATGCTAGCGTATTTTGCTTCAAGGATCAGGCCAACGAGAGTAATTTTTTCAGTTGCGAATCGCGTAACTCGTTTTCAAACAAACCTATTAGCTCATCTTGCATCACTGTCCTCACCATGTAAACTAAAACGGGATTTTATCACGATACCGAACGCAACGTACGCGTTACACGATTCGCAACTCAAAAAAATACTCTCGATGGAAATCGCGCGATCAGCATTTAATAAACGTCATTATTATACTAAAAACTGAATCGCTTCTATTCGAGAACTTAGAAACTCGATAAGAATGAGTCGCGTAAGGATGCAAGCAGCGGTGTGCAGCAGGGTGTCGCCTGAATAGGCTCGAGGCGCACCACAATTTCTATGCGCTGCCTACGTTGACACCCCACTTCACACTCTAGGAGCAGGTTAGGGTATATTCCCACAAGTTCCATTATCACTATCCAAATAAGGGAACTGGTAATGGAACTATCGGGAAGAGATCCAGGTTAATGGGGGTGAGGAACCTCTTTGTTGTTGCGTGCGTTGCGAGGCATGTAAGGCAGGTGCGCAGGTAGGACGGAGGCGGCGCTCGGCGTGGAGCCAGCGCGCGCGCGCCCGCCCGATGCTGGCGGCTGCGGGGAGGCAAGGGTCAAGGGGGGATGGGAGAAGGTTATTTCACTGTTTGGGTATCTAAGAGCTCTGTTACTGTCACTATCTGTTGCCCGCGACTTCGTTTGCGGAGAATTCGCTTGTGGCTATCCCGTGGGAACTATGCAATTTTCAAGGATAAACCTGTGGTATCACCGGGACTGAAACTAACTGTATACCAAATTTCAACTAATTATGTATGTATGTTTAATGTAACCGCAGCAATATAAGGCGTCAGCACGCCAATTTTACTTAATTAGATGCTTAAGTTGTTGTGTACTAAGCTGCATAAGTTATAGTTTTTAACTATCCCACGGGAACTCTTTAATTTTCCGGGATTCAAAGTAACTAAAATATGGACCAGTCCAACAGTTTTGGACATTAGCGAACACAGACATGTATAGGCAAATGGACACATCAATACATTACATACAAACATACAGACAAAAATTGTAAAATCTGCTTTTTTGTATTTTATTACTGTTCCCCGATCGTTGGCAGTCCATTTTTGATGAATTTATTTAATGTACAGTCACGAACTTTCTACTGATTTATTATATGTATAGATAATAGATGTATAGTATGGATTTTTTTTATCATACTCAATGTGTAAAAGTAAATACCCGGACGTAGTATGGCACATCCGCATATTACGCGTTTGTAAACTACGTACGTAGGAGGTATCATCCTAGACCAGACAGACGTTCATAAGGTGATTTACACGCCTGGTCGTTCACCTTTGTTAGAGCCAATAAAATCAATTCACACTATTCCGGAACGTTAATTCAAGTATTTTCTTAATCCAAACTACGAGCAGTCGTATGGATAGAAAAATACCGTAAATCCTGACGTAACGAAAATGGTAGGAGTACGAGGTCAAGCAAGATTGCAAAGATCGTATCTGAGTCTAGGATTTTTAAACTAAACATTTCATCTTAAAAAAATTAAATAATGTCATTATAGTCCCATGGTATTAATTAGCCCTGCGATCGATTGCAAAACGTTGGCTTATCCACAAATGCCAGTGCCTGTAATTAAGGCTTTCATCACAATTTTGAATACAAAATTAAGTCATCCCTTTGAACGTAGACTAATGAAATATGAAACTTAACGATTAGAAAGAAAAAAATCTGAGGAACACTTACAGGGGTGTTCAGTCAAGGTAGCTCATCACTTGCTAAAAAACTTTTCACAAACGCATGATTCCACAAACTCATCACTTAACAAACATTTATTATTTTGCACATTACATTTGCTAATGCGTAAATGCAAAAATAATCCAAAAAAAAAACTAGCTCAGTAGGCTTATTACCCAACTCGTTCGCAATCGCCATCGTGTTCATTTTAACAGTTCATGTATGACAATTGGCATCGGATTCAGCTAGCTGTCACATTCATACAAGAACTGTCAAAACGAACACGATGGCGACGTTTAATAAAAAATACAAGCAGATAATAAAGCTTTGTCAAATGATGAATTTCTGATATGATACATTTGTAAAAAGTAACCCAACCAACCACCTGCTGATGGATCCGGATCAATCCAAGACACAGGTGTATACACTGACCTGCTGCGTGACGCGTGCGGGGTTGGGCGCGGGGTTGGGCGCGGGCGCGGGCGTGGGCGGCACGTTCTCGGCGCCGCGGCGGCCGGTCGTGTCGCCGCCGTGCCCGTTCGTGTAGCCCGGCGCCACCGACGTGCGCACCTGGTTGTTGCGCGTCGCGCGCGTCGCCGGCGCTGAGGATAAGCGTCACGTTACACGCTCTGTTGCAACACGTTACACGCACTAGCAAAGCAAATTAGTACTCGACTGGGAAAGTGTGGTGGGTGAGCGGGCACTCGGCCTAGTAAACAAAACGAGATCCGAGTGACTCACTCGTCATTTTGCTGGGTTGTACACTAGGCCGAGTACTCGTCACAAAGAATACACGAACCGAACACTCGGCGGAGGGCGCTCTCTCGTGCTGTGCTCGATACGTGATCAAGGCATTACATTTGAACGTGGTTACAGAAGGCACTGCTTGATTAAGCGTATGGAATAACTAAACAAACCCAGATAAGATAGATGCTCGAGCACGCTGGCTCTCAAATATACATGTTACGCTACACGCAATAATGTCTGTAGCTACCTTTAAACACCTAATTTGGAAGCTGAACACCAGTGCGACGGCTGAAATAATGGTGGAGACCACAGTATGTGCAAGAACAATACTATCTCATCATTTCACTGTTATTTGAACTGTTCTCTAATTATCCGTGTCCACGAATCATACTGCAAACAAAACAAAGCCAAAAAAAACGAGATGTGCAGTAAGTAAAACAACGCCGAACGCAACGTGCTACAAGCTGTGTCCCTTACGTGGTTGCAGTATGTGTTGCTCCGTTGCGCTCCCCGTCTCTGGAGGCAGTTTGGGCGATTCAGCAACGAACGCCTCAATAGGTCCATCGCTTTCCGCCGAGACGGACGCGACTCGCCGTCGGCATCTCAACCACGAACAGCACATGGTAGGCTCGTTTAAGGTTAACTATAATTCTTTGGCATTTCTCGACTAAGCAAGAATCAATTCAATACTAGTGACATGTACACGCGTGTGACGGATTATTTGGAATGGCGCTCTGCGTTGGCGCAAGGCGATCTGCGCTCGCCATATTAGGATCCGTTTCCGCACTCAAGGCAATGAACCATGACGCATGCGCGGCGAAGGTGAAGTTGCATGCACAGTTCACACACAATTTAACATGGTATCTAGATCAAAAACGTGATAAAAACACCGATCGAGTTTCACAGCAAAAAAGACTGTTAAAAAGCAGAGGGAACCGTGACTGCTCGTAATAGGCGCATGGAAAAACGGCAGCGCTGATCGAAAAAGTTGGAATGGAACTTATGAAGTAGCTAATGGACGCGGCGGCAAACGAAAAGTGCTGCACATAGAGAGTTTAGTAACCCCAAAACTTTAATGCCTAGCCGAGTGCTCGACAACTTTACCCAAAAAAACTTCGGGGAAATTACTAAGTTCGTGAGCATTTGAAAGTGAAAACTACGTAGAAAAACAGAGCTGTGTTGCAATCGATATTTGCACAGAATTAGAAATCCTACCAAACTGTTCAATAGAAACCAACCCACGTCGACGACGAAACACAGACTGACGAGTCTTCGAACACAGATCAATTACCGTCTTCGGAGCGGGTAAAATTGGAAAATAATTGTCGTACGTTAGCGATCGTCTTTTGTCCCAATGAAAATTGACGTCGTGACGCCACACGGCTCAAATGGCCCGATCGATTGTGATGGATGGCCCGCGTGGTCTAAACTTGGTCTAGCGACTGAATCCATAATGAAGCGACTGAAGCGGATAAAGCTGTAATTAGTAATTAAGTTAACGCTAGCAGTACCGCCTTTAATTATAACTCGGCAACTTCCCAGCTTGCGAAATTGCAGACTTGTAGAAGCAACGTGGATTATACCGTACATTTTGCTTGAACGCTTGTTTAATATATCATTAGCTAAATCAACCAGTAGCCTAGTTGGTTGTATGCAATCAGTTAAGTCTTCTAATTTCTATTGTTTGAGATAGTGAACTGATGCGGACGCGGATGTGATAAAATGCTCCACATATTACAAATTTGTATTACCTACTATAAATAAAGTAGGTAAGTCGCTGCAATCATAATAAATAACCTCAAGTACTTAGCAGAAGCACGACCACTTTGAATTTTCGCCATCAAATACCTGTTCATTTCGTTACACTACAACAATGACAAATTTCACAATAAAACTGAATTAATGTAAACTCAAGATTATATTTAAAGTTATTGTTAAAGTGCCTTGGTGCAACTCACACTTCATATAAACATCTCCACGTGTACCTTATCACATATTAATAATCAGCTGTTTTACTTAAAAATATTAAAAAGATATCACCAATCAACAAAGCCTAATAAGGACATTAAAAGAACTTCTTGCGGATCAACGTTCAGAAAAAGAATGAGTTTAATCAAATTAACGCTGAAATCAGTTTAAAGAGTGAAATGTGGAGATACGAATAACAAGACTTGACTACCGTTGCTATAGCAACGGACTATGACGCGACTTCGATATGAACGTAACGGGCTTCGATCAACAATACAACTAGATTCACGGTGATAGCTCTGAAAACGGCTCCATGAAATAAGACCACAAAATAAATTTGTGGCCTTCTTTCTGACAGTACGCGCCAACCTCGGCCAACGTAAGGACGTGTCAAAATGCCACAATGTGCGTTCAAAAATTGTAAAAACAGCCACCGAAACACTAAGGTTTCGGAAGGAATATCTTTCTTTAAGTAAGTACAAGTCAGTATTTCATAAAGTACGTGATAATTTGCAGTTTACATTTTAAAATCAATAATTTATTGTTTGGCAATGATGGCCCACCATCTTGACAATTATCGGTGGTTTTAGAACAAGAAATTCATGGAGTAGTTCTCGTTTTAAAATAAAATATATATTGTTTTTTTTTGTAGATTTCCCGTCCCTGTGGGCGTTTCGGAAAATCCTTTCTTAGTGTTCCCCTACACTCCCCAAGGGAACTTGAAGGCCAAATTTCAGTTTTATACGACCAGTAAAACGAAAAATCGATCCCGTAAAACTGAATATATAAATCCCGTTTTTTTCCCGTGGGAATTTCCAAAAATCCTTCCTTAGTGGATGCCTACATTGTATAAGGTATCTATGTGCAAAATTTCAAGTCTCTAAGTCCAGTAGTTTGGGCTGTGCGTTGATATATAGTTGTCAGTGAGTCAGTCAGTCAGGACTTTGAATTTTATTAGCTTATAGTAAATTTCAAATTAAATTTTGCACATAAATTCGGAAAAACTCAAGAGGTGCGAGGCCTGGTTTGAAACCACGACTTTCTGCTTGAGAGGCGGTAGGTCGAACAACTAGGCTACTGCGGTTGTTGCCTGGCTGGGCCTGCGTGGGAACTATGGCCCAATCCCTCTCGTTGTTAAAGGAAGCCTGTGCCAGCAGTGGGACGTAGATAGGCTTAATTATTAAAATTCATGTTAATATTTGTATTTGTAAATATCTGACAAATAAAAAAATTCTGAGTTATATACTTAATTGCGACTCTATTATTACCCTGTTCCTCAAATAGAATGACATCTTTTTGAAACGAAGGTAGTTCTTTTGTTTATCGACCGCTTTCGCTCGTCTTGTGACGAAACGTCGTAAGTATTATATACAATTATAATTATTTGGATCTTTGTTGCTTAGACTTAAGGTTTATTTTACGTTAATAAAGAAGGTAAAACAGATATAGCTATAAGCATAAGCAACAGGGCCACTTTTTCGCTTTGATTTTGTATGGGACCGTGAATCTAGTTGTATTGTTGATCGAAGGTAACGGGGATTGGGGAAAGGCCATCGCTAACCAGATCGTGAAAGAAAATCTTGAGACAGGTTATAAGATTAATAAAAATCATGAAACATCACATTTTAAGTGTCTAAATAATTCTGAGTAGTCTACGTGGTTGCGTAGATCAGGCAAACGTGTGGTCTTCCATCCTAAGGTGGAAAATCCTTTGCGCGTCATAAAATACGATGTCGATAAGACGTGGCAGTTACTTGAAAGTTCTACTTTAGCGACATATTCGTTTGATAGGAAATTAGATATTGTGATAGAACACTTATTCGGCCGACCGTAAGTACTGTCTACGTCGTTGGTTTTCTTGAGGGAGTTGTAACAAGATATCACTGAAACGTGAATCGAATGTGTTAGCGATACTGTAATATAAGAAATGCATAAGTTGCACTCTTTCCCAGCCATTACTTAGAGAGCTTCTACTTGGGTGGCTGCCGAACAACTTAAGATAATGAAGTGAAAACATGCTAATAAGCTTTAATTAATACTTTGACGTGTTTTTTGAAGATGTCATATCGCTTATCAGATAAGACATTATTGACAACAACAAACATCACAACTCAGTCAAACAAAGCTATTGCAGTAACTAAAGCACATGACCGCCCAGCTTTAGCGTAAAAAAGTATTTCAATTTAGTTTTGTGAACTCAAATCAACTCGCACAAAAATTCAACCACCACAAAAATTAACAAACTAACTTGTTAAAATTATAGGGAATTTCGTATCCTATCATCCATAATTTCTAATTATGTGCACCAGCCTGCCACTGAATTGATAAAACAAGCAAACATGCAATTGTAAAAAACCAAAAAATTCTCCCAACACCTTAGTTTTGCAACAGCATCCACTCTAGCATAATAAAATGTTCACGGCCAACAGAAACGGACAAATCAACAAATATAACAGCTATTGCTGTGGGTCACAAAAAAACTCAATTCAACGCTTAAATTCCCATCTCCTTGCAAAACGTGCAGTTAAGTCTGAACATAAAGGCGCCCGTTAGGTCGGCGAGATTAACTATCTGACCTGGAAGTCTTGAACGGTATTTATTGCACCTATCCCCGTACCCAGTACGTACCTCAAGGCGTTTCCTTCGGTTAATGCACTATGGGATCTGATATGATTTATTTACGATCGTAAAGTGGTGCAAGGCGGAGGTATTTGTAAAAACTTTAGCTCTGTCTCATGTCATAACAGCGGATTTTGTCCCTAAAAGGTTTAGTTAGAGGTGAGGGACATCTGAAATTAACCCCTTCAAATAACTGAATTTCGACTTCTCTATAATTCACGCAAGAAGAAAATTGCCTACACCTATCTGGGAGCCGGCCAGAAGCCACATTCAGTTCAACTATCAATCAAGAAGAGGATGTGTCACTTACACATTCGCCACGCTAATACAAGTAACTGGAACGATTGAGCGTGCCAAATCCGCAGGATCACCACCACAATTACACAATTAGGCAGCAGTAGGACACTGGAGGACATCATCAACTAGGACCCAAGTTTGACGCAGGCGTCTCGGTTCGACAGTCCGCGCCCACGCAGCGCTTGATTCACTCGGTGCGTTATCCTCTATCCACAACAACATAAACAAAAAAATGCCATCATGTGGGACGATTAACGACGTTCATTATATTTAAGGAACTACCGGCTTCTTTTTCACATAAAACCTATTTTCATTACGCTATTATGCCGAAAGAAATTACAGGACATGAGTCAGCGCTACATAGTGTTAAATAACAAGATAAAGTTTAACAATTCGTTAACGCGAAGGTTGACAAGGTCGACGGGCGGCATTAACTTTGAAAGGGCAAACAACTTCACTTCAATACCACTGAAAAGGAAACTTTCCCGGTCTAGTCATCGATATTATTCACGCGGACCGGGAACTACAATTCCGATATATCCCGCCACGAATGATTCCTAAACCGTCCACGAAAGATTCACAATAGCTTGAACACTAAGGCAGACAGGGGGTTGAACTTACGGCCTACGGTTTTAGTCGAGCGCCGCTGCAAATGCGTTTGAGTGCATCTCTCGTACAGCGCTGGCATAATGGAAGTTCGAAGTTGAATCGATGAAAAAAAAATCACAAAGGTCAGGCTCACTGCACTAATGTGTGTGATCCATTTGATTGGTTCGTTTTGAATAAGGAACGGTGGTGCCAGCCAGTGTTGTGGTACACGGCCGCTCGCGCACTGTCCGCGCGCGTTTTGCCGCCCTATACTTATAGCCGTGGTAACGGAGCCGAATGACCGCCCCATGTTAAATTCAACCAACCCCAAAATACACACACTTGTTTCACACGCCACCACGTTGTTTAATGATGATAAACATGGACATTACGGCTTCACGGCTTCATATAAATGTAAAAGGAAGGTGTACGTTAACAGAAAGGAAGGTGTATTATCAGTCTTCCTGTTTCGGTGAAAATAAACGCCGTGATAAGAAAGGTTAAGTTTTAAATAGAAACGCAAACGAAGGTCCGTCCTGTAACGTATTTATGGAGACGGCCTTAACATGTTATCTTGATTCTCTTGAGATATTCTTATATAAATCGTCGTGGTTTTTATAAGAGCTTAGGAGAGTTGTTGCCTTCATTAGCTTTGTCCGTTAATACGCCTTTTTGCATATAATATCCAACGACGGGAACGAAATAAATAACTGATTGGAGTAATTATCGTTCCGTTTTGTCGTGGATTGTTCACTGTCATAAAAAATGCCAATAAACAATATTAAAGTCTATTTTCAAAAGGCCATACTCGTAGGAAATTAGCCATATGGAACGTATATTATGTCGATACGACACGTGCAAGCTACCGTATTATTCTCAGCATGATTTTCAGTAAAAGCCAATGTATACGTGCGAAGTCTAGCATACTCGTTCATCACTCTTTACGCTGTAGCAAAAAAAGCTAGTTAAAAATTAGCATACGAACGCGTTGGGTTCAACATAAGCAGTTCGTGCTCTCAATTCCATGGCCAGGGTCAGGGTCAAGGTCACACAGACGATACCCGAAATACGCACTAGCTAAAGGTTAAATAATTACCTTATGCTCAGTGGAAAAAGTTAAAGGACGAGGAAAAGGAGAAGGAGAAGGAGGAGGTAAGTTAGAGGAAGGAGGAAGTTGAAGGCTTCCCGAGATTTACGGAGATGGTAAAAAGTGAAACTGAATCATTTCATCACGATTAGATTAGTCTTTCACTAGTAGGTAGTCTACTTTATACATGAAGGACTAGACAAGATGCTTCGAAAGTTTTCAAGTATGGATGCATGGATGTTTGTTACTCTTTCACGCCAGAACAGCTGGACATATCTGGACGAAATTGGGAACATAGATAGATTATAGTCTGGAATAACACATAGACTACTTTTTATCCCGGGAAATTGCGTAATTCCTGCGGGATAGCGATAAACGAATTCTATGCAGACTAAGTTGCGAGCAATAGCTAGTAATATTATAATGGTATGGTAATGGTAATCCATTGCCATACAACATATTCCCTGCAAAGCCTTCTTGGATAATAGGTATAGTTTGTTTTCAGTTTTTTTTCAACGAGTTTTTTTCTTGTAGTTTGTATTAAAGCACCATTTAAAAGGATGAGTGCTATTTCGCATCACTGTTAAGGAGTGCACAATTTATAACTCAAAAACCGACTCAAAAACCTTCTACATAATATGTAATATTAACAGGCCCAAAAACTGCAGGACTGGTAGCAAAAAACTGTTGAATATTCATTGCATCAAGTAGAAAGTGAGGCGTTAACTGCTAAAAACTAATTAATGCAAATGGATTCATGTCATACTAACATAAGACGAGAAAAAATGGCACTGCATTGTGTTATGTCAGCAGGATTGGCTCACAAATATATCTCAAAATTACGTAAAGTCGTACCCTAGAACACAACTTCGATTCAATCGGTAGTTTGTTTGAAACTATTGGACACTTCTACTTCTACACTAATAAAGTTTTTCACTCACATACGCCTAAATAGAATAGAATTTCGAATTTCGTTTGTGTTTTATACTTAGTTGTCGCTAATTTACTCTTACGTGGTAGACAGAGCCTAAAGGCCACATTTAGCATGATTGTGGGTTTATGGGCGTGGGATTCATTTCATCCGGACTTTTTAATTTCAAAGATAAACGCAGCATTACATATCGTAATCACTATTTCTCTCTTCGAAACGGTATAAGATGACGAATTCGATGGCGATCACGAGCGCGTTAGACAATGATAGCCTCTGATGCAGTTTAAGTTCGTAAAAACATTAAGTTTAAGTTTAAAGCCCCAGTTACCGGCAATCGGTATGTATACTGGACTTGCGCTTGCACGTAACACAATTTGTTCTACTCCAACGTCGTGTCGAGTCGGAATAATTTCTGCTATTTTCGGCTACTAAGTTCTGCCTCTGTAGGGTGACAACGTAATGTGAAGCCTACAGTTTCGCCGTAACTAAGTCTCGAACGCTATCGGGATAAACCGTCAAATAGTGCAGGTAGTGGCGCTAATTTGCTCACCAGTAATTTAGACGTTTACGTTTTTTTTTTTTTATGTTAGTGAGGCCAGACAAACGAACTAGTGGGTCACCTGATGGTAAATTATCAACACTGTCCATAGACACCCGCAGCGCTTTACGCGATGCCAGTGCAATCGAGACGTTTGGTTGACACGGAGTATTTTTTAGGAGCCGTAAATGCTCAAGAAGTTATTAGGTACTGAATCTCGTGAAACGCGTTAGCACGTGACAAAAATACGCTATGTGCGTAGAGCCTTAACCGTCTCCAAGTAATACCTACAGCAATAGACATGCTAAAAATTATAGGTACTACCATTATTATACCATAATTACGTACACCACGTTAAATACTCAAAAATATCCAAATGATCGTTCTCTAACTGCACGATTTTAAATTATATCCAAATATAGGTAGTTTTGCTCGTGTACTTTGAAATGTAAAACAACGGCAATACGTCGTAAGTTTAGAATTTAAGTCAGATTTAGTTTAATGGCCTTTTTGAGTACAGCTATGCATCCAGTAATGCTTTCAAAGTGGTTTCTACTTGCAGGAGTTATTGTCTGCCATATATGCTTTATCATGCCTAAGATGATGTCATATCATACTTTCTTTGCTAACGGTGTCAAGTGACCGTCCAGAGCTCAGCGGATATCGTAATGAAGACTTGCTTTGTATCTTTTTTTTTAGAAAATAATGTGAGACGTTTCTATCCATTTTTTTGTGTCACTAATGTATTCTCATGTCTAGATCAATATATTTAAGGTGCACTCTACTTTCAGATGTATATTGTGATCATAAAACTCCTGATACGCGGTGCGGAATTTTCGAGGAGTAAACAAATAAACACCAAATCGTGACAGACCTTAGGCATATTTAAGGGATATCCCGAATGAATCTGCGCTCCCTGGTCACCCTGGTCGCGTGCCAGCGCACCCCGGCTTGCATCTAGCTAATAATCGTTACGTAACTAATTTGGCAACGATTTAGTTAGCGCCCTCCTACTCTCGACGAACTTGTTGCGACGCGTGTTCTTCGTAATTAGGATCATTAATTAGTTAATGTAACACAAGGAATTATAAAAATGGCCCGATTGTGTGCGGGAATGAAATTGGATAGGTTTTCCTTCAACCTTAAACTACATCTCTCGGTTTCGTGAAATTGATTTTATTTTAGGGTTAATAGGGTTAGTCAACTTTTCTTTGGGCGCAACTGATTGTACGTAAAACACAAACTGTATGTCGCGACCCCCTCTTTAACTTGTATGTAGTACACGAATTATCGGATTGTGCACTGTTGGGTCGCACATTCAAGGACATACATTAGTCATACCGCTTCTACAGGATGAGAGCATGACGGGTATTTTGCACATATTTGGGCACCCATTAAACGATGTTAGTTGCTTTTGTTCTACGTTGGCACTGAACTCGAGTGGGAACTAAGGCCCAACCGACGCTTCTCATGACAGCATGCTTCTAAAAATGATTAAGGTATTATTTTTCACACACGACTGCCAGGCAAAGTACAATAGCACCAGCTCGAGTATTCGTAATCACTACTAATAGGGTGTTCCATGACATCAGTTGAGACGCAAAAACGGTAATAAAGCCACCTCCGTTGTTGAAATTACCAAGCGTAATAATCGCCCGATTAGGTGCCCCGGGACTGGGATTCATGTCAGTGCACGTGTCACTGGGTGAGTCAAATGACCGAGAAATTAAGGCTTTTTCGAATATTTATTTTGGATCAAATGTAACGGAGGACATGCTTTAAGTACAGGTTTGCACAACCTTTATTTGCTTAACTAATCAACGACCAAGTAGCTACAGGTAAGCTTAGAGCCAGAACGAAGCACCAACACGATATAATTTAAGGCTGCGGGACATTATACATCCCTTTTATAAATGTATTTAATTTAAGTAGAATAGTATACTTACTGTATTTTATTTTGAAAAAAAATGACTTTCCGCCAAGTTTCTTGCGGCGCATTCTTTTTGGCAATGATGATCTTTCCGAATGCGCTGGTAGTTTCAAAAAGTCATGTAAAAGAACCCATGGCGGGCAATTTGCAAATATAAAAATTTAGATTTCTGATTTTGATATGCCTGTGTGCAGGAAATGTTTTAATTATTTAGTACCTACACCTATCGGCTACCGTATGCCGTTGTACCGGGTCGTCCCATTCCTACATCGCAGTAACGAAATGTTCCTGAAAAAAGTATATAAAGGCTATGCAATTGAATAAATTTGCCATCCATCGAGAAACCGTTGTATCATTTTGCATCGACGGTCAACAGACTGTAATAATAAAAACAAAACCAACTTCTCACGTCATCACTTTGCTGAAGAGTTACCCCATTTGTTGAAACAAAAGAAAGCCCAAAAAGGCAGAATGGTAAACTTTATTTTCTTTTAATCCGTTTACACAGGTGACGAGTTTGTGACACCTAGCGAGTACGACGACCTCTGAGCATGTAGGTCATCCAAACACTTCTGTTAATCAATAGAGATCAATGTCTTCCGGTAATTCTGGTATAGACCTTCGTGATGTTAATTCGATTGTTACAGTAAATAGACATTATCAAATATTAAATCTTAATGGATTAATACTTACTCTAGTCACTAGAGTCTAGTGGAAGTAACGGTAAAAGAGGGTTTAATGCGGTTTGCTTTTAATTATATTATTATTATTATAGAGATAGGTTCACCACTTTCTGTTTAAGTGTCAGTGTGACGTCTCTGTCTATTTCGTAGTGATAAATAGAGACGGAATCATAGATAACTGACACTTAAGATAACTGGAGCTTAACAGAGTCGTGAAACAGGACCTGTGTTCAAGATCTTAGACCAAACACAGCGAAAAATATCACAACTAAGTGTCTCGGGGAACTTTAAAAAGCTATAGACTGAGGTTTATTAAAGTGGGGTCCGTAACACGTGTGCGGGGGGTCCGCACTTTGCAACAACACAGTTATCTTAACAAATTTACTTTTGAGTGTTTTTTTTATATTAGGCTTAAATTATAACCTAATATCTATGGATATTTGAATTTATATGGACTTGCTGAGTACGAAACGAAGTTATGTTAGGAACTGACTGATTATAATGAAGAAACTATTTAATAGGTGAAGATCAAAAAACTTCACTAACCTAGATCGTAAAAACGGCTCAGTAACAGATTAAATAACAAACATTAAGTATATTACATTATATCCTAACGACAAACCATTTTTAATGTATATATAACTTCAAGGGTGAACAGTTTAATTAAGCTATTCAGTAATAAAAGTCATAAGCCACTATAAAATTGTCTGAGCTAACATGACATTAACCAAATTGTGTACACTCGAGCAATGACCCCAAAAGTTCGTGTCAGAATTAAACACATCATAGCTCATAATCATACTAAATAGTGACGCTTATAATGTCCAGTTAATAAGTTAGGCAACAACAAGAATTAAATTCATGAAGTCAGTGTTATCGGACGTCTATCGATTCAGTTACTTTCCCCCGAAGACATCAAAAGACTATCACTACAAACAATGCTACAGGAATAACCAAGGATTATCAGAATCAGGTATCGAGTATTGTCAAGTTCTACTACAATAGATTGTGTAAAAGAATGCGATACTATGGCAAGCCATTTGAACGGTAATGGAGATTCCGCTGCCGTTTTAGAATCATTATTTGTTTGACAATTACCAATTCAATAAAATGGTTGGCCGCGCTAATGAAATTGTCCGAAGAATAGAAATGACCAACGACAAAGCTATCACTTGAATGGAGTAGTTACTAACAGGAATAGTTTGAAAACTACAACAACGTAAATGAAATAATCGTAACCATTTCTTGTTAAAAAAATGATGTCATCGTTGCAGAAAAATTGACATTAAACTTCGACACAAAGACACAGGTTACAACAATTGTGATTCAAAGTCGAATAAAAATTCCACGTATAATGTTTTACATGGAGCGAAACAAAAATTAAGTCTCACTTTAAAGACATCAAAGAGTTAAGTATCACGTCAGATTGCGAAGCGTTACGCAGCCCCTCATTAGGAGACTGTCTTTGTGCTATATTAAGCACATAAACCACAGCATAGGACTGTTTGGTATGATTCATGGACACAACAGATTTCTTGCAATTGCTATAAATAACGTTGCGGAAATTTATGCGTGTGTTTGGGCAGTTTCTACAGTAGGTACAACACATATCAAATAACATAAATAGTGTTCAAAAACTTACCTTTGGTAGCCACAGGGATTGATTGTCGCGTCATATCCTAAAACAGAAAAAACAAATTAACGGCCAATCACAACAATTAATAGCTAACAAAAACACTTCTGTATTTGTACATGGAAAGCGACGAACGTAAAACTGAATAAAAATTGCCTTTACCACTAGACCACTACAAATAAGATTTGAATAACAAGTAGAGACTAGAAGGTATTTACAAATAAAATTATACACCGAAAAAATATCAACAGATGCTTTCTAAAAACACATAGAGAGTAACTCAATCTTGGCAAGCTTCAAACTGAATCGCATAATAACGCGTCTGAAATGAGCCACAGATTCGCCTCTCATTTCGAACGTCGACAAAACTACATTCACACCGCATCTACTAACGTTTTTGAAGCAGTTAATAAAGAAGCTGGGTATCATTGGAATAGGCTAACGGGACTGCTATCGGAGACAAAAAACGAGGAGTACCAACAAAGTGGTCCCTCATGTGCACTGATTACGGAATTCAGCTTTCGAAAAACTTCACAACAACGACTCACGCGTCTGTATGCGGGCATGCTGCTGCAATAAGCTATTTTGTACTAAATATTACGTAAGTTGATACATAACCAGTAACGGTAAAGTGGTAACTGAAAATATCAACTGGAACTACGTATACAGAGAACAAAGGCACGATTGCGACTGCATCTTCTGAATCGCGTGCATGTTTATAACCTTATAATAACCCTGTTAAAATGCTGGAAGGTTAGTACCAGTGGTTAATAGCGCTGCCCCTGCCTGTCGACGTCTAAGGTGCTAAATATTAATGATGAAATAATGTACGTTCCCATCGCAAGTGATTAGTAAAAGTTTTGAATTTAGAAAATTCGATTGACAATCTATTGTCAGTCGGAAAACGTTCAAAACTTCGCCTTGTTCCAAATTAAACCACAACCTTTTTCATCTCTGTAGAACCCAAACTCCAGCACCACACAAATACACCACCAGGTTTTAAAATACCTCACAGATTAAACAACGCGTTCCAAAATAATGTCCCGCCTTGAATTTCTAGTATACACTGTGAATTTATTTCAAGAATCTCATGCTCTACTCTGAAGTGGAATCTTCGTATGTCAATTATTGTCCCGTTCCGAATTAGATTATAATCAGCAATCAACGTAGCGACCCAGTTGGCAATCCACTGATCCAAATTAACATTGACCACGCTAATTTCGGAACAGATGCGTTATTAGGGTTAATTTCTACTTCAGATGCTTATTTTAATTGTATAACCAGTATTTTAATTACACGCTCGTTAACCACAGATATTTAAAACAAACTACAGTCTGTAGCGAAAGAGAAATAGATCAAAAATAAAATCAGTGAACAAATCTCTGTGACACAAAATCTCCGGCAGCATTGATTTTAAGTTCATGATGAAACTAGACAAAGCAAAAAAATGTTACATTACTGTCTATTTCAAATTTATGTACCTCTTATATTTTGAATTTCTGCGGTGTTCTACGGTACAGTTACAAAATAAAGCCGCAAAATGCACCCAGCCAAATAAGCCTCTAAACTCCTAGTACACCCTATTACAAGCAATTACACGAAGACGATTCCAGAGTCGCTCTCGCAATCAATTGCCTAGAGAATTGCCATTTCATTTGGAACAATTTACTTCGCAGCAGAAAACCTAATAAGCCTCAGGCCCGAAGGCACGGAGGGATGATTTTTATACAGAAATAGGCCTCAACCGCGGAATCAATTTAAGGGTTTCCGCGGAAAACAGAGTGCTTCTTGGAAGATACTTATTTCGATATAGCTACATTCTATTGACTGTGACTTGTTATTTCAAGTAGCAAGACATAGATGGCGTTCATAACTGAAGTATACTATTTAAAAACATACAACTTAGTAAGAACTGCAACTTCATAACGCGTGTTACATTATTTGGATGGGTAATGAATGTTCCAGGGTTAGATCTATTTGGAGCGAAGAATACTGAATACTCGTCGGAAGTTCAAGTATTTCAGTTTTCAAGGAAGTCAAGGTCAAAAAATTACTTTAGTATGTCATGCCACGCTGTAATTTAAGTTGACTTGAACATTAACCCCTTATTCATAAACGCTCTATAGGCTTCTGCTAACTTAGCAATCGTTTGTCCTTATCTGTGAAAGGTAAATGTCAAAGTGACAATAGGGAAAAACGATTACTAAGTTAGCAGAGGCCTACAGAGCGTTTATGAATAAGGCGGTAAAAAACTAAAGGATAATTTTAATTCCAAGTGTTCTAAAAGCAATTGGCATTGTTCATTTTTTTTAAGCTGTGCTTTTAACACCTTTATTTGATAAAATGGACTATTTCAAGCAACTAATTTGAATATTATGCTTTTACGTAGCTTTGTTAATTAATAATAAATATTTTTTCGCTGTTTGATAATTCGTGAATTTAGACAGAATCCCAATCGCCTTCGTTCGGCTGGCTATAAAAAAAAAACGGCTTTGTCTATGGTTTTGTTAGATTTGACAGTGACACGTGTTAGTTGCCATAGCCAAACTTTTTTTTTCATTTTTGTGGCAAACATTCGATGCTGGATTCTGTCTAAAAACTCGGTCGTTCGGTCAAACAAAGGTTCAAAGTACTTTTACAAAAATATCTGCAATCATAAAGTATTTTTGAAATCGGACAAGATAAATCGGATAATTGATGGTTTTCCTCGAAATGGTTTTCGAATTGGAGCATACTAAAAAAAATGAACAATGCCAATTGCATTTTTGCAAAGCGGAATTTCCAACTAGAATTCGTTTATATCATAATTCGATTAGCGCGCAGAGACGTTGTTTCCTGATCTGATGGCATGGCCTTGCCGATCATAAATCCAGAGCAATTTGATACTTTGCCAAACACACTAAAACAGGACAAGTACAGGCAACATCAGATAATTCGGAATGAAGCATTTCAGAAGGCAAGTTTTACTGACTACAAGAATTCACGAAATGTAAGTAAGTATCTACAGTCCTACACTATCTTGTGAAACAGTTTGCTTTCCACAACTTGACGAAAGACCCTTCAACCGCCATTTCTGCTTGTGACACGCATTTTTATGACATGTTATCATCACAGTCTTTAAAAAATAAGTGTTTGTATAGTATATCAAAAATACAAAAAAATAACTTTCTATTCCAATTTTTTCGCAAACGGTGTATTATAATACGCTAGTAATCTTGATTCCCGGTTTAATGAGCTAAAATGTTCAACGGTATTATTATCATTTATTATATTTACATTCTTAAAAGTCATACAACATAACATGTCCGCGCAGTATATTTTATGCTAACTGTACGTAATAAAGAAAGATATGTATGTATGTATGTATGTACTCTTTATTGTGCAAAATAAACAAGAGAAATACAAGATATTATGAATCCGCAATAATATTCCCTTTGATGTAACTAAATTCACGGTGCCTACATAAAATATCAACTGGCCATCCATCCGTCAAGTTTATTGCTATCAACATGTTCTGTACAACCCCGTAACCATGTAAATGAAACATTTTTTAATTTATTTTAACTATTTCTACATGTCTGTGTACCGTTTAACATTAACAAAGTTTAATTTATCCTGATTGTACAATGGGCATAAATATCGATACAGCGAAACACGTCAAATATAAATGTATCACCAACTTTATTGTTTGTGGCATAACGGTATAGTTTTTGACGTCTTCGTAACGTACATATCTTTATGCCCTTGACTGTACTAAAAGTTAACAACAAAATACAGCAGAACCAGAGGCACAACGACTGTTCAATAATGACACTGCGGCCTAATTTTTAAATCAAAAATCCAAACATACATTACTTAAAAAATAAACAGTAGGTAAACAAGAGGTAGAAAATAGAAATACTCAGCCTGGGGCGAAATAAGTTGGCTTTGAATAAGTAATGGATTGGTAATTAAACAACGCAGCAATCATTCCTGAAAGACTGGCTCCATTTCACAGTCCATTATTATCCAGCGCATTAGGCGATTAGCACTCCATCAATTCAAAAATCTTTATGGTGAATAATAGATAGAACTACTATAAGGAAAGTATCTACTACAGCTACAGTTTAGAATGAATTTTAAGATATTAAAATTAAACAACCCTGCGAATTTGAATCAAGAAAATTGTCTAACTATGAAATGCAACTAGGTAACGACTTCAACGGTTTTGCTTATTAAGTAGAAATGGACCTTATAGCCATAGAAACGACAAACTAATTTAATACGGGGGACCAATTTTTTAAACCACACTTGCGAAACTTTTTCATCACACCTTTCAAATGTGAGAAAAGAGTTGCTTTTGAAATGAGAGTGCAGGCGCAGAAAATTACAGAGCTCATTATTTTTGTCTACAAGTTCCAAACCAAATAGTTCTGTTTCTTGTAACAATGCTCATGATTTAGACAATTTACGAATGGAATTATCGCAGATCTGATTTCAAAATCACCCCCTGTCTATACTTACATACAATATTACACAAAGAACAAAGTGGTATTTTGCCGTTTCAGTACAAAATACTAATCGTCTACCATCGTGGCGTGCGTTACCGCAGTTCCGTGATTAATTTATACAGTAAGAGAATTTACAACAATAGAGCTACCACCTCATTATCTCTTCATTCGTCATCTACGTGTTTTCTTATTTGCTCCTGTCACCGTGCGACTTACTTTAATCAAGCAAGTAAAGAGGACAATCGACCGAAGAATGCCTATCTCGTGAGATCTATCATCAACGAAGAGTAATTCCTGCATGCATTGACTTTTACTTACCAACACTTTAACCTTCTTGTTAAAACATAAAAAAACCGTATGCGCTTACTATAATGACCGCAATACCTCACCAAGATCATTTTCAAGCCCAACGCCTAAGACGCCGGGCCTGAAAATGGTATAAATTAGTAATATATAAACAGGACTATCACAATATTTTTAACAGGCATTTTTTAAAGTAAAATTGTTAATTTACCGTCTGTGACGATTCGCATGGAGCGGAGCTAGGTACCTGCGTATAATTAAGTGCAATTGTAAACACCGTTAAACCTTTTGTAAGAAAGGGTTTTGAAATACAGTGAAAGGAAATATAATAATTGCGTATATTCACAATGGTACTAATGTACAAACGATGGATCGAGTTTTTGTCACCACACTAATCTAGCAAAGCCAATTGTCGAGGGTAGTGTGAGCGTGACAAAAACACAATCAACCAGGAAACGTAATAAGCCGTTCGTGTGCAAATCATAGATCGTGGAGCAACGTAAATGAAAATAGTGAGCAGGACCAACATCGACCAAAGCAAAAATATCCGGAGCAAACTTGTACGTTTCAACGAGGCGAGATTAAATTGCTCGAAGTCAGGCTGTCAGTGTGCCAGCCTGGTTGAGCTTGTAAATCTTGCTTTCAATAATATCAGCGCAGTCTTTATTCGCAACCCACCCCGCACCGTAAAAGATGTCGGATATCAGTCGAATACAAACTCTGATTAGCACACAGCCAAAAGTTATCCTCCGCATATTTTTAGTTCTGGTCAATAGTTCCGATCAAAATACGGTGTTTCGTGCGTCCGCATTGGAGTCCGTGGTGCAATGTTGGTGTGGTTACCGATCGGGAGTTGCGCACGGGCAGCGTGTGGCCGGAGTCGCCAGCGCCCTCGGCCTCCGCGCCCTCGCGCAGGAAGCCTCCATCGTCCGACGATGAGCCCGAAGGGTCCTTCACAATCATGTGCCAGTCAGTAGGGGTTGGAGGTCGATCGATTAGCTACCGCTACGGAAGCAGCGAAAATGCAAGCGCTCTCGCTGTCGCTGTCGCTATGCGTAATTCGCGATACTTTTTTGCATCACTTTCACACGATCGAACTCCAATCAGAGTAAAACTTACAGGTTTATCCGGAGTGTCTTCCGACATCGTCATCGTATCGAATCGTGGAACACGAGCGTCCCTAATGTCCAGTCTGAGTGGAAAGTGAAACTGTTGTGCTAATAGGGCGACGTGGAAAATCGATGCGAGCCACCGGCATGCGTCAGACAGCCGTACAAGTCGGAAGGTCGCTGGGCCGGTGGGCATCAATCATCTGATCGAAGCCGGTCAGCACGCGCCTATTGTGTTGGTAAACATCGATAGCCGCTACTTAAGTGTTTTTCGGTGTAACTATTTATCAACAAAGACATCACATGAACAATTTAATAACACCCTTACATCACAAATAAAGAGTGCTTGCTATTTACTAAATTAGTCAATTTTTCTTTAAAACACACAAAATAAATTCTATATTGCTCTACCTGTTGTGATTTGTGATAGGCGTGCGCGCGTTGCCTTAGTAACGGTGGTAGTTTTAAACTATCTACGCTACGCTATTAGATGCGCCAACTATTTGCCGTTTGTGGAATGAGAAAATCTCACATGCGTTAATGAACTATTCGCAATAGGACTAGGCAAACAAAAAGCTGTCGCATCTTGTAAATGATCACCTGCCAGCTGATAATGTATGGGAACATCGCTACATTTTCTTGAGTTTTTAAGTCAGTTTCGCACTAGGTTGTTCCCATTGAATTTCACTTCAAATTTCTTGTGTTTGTTGGTGGCTTTAGAGGGACTACTACTACTACTATCAGAGGCACAGCACACAATGTGCCATTCCGGCTTGAGGAGTTGGACTGTGCGTCGATTAGCAACGTGCTTGTGGGCAAACAATGCGAGTGATCGCGGCTTGGTACGCGTCGAAGCGACCGGCTAATCGATATCTATGGTGGCTTCATGGTTCATTCGCTATCATTCGCTAATGTGAGTTGAAATCGATTAGGCCAAAAAGTGTTGCGATAGCACGAGGAGGCGCCACCTGTGTTCTTTGTTGCCACTTCTACTCATTCTACAAAGCGAAATGAATTTACACCCTTCCTAATATCGCTATTTCTACTAATGATACTTGAATGTTAAGTAGCAACCATTCTACATGATTATGTACTTTGCTAGCTTCGATTTCTACACGATTTAAGTACCCAGAATCTGAAATTACTTGCACTCAACAAGGTTGCCTACGTCATATTTGCAACGCCTAAACTACATGTTCATTCATCGGAATTTAATTATTGCAATATATAAGTTGACGTAACTTCGTCTAAGAATAGAATGTCGAGTGTACATACTTAATTATATGATTAGTGTATGATGAAATCACACCAAGTAGGTAGTACTTTGCAAGCGTTAGTATACAAATCTTAGTAAGCAAATTGTTTTAGTAGAGGCAAGAAAGCAAGCTGTTCATTGACTGAACGACACAAGCTTGAGTGGTACAAAGACCTGCCTCAATTCTATGCATCAGGGTGACGCTTCCGGCTTCCCCGCCACGTGTATCACAAATGCAATAGACAAATAGTAGAACTGTTGCCTACACAAACACATCTGAGTCTATAGCAAAAGGTATTGCAATAAATTCCTGTGAATCAGAATCTCATCGATGATAATCTGTACCATATCGTCAAGGTACACAAGGCTCTTCAGCTCAACTTACCCTTGTGATTTTGTTAGCCATGGACTGGAGGTGGGTGTTGTTCTGCCTGGTGCCAGTGAGCTCAGGATTGAGAGCGAGAATGGCGTCTATCTCCACCTCCTTGCCTTTCGTCTCGCCGCGCTCGTACCACTCGACCGTGACCGACCTGGTCTCCAGGTTGACCCCGGACACGATCGCAGAGTGAATTCGGCCTGGAATTGAGAGTACAAAGGTTTTGAAACCAAGAGCAATTACATTTTAAAACCAAAGTTCGGAAAAGGTTCCAAAGGGTCGGGTCTCAAGTTGCCCGAATGGGAAATAGTTTAATTAATTTAATATTGTGTTTAAGTTTAATCTAAGAGCATAAAATTTGCTGTCTTGAAAATGGCTTCACACAGAGTAAGAACTAAAAGCGAACATGAAATAAAAGTTGAGTACTATTAATGGACTAGTTTCCAGCTTGAAACTGTTTCTAAACCACATTTGCGCAGCTGTTTCGAACTCCAATGCGCTATATACGACAGTCACCACATCTAAACCAACACTTCATACGTTTGAGAGACGTATATTCACTTCACTTCTATTTTAAACATATTACACTCATCATAAACTCAATAAGAATCCTAAGAAGATTTGTCCTAATATGCTACTAACAAAAAGTTGCTAACAAATTGTATAACTCTCATAAACCAGGCGAAATTTAAAATTTCCATTTTTTCGGGCAGTTTCCAATCTATTCCATGTCACTGCATAGAGCGTTAAACGAAGCTTTTGTGGCAGCCTATTCAAACGTATTCTAAAGGGGACAAGAGATTAAATGGCTTGTGGTAGGATGAAAACAAAGGCGGAATAGATCAGAGATACCGTTCCTGTTTCTATGAAACGGTATTCCGTGTAAATGGGGGAAAAGGCGTCTGGTATGAGGCTAGACGCATTAAGTATGCCGTAATGTGTTTAGATAGCAAGGTCGGAGTTCCTGCCGGGACGACGGGGAAAGCGTTACATTAAACGAAGCCAGACTGTCTAATTGTAGGGACCGTTTATAATGGTCGCATCTCGTTGTAATTTTAGAGGCATAACATTAGGGCTCTTCCACTTTTCCACACCCGGTGCCTCTTCCGTCATTGAAATTCGGGGACTCTGGAGTCCCGTTTTTACTGTTAGTTACAAGTCAAAAGGCATACCAACGTTTCACCAATTTCTTATACCTAAGATCGTTCTATCTGTATTTTCCTATTGCATTAAGGAATATGAGCGATAAAACATCATACAAGCTCAATATAAACTTCTTCAATTTTATTACCTCCATTTCATGATACATTGGCACTTACGCATCAAATGCAAATTTATCCCCGGGTAAATGTATTCCTTGCGCAAGAGAGTTCCCCTAACCGCTTGACCAGTCCTGAAACTGATTTATGATGGTTGGAAAAGGCTACCAAAATGTATGCTTACATTATCATATTTGGCGGTCGTGAAAGCGAGAACGATCGCGATGACACGGTGCTTTCTCGCGTATTGTTGGCGGGATAAAGCGATCGGTGAGGCGTACGACCTTATCACAATAGCGCTGCGTACATACACTGCCTTTTCTGCCTGTGTGGCCAATGGTAATGATTTACACGTCGTTCTTTTCGTAGAATATCGCTCTAGATTCGATTCGCTTCCGTAAAATTTTACTTATAACTTTAATAGTAGGTTACTTCATTTGCCTATTTACAAACATTGGCTGATGGTTACAGACTTAAGACGAGGACCTCTCCTCGGTTAAAATATCTCGCGGGCGAAATTTCTGAACACAATACTTAACTCAATAACTAAATAAGCACTCCATTGTGCCATGAAAGGTAGGCCACTTAAATTCCTATGAGACTACAAGCAACTGAAAGAGATCGCGTCCACGCAAATTATTGCAAAAGTTTCCTGCATTAATTACTCAGTACTGTCATGCTCAGAATTTTTAATGTGGCCGATGTGACCGACTTTAATTGACTTTTCTCTGTTAGGCCGCCAATGTATGAATATGAAAGGTTCACATTATTGTTCCACGCTACATGCATTCATTTTAAACACTCGCTTTCAGTGAATCACGGCCATTCCATATTTTCTTTTGAAGTATTCCGTTGGATGTCTGCGTTTCAGATTTTTAGTGTGGATTTGAAATGAATACTGGAAGAAGAAAACCCTGTAGAACAGTCTATGCTACTTTTCGAAAATTTACCGTCTTGAGAGGAATTCGATCAAATCGACACTGATATTGAATATATAACACAACAGAAATAAACACGAGAATAGAAAATATGTTTGGACTGCTGATCTCCCTTTTCTATCAAGAACAGGGACTACTTTCACGAATTTTAACTACGTCAAAACAATGGCCCTGAAGTTTTGTGATATGTGCCTGTAAAGCCCATTGGTAAGTTTAGGGACCTCTCGTTTAGATGTACGCTAACAAGACGTGCGCGAGTGGGGAAGGTCGGTGACCTTGCCCTCGCCAGTTATAATTAGGAGCACGTCCCTCTGGGAAGCACTTTTTCAGAGCCATTGTTGGGATCTTTCATTATTCATGGCTGGAGCATCATTATGGAGATAAGGGTTGAGATTTGTTAAATATTTATAGCTATGGTTTCGTAAATTCACAGATTTTAAAGGTTTTGCATTAATTTAAGAGGTGTTCGAACCTCACAGTCCCATACATCGAACCAATCGGTTAATATTGAAAACATTGATCGAGGATTACAATTCCCCTTAAGAGCTACAGAACAGCCTTTGCCATTACTTTAAAAACGAGACCAAACAATGCATATTTTTCAATCATTCCATTGCAAAGCCGGTGCAAACGCATCTCTAATCTCCTTTTAATGCAGAACTTTCTCCTTGACATCATAGTATCAAAGTATGTGTTAAATACGCTTCAAATGCGTCGCCAGTCGCCACACGATGCCGTTTTGCAGATATCGAGCAGTCACCATGGTTACGCTCCGCGACCGAACCAACGAAAGTGTATCGAACCGGTCGAAACAAGCAAAAAATAAAACGGGGATACAAACGGTGCAAAAGGTATACGTACAGTACTCGATGGATATAGAGAAACGAGTGGAAGAGCTAATGAAAAGCGGAGTACGTCTATGGGCGCTTATTAATTCTGGTGTCCAAGAGCAACTAGACTAAAAGTGGAGCCGGCACGACGGTTAGAATAGATAACAACTTTCAAATTAAAGCAGTAGGTAATCAATGTTGGTCCCAAAAATAAACTTGCTATGAAACTTTTGTGCGGTTGATGTGTAGGTTACACCAATTCGGTTTTTAGTAAGTCGCTTCCAATAAAAATAGAAACTCCAATAATATGATATTACGTACCGAGTTCGTTCTGGTTTCGGACCATCGTCAAACATCGTTAAATCTAGTTCACGGCTGGTTTATGACAGTGAAATAAACATACCATAATTACTTTCTATCCTGGGTCAAATTGAGTAGAGAAAACATGTGCTGGCGATTACGAAACTTATCTGGATGATTCAAGTAATAAGCACGTATCGGAGACAACTAATACCAATAAATGGCGAGGTGCCAATACATTACCAGTCATGCAAGACCTTACGCAGCTTGGTATCTGTCAATACCCGGAGATCGAAGTATACTGGCGCTTGAGCACGTTACAGTTTCATTCGGTCGCGTGCTGTGCGTGTCATTGACCTGTTAACGCATCGCTGTGAGCTAATTATAATTTGGCTGCGTTTCCTTGTGATTCCACAGCTATACATTGCAGGTCCCCTTTCTTTCACGTTGTGTAGTAGTAAGTACAGGTACAAGTCTTGTTTGCATTTCCATAAAGGCATACTCTCTCAACTCACCCAGATAGAAGGTATAATTTGCAATGCAATTATTTAAATTACGTCTAACTAGTAGCTAGTTACGATCCCAATGCAGTCGTGGTTGTACGGTGATCTTAATACTCGAGCAATAGCAAAACAAGTTGTGGGTCTAAATGTATAATCTATTTCAAGAGACGACCCAATTCGCGCTGAGAGTAACACACCACATGTTAATTCTTACATCGATGCTCGATGTACTCGTCGAAAGTGTAATAGCAATAGCTACGTGGATGATGTTATTACGAAACTACAAGAACAGTAACACCCAATGATTAGTCGGCGCATAAAGGAAAAGAAAACTAGCTCGCAACTCGTTTCCCACGGTCAAGTTCGCAACAAGGGAGAGACCGAGCAATCACCGGCATAGTTACAGTTAATCAACTTAACTATGACTTTGTTTAACGGTGTGGATTTACGTTGCAATTACAATTTCATGTTTATTTTTCTTCAGAGGAACAATTTTTACTTCACTTGTCTAAAGTTTCACTGCACCTACCACACTTTAATAAGATTTGCACGACCATTTAGGAATTCTCATTTATCCCCGGATGTTGAAAGTTTGATGAAAGATGCTAACCTAAATGACGGTTTGGATCAATCAAATAATCATTAAATAAATAGAAACAAAGCTGTGGATGCAGACAGATTGTTCCCACAAGCTTTCTACTTTGATACGATCGAAGTTGGAGGCAACTGAATGTGGCCAAAGGGTACAGGGGTCACCAGTATCACCATGATATGAAGCGAACAGCCCCATGGGTCAGACTCGTGGAGTGGCGCTAAGGTCAGAACGAGGTTTACAGTACAAAGTGTAGCCTTAATATGGTTTAACGATGAACACGAAAATTTCTAAAGGGTTGAGAAATGGATTTGGGAAACTGCTTCTCTTTGAACGCGGAACTATCAATCAAGCAAGACGTGTTAGACCGTTGGGCATTCATTTTGTTAGCTGAAGGGAAGGGTCACATTATTTTGTAAAGGCAAATGCTCGGTAATGCTCTCCTCAAAATTTACTGACGCGACCGAACCACGTGCATATAGCATAAACGATCCTTGCGAGCATTTACAAGCAGTGCGTGTGTTCCCTCAACACTACAATCTAGTAATTTTTCCTATGGGGATGAGCATTTTACCAGGTACGCGTGCATCAATATTGACCACCTCGCTTACCATCACTTGCCTATTTGTATATTTCTTGTTACATTCGTCAAACAACATAGGAGCTGATGATTTAGAATTTTAGATTACAAAGTGTTTGATTTTCCGAAACGCTTTGATCTTAAATAATTCCTTTTGATAATATTCACCTACGATAAATCTGTTTTAAATCTTCGGCTTCTGTCGCAAGGCTCACTAGGAGAGTGTAAAGTAAAAGTAGGCGCGGACCGTAATGAGCCGGCTGCTCGCATAGTGATTTTGCAAACCTCGCGACCGTGGCCCACAAAACAAACGCTGAGCATTTTGCGATCATTATTTTGAGAATCGTGTTCCGGTCGGCGAGTTTCAGCATCTTCAGACTTGTATGATTTTACAATGTTTTCGGACTGCTTGCACTTGATGTGGTTCCCTCGCCTGTTATAGATTTAAAAAAGCAAAAAGGCATTATTGTTGATAGCGATTGTTATTACAAGGGAAATCGCTTTTGATATTATTGGAATTCTGATTTTTATTTTCAGTATTAATGCTACTGTAGATGGTTCATTCCAACTTTAAGAAACCTGCACAGTGCACATGTTTTAAACGCTTTCCATTTTAATTATTGAAGGGGTTTTGTTTGATACAGAGATTATCTTCGCATCAATAAATGCATAACACCTTGTCAACAACATATTCATAGACATAAAATCACTAAGAACTGTCGTTCGCGTCACAAAACATCTCATTACTACTGTAATTTATGGTAATGCCTGACCGATTCGAAGTACGATTTCAATTTATGGAGTGACATTAAAATCAGAATAAACAAATTGTAACGGCCTCAAAGGCCGAAATTATCTTGTATGGTCAAGGATAATTGTCCAATCAAAATGCACTGAATCTGAATGAATTAATGTAGTATTATGTAACGTAATGAGATTGACATTTGATGGCTCGAGGCTAATAACCTTATACGGCCACCTGTTATTTCATTGAAATAGTTTTCATTCATTCTGATTTTGTTTGAAATCGCAATAAAAGAGAAGTTGGCAATAGCTATTTCATCTTATAGTTATAATCTATCTGCAGTTCCAAAGGCAAATACCGACAATGGCTTCAAAATCTACACACTCGTCCAGTTTTTCAATGCAACCTTTTCACTCTTCAAGCGAAGGAAATACCTTAATTTTCGTGTTTGACAAGAGAAGAAGTAAATAAAGAACTAGTTTCAGCTTTCTAGACAAGCAGCATCAGCGAAATTTACTCTACCTCCATCGAACAGGTGATCGAACATGTTAATTTCAGAATGTTTAATGTGAATGCAAGAGGCGCATGAGTCAGCGATCCGGTTGCAACCGGCTAGACGAGCGGCGCCCGCGCAGAGTGCGGCGCAGTGATTGGTGGCGCGTGGTGCGCGTTACGGGAGACCGTTAGCAGTGGTGACATGACAACTACTGTGGCACTATTGAAGTCTAAATTGGTAACCTAAAAGTGACCGGTTGCCATAAACATAAAACATTATATTCCCAACAAAATTAATAATGTAATGACAAAATTTCAACGAGTTACAAACGCAAATAAATTACTTAACAGCAACTTTCGGCACCTCGTTTGTTAGTCTTCGACAGTTATGCACTGCTTTAGACAAAAATAACACAAGAAAGTCCAGAAGTACTCGGTGAAGTAAAGATTGAAAGTATTACGATAGCCTGGACGTTCAAAGCCTTGTTTGAATTAATAGCAATGGAAAAGGTATGTTTAGGTTAATCGAACTTTACGACATTCGGGTATTCAGGTCGCCCGTCCATTTAGAACGCTAAAGAGATAGCATTTTGCTATCTTGAATCAACATAAGATAATGGAGTAGTTATGCAGACTTCCAATCAGGTATTACGGTTAACTGGATCACACCTATGCAATGCAAGTTAATTTACATTACATTGGTCCTTTTTTCATATAACAATCCTTTACTGCCTCTTTTAGTAGTGAAAGTAAATACAGTGAAACTTGGTTAAGTGGGACCTGGATAAGTGAGAAACCTCCATAGCTGGAACTCATGCTGTGGTCCCGACACCTTAGCACTGGATTACCTCTGTTAGTGGGACAAAACAAACCTCTATATCTGGGATTCTTGTTTCGATTTTATCGTCATTGTTACCTCTATAACTGAGACATCCAGTGTATTTTACCTCTTTTACTGAGATTAAATTTTAAGGAACAATTTTTCTAAATTGTTTCCTTTAAATTTCACTGGCAATAACCTCTGTAACTGAGACAAAATTTTATCACCTCTGTAACTGGCACTACATATTTTAATTTTCGTTTTATTTACTAAATTTAGCTAATTTTGTGCCTCAATGACCTCAGGTTTTGTTTTGTTTTGTTGTAATCGGCGTCTTTTTGAAAAATAACGAAATTAAGGCCGTAATTATCTTTACGTGCGGTTTTGTACTATTTATATAAAAAAAACTTCTTGATTATTTTTGTTGACTGCCTGTTTTATTTACTCATGTAGGTATGTATATGTTTTTACTACACATTATTTTATTTCATTGTCGCACCTCTATAACTATAGTAACCTCTATTTTCACCTCTATTAATGGGACCCTCTGTAAATGAGACAGATATTAATTTATACCTGGCTATCTGAGACACTGGGTATGTGGAATACCTCTTTAAGTGAGACTATTTCGCAGGTCCCTTGAAGTCCCAGTTATCCAGGTTTCACTGTAGTTGTTTTGAGATTCCCACCCTTACACTCACTTTCGTCTTCGATGAGAGAAAGATAGGTCCGATTTAAAAGTGTTTTATCTAGCTAAATTATAAGTCCAATGGGTAGGTCCGAGCACTTTCTAAATCTCTCATAACATCATCCCGATCTGAGATAATATTTTATACTTGACCTGTTGGAATCGTGGAATGCATTCAATTGATTATCTGGACCTAAGAAATTCGTATCTAGATCGTAAATCATTGTTCTCATTGATTTCAATCAGGATTTTTCTATTCTTCTTTTACCGCTATAAATATAGTATAGCGTGATACGCATTTCAATTAATCACAATTCAAACAATTCAAACCATGGCTGATAGTTTTTTTTTTAGAAAACTTGAAAAAACTTAACGTTGGTAAAGTAAGTCATATTAAGTACATAAAGTGAGCTCAAGCAAAAAAAACACACAAAAACTTTAAGGATCTGTTTTTGTTGCCATTCATGAGCAAACTTTTAATATTGCTCACATATTTCGGTACGAATACCAATCTGTACTTAATTAGTAATGTAGTTGTCCAATGCCCTATGCAATTTTCCATCCACATAAGAAACATTCAGTCAACAACCTTTTAGTTATTTATTTATTTTTCTTTATCTAGCACCATCGCCTGTCGGAGGCCGGAGAGCGGATGACATCAGTAGACGGAACCACACGAGCGCCCACCATCCACCCACGACTCGAACCGTGCAAAGTTGCAAAACCCTCCATAGATGACATGGTATGGCGCTCTCGCTGAGTAAGAGCCAAAACTGACAATATTATGTCGTGTTAAATCAACAAAATAACTTTTTTCTAGTCTTCAAGAGACAGTTATGTAGTAGACTCGAATAAGATTTCCAACCTTATTAACAAAGATATGGTATCTGAATAATGTGCCAGAATCCATTTGATTAAGTACAAATTTGATGCTAACCTTAGGTTTGATGTATAAATGGTACCTAAACATAAAAATTTAGAACACCTTAATCATACAACAGGTGCTCGTAACATTTCACCGATTATAATATTTATAAACTGGATTATTAATAACCTTGGACGCTATAGGAAATTTATAACAGCAGCTGGCTAAGAATAAGAACGTAGGTGTTAAGTCAAGTTATAAATCATTAATCAGACAATCTAGTTTTCCACGTGATTAAAATCAAAAACAGGATACACTAATCTTGTCTATTGAAAGTGAAGGAAGAGTGTCAAGTTTCGAAAACAAGTCAGGTTACCTAACTTGAAATTTAGAAACACTGGTTAACATTGGGCACCAAATGAAGCGGCAGATGAAACAAACATTAAGTTGCAGTGACGGTTGGAAAAACCAGTAATAAAGTCCTAACTGGATGAGAAGTGATTCAACGACGCTAAATAGAATGACAAAGTTGAACAATTCGATAATTGGTCGCGCAAACGGCTCCAGCCAATTGAGGATAACGACTGTGTCGATGAACTGCACAATACGTGGCTAAGAGGATTACAGGGTTTACTCTTAACTGCAGTTCAAGTAGTTTTTGTATACAGTGTAGAGCATACATTTACAAAACAATAAGAATCTATGTAGAAGACATGACGAGCTGAGCATTTACAGAAAACAAAGTGGAAAAATTGTAAAAGGTAATAACGTAGACAGCATTATAGCTGTGCCTTTGACACATCACAAAATGGAGTAAACGGATAAGTCAAATCTAAAGATAAAATCGCTTTGAGTCTAAATCTAAATAAATTTTATAAAACCTGAGGAAGTCTTTGATGTTGGATGGCTCCGAGAAAATACATCCTTTGGCAACGGAAACTTATTTATTATATGTAGTCTTACCGAACATTCGATGCCATAACGCTACGAAAACACACAAATACGTTGCAAGTACACTTTTAAAGTAAATACACGTGTCTTTGAACATGGTTAGTCTGTAATGATATGCTGATGTGAACTTAGGAGTAGGCAGCCAAATCATTAACTGCAAACGTGGGCGTTGAAGGCTCATCGTTGCGTGAGACAAGGATCTATATTGTTTTTTCTGGACTTGGGAAAGCTAAGACGCTATTAAAGACCCACAATTCTTCGTATTTCATACCAATCGTACTTCATTCAATTCGAAAGTTTTGAAAACAAAATAACAAATTGAGAAAGAGAAACAAGCCACAAGTTACTTTGTAATTGATATTGTCATCTCAGTGAAACCATCTTGCCTCAACCGCAAACCGTTCCGACAATTCAAAAGGACGTTGCCGGCCTACAAAGACGTGTAGACTATAGATATATATATATATACATAGCCAATCATTATGTTATGATGTCCTTTTTTTTTTAAATTAACCCAAATTTTAAATAATTATATTTATTTTTGGACATCGTATTGACACAAATAAAACCTAAAAGGAAACCGGAACAAACACTGGAATATTGTTGTCCGTTTTGAAGACAAAGAACTCGACAGCATTAGCCTAAATTGTAGGGGGTGGTATTGTGATTGGCCTGAATTGGGTGTGTTCATCGGTTATAAAACGGAATCGATGGTATTACCTTTGGTTAGTCTTTTAGGGTCAAAGGGGCATTGTGTCCCTAGTAACACTTACGAAAGCATTTTTTATGAATCGACCGCGTAACATGGATATATTTTAGTAGCTTTACAATTAACCTGATAAATTCTGAATTATTAATCGTCCTAATGCTTTAACTGACGCCGAAAATACCAAAAGCATCATGAACTGATTGAAGAACTGGTACACGAGAAATATTCAATAACTTCAACCGTAAAACCGAGGGAATGGCGAAAATCTTAGGAATCATGTTATGAGCGATGCGGCTAGCAACCCATCACTGTTTTGATTCCTCTTTCCACCTATACGCCCACTGTCTTGTCACCTTAGGCTCTGTCTACCCCGTAAGGGATAAAGACGTCATTTATGTATGTATATATGTATTCAACCGTAAAAACTTACATTAGTATTCATCGTAACATACGCAACTCCATAAAGGGATATAATTCTGAACCAGAGGTATTAACTACAAAGTTAAACCAATATAAGTGCGTTTGTGTGCGCTAGATGGAAACTTGATTGCAGAGCGTTTAGCATGAATAAGAATATTGATAGTTTACTAATCGATACAGCATTCGGTATGCTTATGATTGTGCCACCCACTTGGCCAGGCGATGACATCACACGCGAAATCGAAAGTGAGAAGTCAATTCTTGTAAAACGGCAGGTTCGGGACAATAAGTCAGTCTGAAGGTTGACAGTTTCCATACAAGGCCGGCAATCTTGGCGCTTACAACTAATCATTTCAATTTAGGAATAACTTAGCAATTAAAAGTGCCAAAACTATAATCTTGCAGTGCGTGTGAGAGACTAAGTTAATCTGGGCAATGTTTGGCCTCAGGGCGTCGCCCACGTGGTCGCCGTGTCGCGAAGGTTGCCAGACAAACCAGTTCCACTAGTGCTTAGTTGACACTAAGAAACATTAGCACAATCTTATGTTGCCAAATATTGTATAACTGTGAACCCGTCCTACGCTATTAAATTGGTGGTAAATAACGTTAGATAGATCTTTCTCTGTGGTGGAAGTGAAAGGAGCTAAATTAAAAAGTTAGCTGTCATCTTGGTATCGGTATTATTTTGTAGGGAGATGAACATTATTACAACTGGGTAGAGTTAGCACAAAAACTTGTTAAACATGACTAACACTTTCCGTGTAGCATTTCACAGGATATAATAATCTTGGATGTTTTCAAGAGTTTTGTGGATAGATCCCAAGTATTTAACCAATAATCGTATTAATACTCAATATAAAGAGTAAACAACAGGGAACAATTGATAAACACTTTAATTTAAACATTTTCTAGACAAACAGGTAAACAGTCATAAACTTCACGGCTTCAAACCGCAAAATTTACATTACTCGCAAGCCCATCAACTATCAGCTCGGCTACTTCTGTTCACAGCGCCTAGCGTGTACGGTTATTCTGATAGTCAAAATCGCTTGCATGTCGGTCACCGGCTCGTGACGTCACAGCGCCGGCAGGGAAGCCGCAGTGACTCAACGCTGCCACGCGGCCTTCGTATTGAAAAGCTTCAACCGACAGTTTGTTTTGTCGGACAAACAAAAGAACAAGCCGATAGGGATTTATAGCCGGTCTTTATATAGAATCATCATGCCAATTGGAATAAAAATCGACATTCAATTTAACATCATCAAGCCGCTTACATTCTTAAAGTTTAAATTCAAGATGTTTCCGAGAATACACACGCTTAGCAAAATATGCTAATTCTGACAGTTTATTTGTCTAAAGAAGGTCCTCAACAGTCATTTGCTGCAAAGTGAGCGTCCAAAACGGCTAAGCTATCTATGGCACGTTATGGCCAACGGCAATCTAGGGGCCCTCGGATCGATGACGCAACCTTGGCCAGCAAGTGGGTGGAAACCACGCCAAAGCTGCGATCAGGAAGTAAACGCGACTCTTATAGCCCTGTAGTTAGATCCAACTTTAATAATATTAAAGCCACTCCAGAAACAGCTGGAGACAGAAAACTTTAAGCGAATTCAGTATTTAATTAATAATTCCACTTTAGTCGTATCTTATTTAAACTTCTTAAGTATGTTATTTTCATCCCCCGCATACATATATATTATTTCCGTACAATTAAAATTACAATGATAAACTTTTTTAATCAACATAGATAGGTACTGACTTGTGCAGCCTTGTACAAAAAACAACGACAATAAGCTATGTCACTGAGAAGGTCGTAATCGTAAGTTGCAATGGTCATACCTTTAAGCCCTGAATAAATAAGATAAGTGTACCGGTTTAACGTCTTCGAAAATATTGGACCTCTTGTCCATTGAAAGCCTAGACGTATAAATACCTTGCATTGCCAAATTCGGCCACACGAAGGTAAATAGGAAGTCTCGAATTATAATAATACGTCTTGTCATTGTCATCTTTCGGCACGGACCTCAGAAGTATCACAATTTAGTTTTATTCTCTTTCATTCAGTTACGTATTATGGAACTCGCCTTGCTCATGCTGAGTTATCTTTGAGCATTTCAATATAAACAATTGAAGGTTAATTACCTATCCCATCTCCTATTCCCCTTGAACTAGCCCGCAGCATCACGGCCTTGTGTTATTGCCGTATACACCGACTCTAATAGCAGCTTCCTGCACATGCCAGCGATTGTGGCCCATTGTATATATCATACGATTCAATGAGCTACATCGGACATATTGTTGACGTTTGTGTGTACACGGAAAATGCGTAACGTTTGTATCCAAAATTTGAATGCTCTTGGGTTATCGTACGGTGTTTATTTCATCTTCAGCCTGTGTCGGTCCACTATACTGTATGTAGGCTTATTATCTAACTCGCTCGCAATCGCCATCGTGTTCATTTTGACAGTTCATGTATGGGCTGACAATTGGCATCGGAATCAGCTAGCTGTCACATTCATACAAGAACTATCAAAATAAACACGATGGCGATTGCGAGCGAGTTCGACAATAAGCCTACTGGAACGCTAGAGATATAGAACTATAGACCACTTTCTTGAACGTCGATCTTCAGCTCTTCTTGTCGTTGTTGTTCGTTGATTCTATCAAATTTTTCCATTTCTTTCTACGACTACCGATAGATTCCACAAGGTCCCTAAAAAAACAATTTCCTTGTTCCATTCAACACAAAGGAACCATAGAACATGTATAAAAATAAACAAAGCAGACGCGACTTGAGGGTGCTTCTCATAGTGCCATAAGTTTCCATTTCCACCAAGGCGCGCAGGTTTGCGTACAAAAGCGAGCAATCCGCAGCGCACCGTATATGGCCGCGCGGCGCGGCGCAAGGCCCCACGACAGCCTTTATTTATAAACGAGGTACTGGCAGCTTCAAATGCGACAATTTTGAATACAGCGTTTTCCAAAAAAAAAACCGCATGATAATTTTTACCAGAATTTAATTATTTTAGGTTTTCCTTCCTCAGAATCGTTTACACTATCGTCACTTCCATATCGTCCATTCCAGTTCGTCACTTTTTTCATATAGGTATGTATGGAACGTGACGAACAGGAAAAGAAAATCCATATTAAAATCTGCGACAAATGTTTTCTTGTATGAGAATCGATAGGGTAAACGATTCTGAGTAAGAAAAACCAAAAATATTTAAAAACTGAAAAAAATTACGTGGACTTTTTTTGCAAAACGCTCAAATACACTCACGAGCAACAATAAGGGGTCACTCTTCATAAACTTCGAATGAAAAGCGACCCCGTTATTTTTGCTCGTCAATCTAGTTGGCGATGTTGTTTCAACGAGATCTGTTTTTTTTTTTTTTTTTAATACAGAAAATTGATCGAGACGAGAATATTTCAGCAGGCCCCTATTTCACTAACGCGACGATTGTCGGTGACAATGACAAGTGACAATCCGAAATGCAACGCGTAGTCAATACGAAGCCAACCGGCGAAGATTCTTGTCGAGTTTGCAATGTAAACAGATTTGTCACTTGTCACCGGCAACTGTCGCGGTTGTGAAACTGACAATTTACGGCGACATGTGACAATTCTAAATGCAAGGCGTAATCAATATGAAGTTAACCGCCGTTGATTATGGTAGAGCCCCTAATGTAAACAGAATTGTCACTTGTCAAAGACAATTGTCATTTGGTAATATAGGCGCCGGGTGATAGGCTGATAGGTTAAATCAATTGAACACTCTTGTTAAGGTCATTTTAATTTATGACTCAAAATTAAGTTGTATATTTTGACAACATACACTGAACATTTACCAATAATAAAACATTTTTGTCAATCACAATAAAAAAAACATAGAAACACTTACAAGGGTGTTCATCAAATTAACTGCTAAAGTATTCAGAATAAATTGAAGACTGTATGTTTAATGAAGAAATATATTTTTTTTCAGGATATAATCAAGAACATGACAAAAAGATTCTATGAGCAAAAAAAGTACATACCAAAGAATTTCAGCTTATTCCTATGATCCAAAAGATACTGAACTCATTTCAAATGTATTAATATACATACATACATACATAATATACATATAACAAGTCTATATCCCTTACGATGTAGATAGACCCTAAGGTAACAAGACCTGGCCATGTTTAGCATGATTGGGTGTAAAAACATTTGTAATATAATTTTTTGTATCTTTGGATAAGCAGTACCTGAAGTAGTACATAAAGAGTCCCATAAGGGGGCGTCCATTAATTACGTGAGGTATTCAGGGGGGGGGGGAGGGGGTCGAGCGGAATCTTACTAAATCTCACTTGGGGGAGAGGGGGGGTCTTGGCAAATATCACGTATTTTTTTTAGCAGAAAATGGTGTAAAACTGCGTGAAAATTAAAGTTGAATTAATAATTAAAATTACAGCTATTTTGCAAATACTAGTCCTTGCTAGTCTTAAAAAAGTAATTAAACAAATTGTGTTATGTTTTTTAATAAATCCAATACTTTTATACCCAAAGTACAAGTTTTGAAAAATCTCACGTGAGATTGGGGTAGGGGGGAGGGGGTCGAAAAAATCTTACATCTCACCAAGCGGGGAGGGGGGGGGGGGGTCAAAAAATCCTTAAAAATGCCTCACGTAATTAATGGACACCCCTAACTAGCTGGAAATTTGTCTTTCTAGAAGTCTGAAGTTCCACCAGTCAAGTACTAAACTAGCAAAATCACTATGATTAATCTGATGAATCACGATCACCCATGAAATTGACTGCATACTTATTGTTTTTCAAATAAATAATACCTATGTGAATGTCAAAAGCATAAGGCACTTGGATTTTTTATCCTTCCGATACAATAAAAGTCCAATTCATAGAAATCTGCGAATAATTCTAAGAAATCTCATATTTTAAAGTAATATTATTTTACAAACATTTTCCTCCCATATTGTCATCATTCACCTTGCATGTACATTTTAATAAGTTATGTCATTGGCCGATCGAACTAAAGCTGAAGCAAATTAATTTGACAAAGATCAGGTGTCAAAGAAGTGTTCAAAAGCGTTTTCCTATCTTCCAGCTTAACGAGAAGGAAATGGCCACAGGAAACTAGTCTTGTTTACTTGGAGCCTAGGCTGATTAGATAAATAGTTTCACAGAAGGATCCACTGTCTCAGTTTATCTCAGGTCAATTCAATAGGTTTATGACCTAAACAAGTCTCCACAGACCTATGATGTTAATGAAGGATCTTAGTTCCAGAACTATCATGTTGTTTGATACTTCTGAATAGTTGAAGATCTAAATGCAATCCAAATAAGAAATTTATTATTATTTTTAATTTTATTTCCATTCAGTCATATTTGTTTGGTTGCAGCTGCATTTTAAAGTCCATATTACTTTGTTCAAACATTTTTATTATTGCAGATTGGAATTAGTAATTCATAAAATCTAGTGCTTGTGACAAGCCAATTCCTATAGAACACTGTCTACCGCTGTGCAAACACAATCATTAATTAATGAAATTTTTGAATAACCTTAGTCTTAAAGCACAGGGGTAATGATTTAGAACCTTTAAGAAGAAATAGCTTTCTTATTTTGATTGTGTGAATAAATTTATATTTTATAATTACACAAAATAAATATTTCTTGCTAAAAATAGTGTTTTGATGTAGTTTTGGCTTTACTTACAACCGATTATTAGAAAATACGTGGGTAAAATCAAATAAGAAAAAATTCGTTGGCAGTTTTTTGTTAGCCAACCCCAAACTAAAATAAAAATGATAACGGAATTCATGCAGGATCAGATTCCAGTTCTAGAATTACGGCCCTCTGAAAGTCTTTCACCGGAGAGGATTTCAGCCGAAAACCATTATCTGATTATTTACCAAATTACTCGTCTTTCCAGTGAGTTGAATCATGTTCGGAACTGTCGAAACATGATTCATGCGAGAAAGACTTAATTCGCATTTTATTCATCGGTACGAGTAACAATGATGAATAACACTAATTGCCACGAGATGTTGCGGACCTACAAAGAGATTTTAAGCTCCATAGCACTCACCATCTGTTCGTTTGATGTTGATGTTAATCCCCGACTGGATCTTCACAGTTCCGTCATCCATTTTTGCACTGGTTTAGGCACCACGAACACCATAGAACATTATTTCGCAACGAACCCGTGTTCAAATATAGTCTAACACATCAGGGAATTACACATGAGAACCGGTGAAAATTACAAATAAATTTCTACACCCAGATTGACAGTTATATCGAGCAGTTAGCTACACACTTCAGACTGGAACGTTTAAAATTTGTTTCACTACAACAGTCAAATCAATCACAGTACTTCTAATGTCTAGCTATCGTAATTGATTTGAAAATTGTGAAATGTAATTATATTAAAAAAGAAAAAGACTACAGTTATTTAAATTATTTCGGTTATAACAGAGAATTCCAAAATTATCACACAGAACACCAATGCGTCGAAAATTGCTAATTGTTGCCAGTGTTTCCATAGATTGCCATATCGTAAAGTAAATTGAAGTAATTTATCGCATTGTGCAAAACAATGAAATATTTACATTTATTTAATTTTAAGATTTAAATAATACACCGTATCAATTATGATTTATTATTCTTTAAAAATTGAAAAAAAAATTGAAAGTTTATCGATACAATTTCAAACATTATTAACCATAGACAAAATTCAATATATGCGATATTATTACCACCAAGTCTGAACTCAAAAAAATCAAATTATTGTTATTGGATTTAATTTTATCAAAAATTCATATTTTACAAAATGACCGTATTTCATTCGCAAAAAAAAATACAATCGTTATTTATTTTTATTGAGGTTCCATCAGTCAGTTACTCTATGGTACAGTGATACCATGTAAACTAATTTTTAACGAAAGTGGATAACTTTTTAGTTTATTATAGTAAGTGAACCTACATCGTTATCTGTATTCTATTCTTTTATGAAAAAACTGAATAGGATTGTTATATTAGATTATTTTAAAGGTTAAATTAGGTAAGTGATATTTCATACAGTTTGCAGTATTATTTTTTTCAAATATTCTGTCCAACTGGCGTCTGAATAAAAAAAAACAGTTTTACTATCAGAGATCTATAATTCAATCCAACTATCTACATGCATTCCGTTATATTCGTTATGTCATAAAAATGTTTTAGTTTTAGCCACTTGCTTGTGTTAATTTTGTATTAGTTAGGTGGTAACACTGTTGATGAGGTAGGTAGCAACGCTGTCAGTCAAGTCAAGTCAATTCAATTCAATGTGTAAAGCAACAATTTAGCACAAGGACTTTTTGCGGGGAATTTTATTACAAAATTTGGAAAATAGTATATTAGTGGGATGGAAATCGAGCACAAATTGTCGCATAAAGCTAAGAAACGTATCAAAGAAGTGAAGAGGAAAGCTCGACCTGGTGAAGTATTTAGGTTTTATTAAGAACACTTTCTGTTCATGGTGCTTACAACCACCGTGCTATTTAACAATTCGTTGTGTGAACCTTTTTTCTTTACGAATGATTGAATTCTAAAACAGTTTAAGAATGCAATACCTATTCCCCTTTCTTTGATCATATTTCTAGAATGATCTTCAGGATAGCGTGGCTTACGTCCTATTCCCTTCCCGTTCGACAGTCTTAATTGCTTTGACCTTGATCTCTAGAGCATTCAGCCAACTCCCCTTCAGCATACTAGTGTAAAATAAAAGTATTTGCCACAATTGTCCCAATTCTTACTACTTAACTATTGGTATACATATTTCTCAGTGGTAGATTATAAAAGTCTGTAACTTAGGTAGTATTAAACCCGTGTTTGATTATTTTTTCTTATCTGCATAATGCATTACATCAGTCTTATCAAGTCCCTATTTCATCTACAATTTTTTTGGTTTGATGCCACTGATGATTTTATATTGATGATACTGATGAAAACATTTTTGTTCTTGTGTTCATATCTCTAAGAAAAGACTGCATTTCGATTTCAGGAACTAATAACGTAAATTTATGTACCCACAGAATTAGCAGATAAATACCAGTGGCTTGCCTGCAAGTACGCTGCAAACTTTGAAGAATTTCTGAAATGCAATGACAATGTAGACAGAATTAGCGAGACTGAGGTCTCACCACAAGAATTTATAGATAAATATGAAAAGATATATAAACCTGTAGTAATAACCAATGTACAGACCAACTGGAAAGCGAACCAAAAGTGGACATTAGATAGGCTAGCCAAAAAGTATCGGAACCAAAAATTCAAATGCGGAGAAGACAATGAGGGTTATAGTGTTAAGATGAAAATGAAGTATTACGTAGAGTATGCAAGGACAACGACTGATGATAGTCCGCTTTATATTTTTGATAGCAGTTTTGGAGAGCATCTGAGGAGGAAAAAGCTCCTGGAAGATTATGAGATTCCCAGATATTTCAGGGATGATTTGTTCAAGTATTGCGGGGAGGAAAGGAGGCCTCCGTACCGCTGGTTTGTGATGGGGCCGCAGAGGTCTGGTACTGGCATCCACATTGACCCACTGGGCACAAGTGCCTGGAATGCTTTAGTGTTTGGCCACAAGAGATGGTGTCTGTTCCCCACACATACCCCAAGAGAGATGATAAAGGTGACAGGAGCTATGGGAGGCAAGCAAAGAGATGAAGCTATAACATGGTTCAAGCTAATATACCCCAAAACCCAGCTAGATACCTGGCCGAAAGAATTCAAGCCTGTGAGTTGATGTTGTGCTTAGATGTAATTTTTTGATTTCTTTGTCGTAACTGTGAGGTTATCAAAAGTGGTACATTTTTACTGACATACAATGGTTTTATTTATCCGCTTTCTAAATTCTTTTTGAAGAGAATACTCATGTCTAGATTGTGAAAATACATTCAAAGACAAGTGTATAATATAACTGTAATAAGAAATGTGTACAAAAATAAGAAATCTGAAGCAACATGAATTTATATTGTATCTATTGATTTCAGGTTGAAATACTCCAAAAGCCTGGTGAAACAGTCTTTGTGCCAGGGGGCTGGTGGCATGTTGTGCTCAACATGGACGACACTGTGGCAGTCACACAAAACTTCTGCAGCCGCACAAACTTCCCCGTAGTCTGGCACAAGACTGTTCGGGGGCGTCCCAAGCTGTCTAAGAAGTGGGTCAAAGTCTTAGAAGGTAAAGAGCCTGACTTGTATAAGATTGCCAGTAGCATGGATCTCAGTCAGGGTACTGGAGTGGCCTCTGATAGCTCATCCAATAGCAGTTCATCTAGCAGCGACAGTGATAGCAGTTCCTCCAACAGTTCCAGCGAGGAAGACAGCGGCCAAGAAAGTATTTCAGCCCACAAAAAGAAGAAACGAAGGAAAATGTGAACACCACAACACCTTATTATTATTAACCTTGTAGGAAACCATGAGCACCAACCAGCCAGGTCATCCATTATTTAGTGAATGTTAGTTGTAAGCCTGCCTTTGTTTTGTATTACTAAATGTATTTAACTAATATGTTTACTGGTTGTTTTCAATACATAATTATTATGAACAATGATATATCATTTTGTTAACAGAAGACAATATAACTAATATTCTTTATGAATAAAGTATTAATGCCGTATTGATAATTAATACTTATATGTATCTTTTTATTCATTTACGTATACCCAACCCACTAGATAGTAGCGAGTTCTTTTAATAAAATCTTAAAAATGAAGTGAAGATCAGTATTATGATGTTTCTGTTGATCGGTTAGGACCGACTGATTTTTCATATGATATGATATCATATCAGCGAAGAGTACTAACTCGGATCTTACTAGTGACCTTAATTTTATTGATATTGAATGAAAGTTGAAATAAAACTGCAATCCATGTTCAATAATTCAAAACACGCCTGTATCTAGTATCTCGTAGTAGTCTGTGCCTGTATGTGTATTTCCTATTTTATTTAGAAATTATAAATTTTACTTAAATTTTAATCGATACTATAGAACATTGAAGTCGATACCTTTTTCAAGCCCTATGAAACGTCAAATCGAGAACTGGTAGGTTTATTCTAGTCTATGGTTTTCGGCAGCCATTTGTTATCCTTGCCAAAGCTCTTGTGAAACGTCGGATCAAAATGCTGAGATCAGTAACTGGGAATTTGGCCAATGTGCTGAAAAGATCCTTGGTCCCATCAGTGAGGGTCAGTGCAGTTGCCCAAGTGCGTAACGCGCACGGCGGAATCGTCGAGTCGGACGAAGAATTTGATTGCAGGTTAGTTTTTCATTGACGTGAATATTGAGTTATGTAACTGAAAACTCGGAAAATCTTGTTGTTATCCTGTAAATTACCCGTTACGAAGTATTAGAAGCTTTACTTTAACAGCTGTAGCCTGGAAATTGTCAGTCTGCTCGTTATTTTACCATTTCGTCCTTGGTTTCCATTGCAGATAAGAATTCATTACGACTGAAGTTATGTCAGTCATTTTCCTCATGTTTTTAATTATTTTATTACTAACTAGCTTCTGCCCGCGGTTTCATCTGCATAGAATTGTACATATAAACCTTCCTCTTGAATCACTATCTATTAAAAAAACCGCATCAAAATCCATTGCGTAGTTTTTAAAATCTAAGCATAGGGACAGACAGACAGCGGAAAGTGACTTTGATTTATACTATGTAGTGATAACGGACTCTAATGAACGATGGTTTTGTCAAAGTAACATAGTAGGAAAGTGGTTCTCTAGTATTCCATTTATTATCATGATAATTAGTAACTTAACATTGGATTAGATAAGGAGTAGCAAGTAGCATGTTCTTTAGAATAAAACTTAGTGGGAATGGGAATCCCTTTGTGCTATCTGGGTGCTGCTTGCGGGGTTAGTGCTCGACAAATTACATCTCTCCTATCCAGTGGGTATGTGTAAAGGCCATCAATGGGTGGAGTGAAAATAGTTGGACATTATCAGTAGTTCTTCATTCAAAAGTACACTGATTCAAGAAAGTTCTGTTGTTTCACAAAAATTAAACCATTTAATGGTTATTTTGTCTGTGACACTAAGATTCTTTTTAATATTTAGTGATAATTTTTAACACTTAGTCTAGATGTTCTTGAGTTTTCTGGAGCAAGAGTACTAAGTTTCAAAAAGGTGGCAATAATTTTTTTATAATTTTTTCTTTTTTTTTTCAGATATGAAGCATTCTTCAACAGGACTGATATTGATGGATGGGAAATCCGCAAGGGGATGAATGACCTGTGTGGTATGGACCTGGTGCCTGACCCAAAGATCATCAAAGCCGCCCTCCACGCCTGCAGGCGAGTCAACGACTATGCGCTCGCTGTTAGGTTCATTGAGGCATGCAAAGACAAGTGCGGCCCCAAAGTTGCCGAAATCTACCCATACATCATCCAGGAAATTAAGCCAACCCTCACAGAACTGGGCATTGATACCCCTGAAGAACTTGGCTATGACAAACCAGAGCTAGCTTTAGAGAGTGTTTATGAGATGTGAGACCGCACTTATCAAATTAAGCCGTAGGGAAATTTGTATAATAGTTTTGTTGTCGACTTTTACTTTAATCAAATCTGTGAAGCCTTGCTTCACAGCAAGTATTGTTGGTCCACCATATTTAATCGACATGCTTATGGTCTAATGTATAAAGCATTAGAGGAATATGTTTGTTGTTTCATTTTTATACTAATGTTTTTATATCCCCTTTGTTTTTCAATTATTGTCTTAGTAACTCAAATTGATAATAAACATTATGCAGTCGTTATTTTGCTTTGTCTGAATTATTGTAGCTTTATTCTAGAAGTTGAGTAGTTGGAAAACATTATTAGTAATATGAATAGGGAACAAATTATATTGGTCATCCTTTTTAAATATGAGATATGATGTATTGTGCAAGTTGGAACAATGAAAGTAATGTAACCTACAGTTTGTCCACCCGGTTTTCGACGGAGCTACGCCCAGGGGTGGAGCCCATTTTTCTGGGTATTATACCTATTTTTGTATTATAAAATAATCAGTGACTCCAAATAATGGCAGTATTTTTCCGGGTGGACCACAATCCATAGCCTAAAATAATTTGTTGTGAAGAACCAAAATGGACAGTATATATACATTTATGATTAGTGGATCATAGTCGCATGCTATAAGCCACGGATACACTGGGGGACAAATATCTCACGTAGCAAGTGTAGGCGACAGGTCAAGCGAAGATATGCACCATTCACCTGCACCATCAATGGTGAAGATGAGAATTAGTTTCGTTTGCACCCACCATTAAATAGTAAGTATATAAGATTCGTATAAAAAAAGCTGTGATATGTTTAACCTTTTCGCCTCCACGTCAAACACGAGAGACGTCACCCAAACTTCTTTATTGCAAAGCCTTAAGTTGACCCTAAACCCAATTGAACGAAGGTTGCTTTTGCATTGAAGTAATGGACGTATCATATAGGTCGTTGGCGTGGGTCCCATCACAAACTTGAGGTGCTTCTAGTTCTATAGAACAAATAGCACATTTTGTTTCAATAGTTCTACCATGGAACTGCTGGGAAAGAAAAATGTTAACAGTTCTATGACGTCACAGTTCCATAGAACAGATGGGAGGCACCCGTTGGCGTTGAACCTGCGGTGCTGATATAATGTGTCGTTCCTACACAACTACATACTTCCATACTGCTCTGGGAGCAAAGAAATAAAAATGTACCCACCAGTTGCTTCTATGCCCGCGCAGATTGTAAAAGCCCATCGAGGGAATGGGCAAAAATCTTAGGAAACATGCTATAGGCGATACGGCTAGCAAGTAGCGACCCATCACTATTTTGATTCCCCTTTCCACCTATACGCCCACAATCATGCTAAACATGGCTTTCAGATCTTTTTAGCCCCCTCCCCCGCCCGTCTGCCCCCTGTCTGTATGTAAATCTTACACAATAGATTTAGTTTATTGGGATACCCATAGCACAAGCTTTGCTTAGTTTGGGACTAGGCGACTAGGTCAATTGATGTCAAAAAAAACCTCAGCATTACGTAAATACTTTAATGATCGTAATATTCACACAGTCATACTTTATTTACATCCACGAATCCTTGTACTTAACAACAAAATTGTGCTTTCAACTTCATCAGTATATCAGTAGAGAACAAAACACAATCGATCTACGCTTTGGTATAAATTAATAAACAAAAAAATAAAATAAACAAGTCTCAATATTCAAAACCAAATAAATTACTTAGTTAATAATATTCGTTTCCTGTCTTTTCGGAGAATCCAGTGAATAAATAAGACAGAGCTCTCTCACTTTGTACTCTTCTATGCACCTACAGCTATCCTGTAAGCTTATTACCTAACTCGCTCGCAATCGCCATCGTGTTCATTTTGACAGTTCTTGTATGAATGTGACAGCTAGCTGATTCCGATGCCAATTGTCAGCCCATACATGAACTGTCCAAATGAACACGATGGCGATTGCGAGCGAGTTAGATAATAAGCGTACGGGATAGTCACTTAGCTAACGTTTAACGGATCTTTGGAAACTAAGCCTAATTATAAAAACCCTATATTTTAATTCGAAACGTCCGACTGAAAAAGCGTCCTTTGTACAATTACATCTACTTTGTATAAACAATTTAAACACTGATAGAGACCCTATTTTTGTGGTAACCCTGCGGCAGAATCTTTTTCCAGAGTCACATGACTATGCAGGCAAGTTACTCTAGTCATTCATCTAAGTAAATTATCATTTATTTTACAAAACTTTTTACACTGAAAACTTCTTTAAATATATTATTTTACACGGGCGTCTCATCACATCAACATTTTGTTACTTTAGGTACAATTTAAATACTCATAAGACTAGAATAGTTTACAACTTGGTTCACTGCAGACTAGAATGAAATAAATTATGGTAACAAATAAATAGGAAATAAATAAAGAAAACAAACAACAATGTTAGCAACAATGTACTTAACTTAAATTAAATAATGTAAAAGGAATGTTTGTTCTTATGATAAGAATCTTATCCAATAAACCAAGTCTCAGTAATGGCGACTAGCAGTCACTTAACTACGAAAAATAAAAGCAAATTGTAAAAATATACTCAATTATTGCACAAATCTCATCCAAATAAGAGCCTATTCACACTTCAACCATCAATAGAAAACATCTAGCGATTTGTAGAAACTCTGAACGGCATTTAAATGATTTGTAAATAAATAATTTTCATAAATAAAATAAATTATGGCAACAAAACGACAAAATAATTAATTCGAGCCGACGGCACGAATTCATCTACTATTCGAATTATGTCTATAAACACCGATAAGTGCCCTCTAAAAAGGACGCTGGAAGGCTTAACAAATTTATTATTTAACTGGGACGATAGAAAATTTTGCATTTCACTATAAATTTACTAAAATACGAGATAACAACACCAGATGTGTCCCAGCCATATCTTCAGTCGCCAATTACAGCAGCCCACTGAACGCCTACTACAGATAGGCGTATTAGTCCTGTCGGTTCGTAGTGTGTTGAGATAATATTTCAATGTACTTACTGCAAATATTCGGCTAACTTGGAATCATTTTTGTTGATATTTTTGATCACATTGCGTGTTCATTCGGGAGAATTATGCGTTAAGAAAATATCTTATTTCCAGAACTCATGGTTTTGCAACCACCGGTGGATAAAAACTTGTGATTCGGGTACGCGGTGTTTCCTACTTGTACCAAGGCATTGTGAAGACAATGACAACAATATTACGTCAGTTTTAGAAATACAAGGTATCATCATCTGAATTTAAAGCCAGCAAACAAACTAATCAGATCAATGCAGGAGATCATTCAATTTCAATTTTAAATTTATATCTGGCAAAATATGTTAAAAAGAGGCTTTAGGCGGCTATGGGCCGTGGTCCACCTAGTTTGTCCACCTGGTTTTCGACGGAGCTACGCCCAGGGGCGGTGTCCCTTTTTCTGGGTATTTTGCCCTCTCGGGCAAATGAAGATACCTAACTAACCTAACCTACCTATTTTTGTATTAAAATAGAAATAATGGCAGACCTTTTTCCAGGTGGACCAAATCAGACGAAACATGACCCATAGCCTGCATTAGGCCATGTGTAATTCTCTTGTACGTTGTCTACAGCTCATATGGCTTTTCCCATGTTATATGACAGGTTATCTGCAGCTCTTATAATCAGGCTGCTTGTAGGTTGCCTGCAGATCTTATAATTAAGCTGCTTGTAGGTTGTTGCCTGTAGGTCTTATAATTAAGCTGCTTGTAAGTTGTCTGCAGGTCTTATAATCAGGCTGTTTGTAGCTTGTCTGCAGGTCCTACAATCAGGCTGTTTGTAGCTTGTCTGCAGGTCTTATAATCAGGCTGCTTGTAGCTTGTCAGCAGGTCTTATAATCAGGCTGCTTGTAGCTTGTCTGCAGGTCCTACAATCAGGCTGTTTGTAGCTTGTCTGCAGGTCTTATAATCAGGCTGCTTGTAGCTTGTCTGCAGGTCCTACAATCAGGCTGTTTGTAGCTTGTCAGCAGGTCTTATAATCAGGCTGTTTGTAGCTTGTCTGCAGGTCCTACAATCAGGCTGTTTGTAGCTTGTCTGCAGGTCTTATAATCAGGCTGCTTGTAGCTTGTCAGCAGGTCTTATAATCAGGCTGCTTGTAGCTTGTCTGCAGGTCTTATAATCAGGCTGCTTGTAGCTTGTCTGCTGGTCTTATAATCAGGCTGCTTGTAGCTTGTCTGCAGGTCCTATAATCAGGCTGCTTGTAGCTTGTCTGCAGGTCCTATAATCAGGCTGCTTGTAGCTTGTCTGCAGGTCTTATAATCAGGCTGCCTGTAGATTGTTAATCAGGCTGCCTGTAGGTTGTCTGCAGGGTCTTATAATCAGGCTGCTTGTAGCTTGTCTGCAGGTCCTACAATCAGGCTGCTTGTAGGTTGTCTGCAGGTCTTATAATCAGGCTGCTTGTAGCTTGTCTGCAGGTCTTATAATCAGGCTGCCTGTAGATTGTTAATCAGGCTGCCTGTAGGTTGTCTGCAGGGCCTTATAATCAGGCTGCTTGTAGGCTATCTGCAGGTATTATGATCAGGCTGCTTGTAGGTTGTCTGCAGGTCATAGCCGGGCTATGGCCTTAGTCTGCTCTATAGGTCATGCGACCGGGCTTGTAAGTTGTTTGAAGGTTGTGAGCTAGGTGTCCTCTACATCGTCGGCGTCGGACGCCAGCAGCGTCATCAGCTAGGAGTCCGCGACAACGGCATCGCGCTCCGCTTTCACTTGTTGCTGCAATAATAAAAACTCGTATTTTATAAGTGCCTTGAAGCACCTGTAAGGTCCACTGTGGAACCTCTTCTTCTACAACTTCTCAATAATTTAATTGGCTGGTATGGTGGTGTCATTATAAAATGTTTAGTGAAATGGTTCCACAGTGGTACGCGATTCTTTCACTGTAAAGGCGGACTGCATTCAGACTGCAACGTAACTGCCAATGGCTAGTCAGCCATACCTACATTTTCTATTGCAGTTGGTATAATGGTTCATGACATTAGCACTTAGGGCACTTAAAGAACTAGGAAAGCTAACTCCTGTGAACGAGTGCTATGTAGTAGGTAGAGTGGTTAGTGTAATCCTTACTTCCTTATCCTTACTAATATTATAAATGCGAGAGTAACTGTCTGTCTGTCTGTTACCTTTTCACGCTTAAACCGCTGGGCCGATTTAGTTGAAATTTGGTATACAGATAGTTTGAGTCCCGGGAAAGGACATAGGATAGTTTTTATCCCGGAAAATTGCATAGTTCCCGCGGGATAGCACAGCCCAAACCACTGGACTTAGAGACTTGAAATTTTGCACATAGATACCTTATACAATTTAAACATCCACTAAGGAAGGATTTTTGGAAATTCCCACGGGATAAGGAAAAAACGGGAATTATATATTCGATTCCGAGTGACGCTATCTCAGTAACTATAATAACTAGACTTCAAATTTGATACAAAAGTAGGTGATTACAAAACTAAGAAACTGATTTCAGGATTTTTGGAAATTCCCACGGGATAAGGAAAAAAACGGGATTTATCTACGCGGACGAAGTCGCGGACATAAGCTAGTGAAGTATATAGACCGACCGCTTAAATGAGCCCTTGCCAGCGCGGTGCCGGGGCGCGGGGGCCGAGAGGTGCGGGCGGGGGGCGCACTACCCGCCCGCACCGAGTGAGGTCCCCTTTGTCGTCCCACCCCGCGCCCCTGTACCGCGCGGGCGAGAACTCATTTAAGCGATCGGTATATAGTGATGTACGATCGAAGAACCACATACCTCTGAAACCTTTTCTCATACTACAAGGTGTTCGGTAGCTAGGTGCAAAGCTTAAGGTGATAGCAGAGGTATTTTTGAAAATTTTTAGCCATGTTATGTCTTACCGGAAATTTGATATATTTTTTAAATTGAAAATTTAGAAATTTTAGGAAAATAACTTTTCAAGGATTTTTTAAATCATATCGAATGCCTCCATTTTGTTTTTGTGGCAAGAAAGACACTTAAAAATTATTTCATTTGGTCCGAAATAAAAGATTTTGTTTACAAATTAACGCTCATTGGGGCAATATTGACATGTGACTATCAAATTCAGTGTATTTTCATAAAAAATCTAAATTTTTGGCTTAAGACATATATGGTTAAAAATGAACAAAAATACCTCGGCTATCACCCCCTTACAGTTTTGCACCAAGCTACCAAACACCTTGTATATCGCAATTTTTGAAGTGAAAACTTCTTTAGCGGTTTTGTGCACTTTTGGGACGGTTAAAAAAATGTTAAACTCGCGTCAGATTCTGACCGTCACGCGACCGTCAAGTAAGACGGAGGGAGAATTGCCGCTGGGTCATTTAAGCGGCGCTGGGCGCTTGCGCGAGTGTATAGTTTTCACTTCTGCCGGCACTCCCGGAGTGCTACCAGTTTTTTTTTCAGGTGTACGGTAAGTTATGACATTTACAGTGAAAATGTTCCACGGTGGTAAGCGGTCGTTTGTACCATGGCCTTGCTGATCACGCTGGCGTCCTTGAGGCTGAGCACCTGCAGCACCTGGTCGCCGCCCTGCAGCATGACCTGCGCGACGCCGCCGTTCATGCCGAGCGCCTCCAGACCCTCGCCGCCCCCCTCCACCTGTCCAATGCAACCGCCCAGCGTTACCCATCAGAAACACCAAATGTTGACAAGTTCCAATGCTGGTTCTACAAAGTGAGGTGGAACAAAAAGCTATCTTTAGAAACCATCACGTGAGAATTGCTGTACCTACCTAGATCGTGCATATATAGTTATCTTTCTTACGGAAGGTCACAAAATTAACTACTTGAGAGTAATCAGACCTGTTTTCTTCGAATGGGCTATGCTAACTTTACCTTGCTTATAAAACACCAGTGAAAATTAAATTAACTCAAAACACATACAAGGCTTTTCTTGCTTTTGCCTAGGGCGTGCAGTGGAGGTAATCACCTGGCCACTGCATGCTACCACAGTATATATATAAGCTAAAGCAGTAAGGAAACTACGAACAAATCGGTTGAAACGAAACACGCACACAGGCGCGCGCTTTACACGGCCCCTAAGCGGACCTCGTCCACTCCGCTCAGGCTCAGGTCCGCTTAGGGGCCGTGTAAAACGCGCGCCTGTGTGCGTGTTTCGTTTCAACCGATTTGTTCGCAGTTTCCTTACTGCTTTAGCTTATATATATACTGTGACGCTACTGACTTTTGCCAAGGGGAGTTTTTGACGTGATAACGGCTTATGAATCGGCGAACACCGGCTGCACGCACGAAAAAGTGTCACGCTGTCGCGTTCCGCGTGACGTCAGAGCTAGCAATTTTCATCAATGTTTCTTTATGACGTTATCATGAGAAACTATCGTCCGTAAACCAACTTTACAGACACTACACGTTTTTTAAATATCTACTAAAATATTAATTCATCAATACTTTGAACGGCCCTAAAGCTAAAGCGCTAGAAAATGAAAAATATCAAGTAAATACTACACGTACTGTCAAAATAAATAATAAAATAATACACACCTCATGCAGGCAGCGTAAGTGTAGAAGCGACACACTACAACTTGTTGGGCACTTCAATGAACGAATACACGTTACCTTGTCACTTTGCAACCAAGCGAATTAACCAGTTCTATTATCGGGAGCAACAAAACCGAGTCTTCATAAAACTTGAACTTGTATAAGTGACCCGTAGGCTTATTACCTAACTCGCTCGCAATCGCCATCGTGCTCATTTGGACAGTTCTTGTATGAATGTGACAGCTAGCTGATTCCGATGCCTATTGTCAGCCCATACATGAACTGTCAAGATGAACACGATGGTGATTGCGAGCAAGGTAATAAGCCTACCGGTTTTATTGCTCCCGAATATTGTCTTACCCCCTTATTCATAAACGCTTTGACATTTGCCTTTCACAGATAAGGACAAACGATTGCTAAGTTAGCAGAAGCCTAGTGTTTATGAATAAGGGGGTTACATTTCCGCTAAGTAACGCAACGCAAAAGGGTTCACTGTTTCGTTTTATAGGTAGTTGGATGAAAGTGAACGTCTTATTTACCGAATGAGTCCTCGCCCGCGCGGGTACAGGGGCGCGGGGTAGGACTCATTCAAGCAATCGGTCTATACGTATTTCGTCCTCATGAAAAATGCAGTGCAAAAATTAGCTAAGGCAACTCTCGTCGTCAGTGCTTCACGTAGCATGAAAACAGTCACTACTACACACTACATTACAGCGAATAAAACACACTAATACAGGACAGCGTTTATTGAGCTCCAACAAAGCTAAATACAAGGTAACACTTTTGATATAAAATCTGTGTACTGTTACACCGCCTACTGAAAAACTCAAGACACCCCAACCGATATATTATTATTCCTTTGGCTTAGTAATTCAAATTAGTCTACTGTTTATTTTTAAATCCCTATATTATTGCCAAATTGGGCATGATAAAAGGAAATTTAAAATATATCCAACTTGCATCAAAATAGTGTAATCGATGCTAGTCATTATTTTGAACTAATTGTTTTCAGCGGATGGTGTAACACGTTGTATTTTATTTGAAATTAATTTGCCAATTACATCCCTCCTTAACACTTTTAGTGTGAAGGAGACTCACATAGCGACAAACAAGCTAACATGCTAATCATTTACCGACACAGCCGTGAACTAATGTCTGCATTTTTTTTAATTCATTCTGACTATAGGCTACAAAACCATTCATCCAAAGATGTCGCAAACATGTCAGCGCCTTTGGCTTTAAATTGATTCAAAAGTGTTACCAGCTACAACACAATATAAAAACATCTACATCACATAACAAAATAAAAATTCAAACTAATAATCTAACGGGTCGCCACGCTAACACATTCACTGCCGGCAACGCATATATGCGTTTTAGCAACATGTGCGTTCGGGGCATCTGTCATCCGGCAGCGAACGCGTTAAGCGTTCACAAGCACAATAAAAAATATGGCAGACTATATTATGCTTTAATCGACTCCAGGCTAGAATACAGAGATGATAAATGAGATGGCAAATGTACCCAAGAAACACGAGAAATCCTGGGAGACTGGTTTATGGCCGAGCCCCTAAGACAGCTTTATACACAAACAATTGCTTTGCGATGTGTATGAAACTTTTTAATAAATTGCCAAATGACTTGCGACAACTGCCATTCCATAAATTCAAAAAAAAGTTATGTATATTCCTAAAAGAGAAAAATTACTACGATGTCAAAACATTTTTGTTGGAAGATTATGTAACTTCAAATTAATATTTGCATGCTAGTGTTTAGTAGATAAGTATACCAAACATATATAGCTGAATAAGCTCTCTAACTAATAATTTGACCAACTATTGTAATGTACTTATTCTAAGCAAATAAAGATTATTATTATTATTATATAACTAGCAGCAGAATAACATCGTATTCATCTGCCCTAACATATCTTAGTAATAATAATAACGCAGGTATTTCCCCGTTTTGACTAACGCATTAATTGCCAGCAACACACATGTGCGTTATCGTAACTGTCGCCAAAGGCCGCTGTCATAGTTTAGCTGTCATTTAGCACGCACATCAGCGTTCACGGCATCTGACGAAGCCTCAGCTTTGACAGCCGGCAGGGAATGAGTTGACACCAGTTACCTTAGAAACAAGGCCGATAAACGCATCCCAATATCAGTCTCTGGAACTTGGTTATATTCTATCATCTCTGTACTCTATTCTAGATTCTTTGGCTTTAATAATGACTTCTTGGTGTTGTGACACACAAACATAGGTAAAATCGTTGGGAATTAAATACATTAAAAAAATTATAACGTCAATTACAAACTGCTACAGTTCATGCATGTTTGTAGGTGTGGGTAAAAGTTATACACACTCTGCTAGTGTGCGTTCCGCAAATACAACCACACACACATACATACACACAGAAGCGTCTACAACACAAAAGAACGTAGCAATCGTAAGAAGATGTAGTTACTACAAACGCATCATGCCAACACACAATATAATAATAACAAAAATATTCAAGACCCATATTGGGCCTGTAAGCTTCCATATCAAACACTAATCAAAGACTGAAGATTTGGTAAAATATACACGAGCTCGGAAGAGCGGAGTGGATCGGTGCATCATAACATAATTAATGAACAAAAGTAGCGAGAAAACCTCATGTGACTACTGCTACACAGTATTGTCCAACTCTTTATTGAACAAAAAAACAAAAGAATTTTACACAACATATATACAAAAGCGAAAATCTATATGTTGGAGGCGGTTGAATGGGATTAGCCTTCGAACGACGAACAGGAAAACACAACAGAATAGACATATTAAAAGACATTTATACGTGAAACTAGATAGTACCTGTCTAGATAAAAATCGTACAGACGATAAAAAATAGGTTGCCATGGTCAACAATTTGTTGATTCAACTAATTCTTTAAAATAACATCAGATTCAAATAAATCCATGATCATAAATCAAAGGAACTTGACTATGCAGGACATATAGCTATGCATTGACGTACAATAAACAACTAGACTCCCAATCACGCTCAAAAACTTTCGGAAGCAAAAGTCTGCACGACGCGTCTATTGTGCAGAGTTTTGGTTCAGTCGTGTTTCGACCGCGCTTTGATAACAATATCTATGTCTCTTTCGCACCGTAATCTCAAAAGCATGAGAACAAAAGAGACAGACAGGTTTCCAGCGCGTGACGTCGTGTCATTACTTCTCACGATCGTATGCAATTGACATTAAACATTACTGCCACAAAATAAGGTGTCAATTTGAACGAATATGTGATGTGTTGACACACGCAACACGTAGACAACGCTGCTCGGACATTTCTTGAGGAACTTTTGTTTGCCATTGGGAGTCTAGTTATTTATTGAACGTCAATGTCGTTATGGGATTTACTAAAAAAAAATACTATTATGTCTAATTTCATATTGCTCTGGCCACTTATAGTTTTCGTATGAGGCTTTCTTCCTACATCCGTATCAAACAAAAATAAAAACAAAAACACCAATACAAAACTGATCAAACCGCAAACGGGGTATAATTTACATACGTTTTGATTCAGTTTGACTAGTGTAGTTTCATCTCCACTCCCTTCTATGCTCCATGTCTGCCAACACAAGAACACAGTACAAACATGGGTATTAGCTAATATAATACATTATTTAATTATTTTATAATATGAACATACAGCAGGTCCTGCAATCAACAAACACAGATATAACCCAACCGCAGAGATATTTAAAAACATAAAATTTCATAAATAATCATAATCAAATCACACATTTCTCCAACGTTTCTGGTATTGGGTGTTACATTAATAATAAAAAACAACACAATAAAATTTTATAACTTCACAAACAAAACAATAAAATTGCGTAGGTACAGAAAACACAAGCACAGCGTGCGAAATTTATAAAAATAAAAGATAACATAATACTCAACATGCAACCGGTGGTTGCTACCTCATTATTGTACGGTCAAGTGCAAAAATAAGTATCGATAGGAACTTCTCAAAAATATGTCCCACGGCCTTATTACGCCGGTGTAAGAGCGTATGGTACTTATTTTTGAAACTTTGTCTAGATACATATTATTACACTTGACTGTACACAGTATGTAGTGGTTTTATAGCTTAAAACCTGCACATCGGGTGTCTAAAGGTATAACGACAATATATAGTATTTATTAATTTTTTAAACCACTATCAAGTCTTTTTTAACATCCAGATATTCTAATCGTGGCATTTTTAGAATATTTATCAGGGAAATAAGTTTTATTTACTACTAATACTTATAAATTCGAATGGCTGCATAGTCACTTAATGCGCCATAAAAAATACTTCCAACTGTCATTCATCTTTTGACTAGTAAGTTATTGGCACTACTCGGACAATTAATTTAAAATAACTAACAAAAAACTAGAATGAAAAGATACACATCATCTTTTTGAGAAATCATCAACTACCCAAGTTTGTAACTTCTTTGGCACTTGAATAACTTAATTAGGTCTGAATATGTTAAGTAGTAAATAATGAATAACTACGTAAATAAACTCTCATCTCTGCCTTATAAAAAATCTATTCACTATCGCGAGATCTCATAAAAGTGGATATCACAACGCCTATCCCATATATTATGTATATTCCTATAATAAGTAAAATGGCACGAAAACTATTGTACTTATTTCTTTGGATACTTTTCATAAATCACTTCTAAAATTATACTAGTGAATGCAATTTACACATGCATTGAAATGGTATTTGCATATTTAATAAATTATTATACATGACTGGAAAACCGAACTTTTTATAGAATTGTGCCTCTTATTGCACTATAATAAATTTACATTAAAATTGAGCTGTTTTCTGGGCAGCCGTGCGAAGTTACGTCTCAAAATGTTGTATCATAGCCACCAAAGTACTCAGGTATAATCGGAATACGGCCTTAAACCCTTGCTCCCATATCAATGGTCTAGCTAGTTGAACATAGTCTTGTTCTAAAGTAATTAGTATGATTTTGAACTACACTATCGCTGTATTTGCACAATTGTGGTGCTACTATATTGTTCCACGCCGTCTAAACAAAGGGCTTAAATGGCGTTTTAGACTTTAACACGTTCTAGACATGCCCAAAATTACAGTTTTTTATGAACCGACGTGATCGTGTTAGACACGTGTTCAACGATTAGAAAATAAACTTAGTTTTAATGGTATCACGGTAAAAATCTAATATACACTATGTACTTTCGCGTAATAATTTAAAAATCATCAAGTAGGTAAAAAATTAAGACTGAAGTTAATAAAGGTTATCCGTATCATAAAAATAAATATTATTTTCACGTGCATAGCTTACGCTCAAACTTCAAACTTTCATACAATTTTCTACGGGAAGTGAGCCGATTTTTTTGCTCCCAAGTATATTATAATTTATTTTATTTTATGACAAACATTGAGCACTGTTACAGCAGAAATTATAATCTCTTAACATGACTGCCAAAATCGTACTATCGCAGTCTGTGATCAATCAAAGAAACATGCATTGAGTTCGAGAAAACATAAATTTTAGTACATCACAAACAATAACTTAATAATTGTAAGCAAAAATCACAAAGAATGTGATGAGATCTTTCTCTCTGCTGTATCGTTAACACCCATCCACTACCCACACCGGCTCGCAGCGGGTATTGGCTAGTCCAGGGGTCGGCAACCTGCGGCTCGCGAGCCACATGCGGCTCTTTGGATGTGAGGCTGCGGCTCTTTAATTCCATTCGCAAATATTATTTATTTTCTAAAATGTGATTATTTGTTGTGAAAAACACTACTTATATATGAATAAATAGATATTTTTCTTATGAATAAATAGATAACTTTTTTTATCACCAAACTTTATGAAAGTATTGAGGCTATTTATTGTTGGCGAGAATTTTTTTTGTGGCTCTTTAAAAACTTGAAATTTTGTAAATAGTCATTTTTGGCTCTTCCGACTCAAAAGGTTGCCGACCCCTGGACTAGTCAGACGAAGATCCCATTAGTAACCCACTGAGTATAGTCGAGGACAAAAATATCGATTCAGCCATCGTGTCAAATATACAGGCTGATCAATACTAATTTGACGTCTAGGTAACGTACATATTTTATGCCCTTGACTGTACATCATCCGGCCCTGGCTGTAAGGCTGGCACGAGAACGCGCAAGAGCTTACCCGTTTCTTTCTAGAAGGAACAGTCAGAAAAAGACGGGTGGTTTATCTAGCGCGCTCTCGTGTTAGCTTGGGTGCGGGGCGGCTACGCGGGCTCGCACTTGAGGCTGACCTGGACGAGCGGCGCGACGCACACGCCGTCCTGCTGCTGCATGGAGGCCACCATGCTCTGGTACACGGACGCCGACACCGGCACCGTGATCACGCCCGACACGGACACTGGGTAACCTGCAACAAACACCACATAGTTAACTAACATTACAAGCAACGATCGGTTCCTTGCCCGTGGTGCACCTGGTTCTCGGCGGAGCTCCTTTTTCTGGGTATTTTGTCCTTCGGGCAACTGAAGATACCTAACTAACCTAACCTAACTATTTTTTTGTATTAAAATGTTATTGCGTGATACAAAATAATGGCATAATCCTTTACGGGGGGACAAATTAGATGGACCACGGGTAAATCGATCAACAATAATTGCGAATCTTGTTGACAAACGGAGTATGTATCAAAATACATTAAGTTTAAAATTGCACAATGGATCAAAATACATATTTATGCAATACTAGCTTCGTCCCCGTGAAATTAGACTTAAGAACCCGTGATATGTTTATCACTATCCTGCGGGAACTATGCAAGTTTCCCGGATAAAAAGTAGCCTGTCTAGGGTACCAGCTATCTCCGTTCCAAGTTTTATCCAAATCCTTCCAGTCGTTTCAGCGTGAAGAAGGAACAAACATACTCACTCACATAGTCACATCGTCACAAACGTTCGCATTTATAATATTAGCAGGATTTGGTAAACATACATATCAATAATGTATTTAGTTCGATACCGGTTCAAACATAAACACAAATAGCTGTTGGCGGCAAGATAAGCGAGTGAGATACTAGATATCGGGTGTCACGAAGCCAGCCACCTAATGCTACTCCGCAATTCGAAACCGATATCATTCCGTCTTTGCCGCTCTTTATTCCATGCTCATCGGTATAAGCGGAACAGCACGATACGAACTTCGAATCACGTCAACTTTGCGTTACGGCATCATTTTCTGGGGCAATTCTACAAATAAGGAAGCGGTGTTCAAAGCTCAAAAAAGATGTATCAGAGCAATGCGTGGCCTTAAACAAACTGATAGCTGTGCGTCGCATTTCAAGGATCTGAACATCTTGACAGAGCCTTCTCTTTACATTCTGGAGGTGGTAGTATTCGTAAAAAAGAATCCAGAATTGTTCAAAAAAGCCAATTACAGTAACGAACGTTTGAGGCAAAGATTTAGGGAGGATTTATGCCCAGCTCCTGGGAAAACCGCTTTGATGCGTAAAAATGTATGTTCTCTTGCAATAAGGGTTTATAACAAATTACCAATAGAATTTAAACTACTGCCAATACCACTTTTGAGACGTAAATTATTAACCCTGCTTACGAATAAATGCTATTATTCTGTTCTCGATTATTTAAATGATGACCTAAATTGTTAATACTACTTAATAGCCAATGTTTTTGTACGCCAACCGGCAAAACATAGTGCAACACTAAAATATGTAACATCTCTGTATTTATGCAGCCATCACCTATGTTTCACAAATAAAACACATTTGACTTTGAATTTGTAAGCTTCAGAGTATAACGCCGCGCCTCTGTGGCCGTCAGCCGTACCGTGTCCGTCCTCGCCGGTGAGTATGATCTGTCCGTCGTGGTTGAGCGTGGCCTCGGCCACAGCGTTGAGGTCCACGGTGACGGACTCGCCGTCCAGCGTCTGCACCATGCTGGACCCGCCCTCCCCGCTGTGGATCTGGAAATACCAACTCAATCCACTTAGTTTCAATGAACACCTCTCTAAAGCGCCCCGTAAACGATCAAATTTGTTTGACAAACTTGTTTGTCAAACTTCACGTTTTCATCAAACATAAGCGTAAACGATCAAACCAAATATCAAACAAATTTGTTACAGCGCCCCGCGCAAACGGTCAAACTTGCTTGACAAACTTGTTTGTCAAACTTCTTCTACCGAGACCTTGTTTGACAAACACCGTCGTACACGTTCAAACCTGTTTGTCAAACTCGATATCAATCCAGATTTTCATCAAACACATCAAACACGTAGATTGTTTGACAAACGCCTCAAACACGTAAAGTTTGACAAACAATTTGATCGTTTACCGGGCGCTTAAGCTTTTTACACATACATACATAAATCACGTCTTTATCCCCTACGGGGTAGAGAGCCTACGCTAACGAGACCTAAAGGCCACGTTTAGCATGATTGTGGGCGTGTAGGTAGAAAGGTCCCGTTTTTGAAAAACCACCAGCCGCTTCTCCTCCCGCGCAGATGGTAAAAGCCCATCGAGGGAATGGGCGAAAATCATAGGAATCATGTTATGCGGTTAGCGACCTATCCCTATTTTGATTCCATTTTTTGCCATTTATACACCCACAATCTTGCTAAACGTGGCCTGTAGGTCATGCCACCTCAGGCTCTATCTCGTAGGGGATAAAGGCGTGATTTGTGTATGTGTATATATATATGTACAATAAACAAAAAATAAAAAAAGAGGGAAAACTGAATTGTTCAAAAACAACAGGCTGGCATATCAACGTGCAAAGTGCTCGAAGACTATAGTAAGGATTTTGGGAGCGTCAATAAATGTGCGTGTGTGCGTGTGCGTGGGGTACCTCCCATTTGTTCTATGGAACTGTGACGTCATAGAACTGTTAACATTTTTCTTTCCCAGCAGTTCCATAGTAGAACTATTGAAACAAAAAATGTGCTATTTGTTCTATAGAACTAAAAGCACCTCAAATTTGTGATGGGAAACTTGAGGTGCTTTTAGTTCTATAGAACAAAAAGCACATTTTTTGTGTCAATAGTTCTACCATGGAACTGCTGGGAAAGAAAAATGTTAACAGTTCTATGACGTCACAGTTCCATAGAACAAATGCGAGGTACCCTGTGCGTGTGTGCGTACCACTTGCGCGGTGGTGCCGTCGGGCAGCGTGATGATGGGGTGCGAGGGGTCGAGCTGCACGAGCGACACCGAGCCGTCGGGGTTCGTGATGGTCTGCAGCACCGCCGGCGCGTACTGAGACATCTGCACACACAAACATTACATCACTTTTATGGAACATTAGAGCTTGCGAACCAGCTGATGGTAAGCGATCACCGCCACCCATGAGAACCAGCAACTCCAAGGGAATTGCCGTTCCGTTGCCGGCCTTGAAGGGAACAGTTAACTCTTACGTGTAATCTCTTTGACGACGTAATTGGCTTAGCGTCCCGGATTCGAATCCTGTAAGCTTATTATCTAACTCGCTCGCAATCGCCATCGTGTTCGTTTTTACAGTTCACGTATGCGCTGACAATTGGCATCGGAATCAGCTAGCTGTGACATTCATACAAGAAATGTCAAAATGAACACAATGGCGATTGCGAGCGAGTTAGACAATAAGTCTACTGGTAAGGGCTTTGTGTGATGAGCCCGAATATTTATCCCTGAGATTTGTTCAACCATAAATGTTTAGTCGACCAAAAAAGTGACAGACTGTTCCTCCATCAGAAATAAAGCCGTACAATCGTATCATATGGTAGAAAAGGACTTTCTTGGTCGACTACATATGTATAGTATACGTTATATGTAGCACTATACAATATAATAATACGTCGGTAACGCAACAGATTAAGGATCTTCATATGAGCCTATTCTCTTCTTAAAGTGCCGGCAACGCACTTTTAACGCTCCCATGTTGAATGTCTATGGGCGGCGGTGATTGATTTCCATTAGGAAATCCTCATGCTCGTTTATATTTTGAGGAAGAAGTAAGACGTATTAAGATAGACGAGACAGTCTTACAAGGCTGTGGGTCTGATTGACCCCGCTGACCCTCTTAAAAGAAAGGTGTAAGTTTTATTTTCCTTTGACACACTTTAAAATTCTCTGGTCTCGTTTTAGATATTTCAACGCCGATGCAATATAACTGTAGATAGTATAGATATGTTCTTTATTAACTATTCGCTAGCTACTTTATAAAGTATATATATCATTGATAGATTCAAAATAATGACAGCATTTTTTCCGGGTGTACCACGGGTAAGTCCCTGGTAACAATATCTTTTAGGTAACAAAAACATGCGCGGGACTCGAACCCGCACGCTCTGACCGTAAGCAGCATTAACCCATAAAAAAAGTTAAGTAGTAAAAAAATAAACATGGTTTTAGATTAGTCATGCTAATTTTGGAGTCCTAAAAATTCAATACAAAAAATGAGTCTTAAATTATTAGTATAGTCCATATTGTTAATTAAATGGTAGTTATAGCGGTATGTGTGTACATCGACGTCTGTGAGCGTCATCTGGTCGATGCAGACGTTCTGCGCGTTCAGCACGGCGGGCGCGGCGCGCTGCGCGGCCGGTGAGCCGCGCGAGCTGCCCGAGCTCACCGAGGGCATGCACGCAGAGATCTACCATAGTTACCATCCCAGCAGCACAATAAACGGGAACGATTGGTTAGTACAGGGTCCTTCGAATTGCTCCCGAACATTCCAGCAGGCCCTATTTGGGACGCAATAAATACCGACCAGATTGGCAGCCAAACAAACAGGTCGGTATTTCCAGGTACACGGAATAACACCCAGGTACGCTCTAATAGCGAGGTGATATTTCACATACATGGAAATACCGACCTGATAATCGGAAGCCAGTCGATTACGTTAGGTCAGGTTAGTTTTTATAGTAGTTCGATGCCAAGAATCGATTGTCATTGCGAATTAATGTACACCGATTAACAGGCCGGTACTTATCAGGTCGGGTTTTATTACCGCGGTACAAGCCAATACCGGGGTGGAAGTACCGACCCGTATTTCATATACAATGTACGCGAAATATAGGGTCGGGATTTCCAGGCCGGTATTTCCATGGTCGGAAATTAAATACACCCCCTATTTCACTAACTCGACAATCGTCGGTAGAAAGTGACAATTCGATACGCAATCCATCCCTATAGTCTATTTTTTCATACTAGATACTAAATTGACAATTGCAAATGTCAAATTGTCAAATAATGACACCAGCTTTTATTATTTAGTGGTGTACTCGAAACCATTGACAATGTTTGTCGTCTGGATACAAGTGGTTTGGCCATGTTTTTTATTGTAAGAAAAAAAAATACGATTATCACAATCAAGCAAATTTAAAGGTTTATTAGTTTATTACACTAGGTTGTATATACAAAAATCTATACTCAATTTAATAACTTTCGATAGTGGTGGCACATCACTATTTTTGAATTTTAAAAATCAGGCAACACAGGTAATGTCGCTTTAGTATCAAGTAAGTAAAAAATAGACTTTACTAGTATTATAAATGCTGTCTGCCGGTCTGTTACGCTTTCACGCCTAAACCGCTGAAGCGATTTTAATGAAATTTGGTACAGGGATAGTTTTATCCTGGAAAATTAGTTAAGTTAGTAGTATTTCATCATTTTTAGAGCCCACCCCCTTCACACGGTTTACTATGAAGACTGCGATTACTTTTACAGTGTGTCACAAATTTCCAGACCCCCCCCCCCCCCCCCCCCCCTCCTAAATGTGTGACATACTTTATGGATGTCCCCTTACGCGTGTCGGAGTTGCGAGCAGCTAGTATTCAATATGAAGCCAACTAGCGTAGATTCCCGTCGATTTCGTAACGTTAACAGAATTGTCACATTTCACCGACATTGTCGCTTTCACGGAATAGGGGCCCGGTGTTTGGGTCAGTCAGCACGTCTAGCACGAGAGCGCACAAGAGTCGCGTCGCGCGCGAGATAGATTGCCCGTCGTTTTCTTACTGTCCCAACAAGAAAGAGACGGGTAGTCCAACTCGCGCGCGACGCGACTTTCGTACGCTCTCGTGCTAGCGGGGCTGGTTTAACAACCCTTGCCACACTGATTGATGTTCAAAGTGTACGGGCTGGCCTAAATTTTGAATCAAATATTTAATTGAATACCTCTGTAGGGGGTAAACTAACCGACAAACCTGCTGGAATGTTTCGGAACAATTGTGAGAGAGCTTGTATACGCGACAGCGCAGACCAGTAATAGAGTGGACAATGTCAAGTCTGCCCCGGTATCTCAAAAAAAGTAAATGGCCCATTTTATTAAAAGTAGAACTATGGATCCTGATAGTAGAAAACAAAATGACCCAAAAAATTTCGTTACATTCCGTTACTGCCATACAAATTTTTATGAACAAAGTAACGAAATGCAAAAGGCAATTTTGGGACGTTTTTTTACAAGAAACCGAAAATAAAACTAAAATCCCAGAAAAAAGTTGAGTTTACAAATTTTAATGAAATGGCCCAAATCGAACTTTATAAATAGTTCAAACTATACTCGAAAGCAAAATAGAAAATTCTGCTCTTGAGCATTATATTCGCTTAACGTTTAACTTTTTTATGAGACATGTCTTTTGCGCTTAAGCTGACTCGCATCATCCACTAGAATACAGGTCTGTAGAAATGTTAGTAGCAATTGTAGTAGCAGAAGAGTATTGCGAGTAAAGTCCCTTTAAAATAAGCAACTCCATTACTAAAGTGAGGCGGCTGCCTTGACCATGCGTATCCATAAAACGAAACAGTACTTGTAATACTGATACCGTGGATTTTCGTTAACACGATTTACCATTTCTACAGTTCTTCACTCCACAAAGGAAACGCTGTGTGCGGGGTGTTTTAAAAAAATATCCATAAAACTTTTCTGACACAATCTTCTTTCATAATAGGCTGTCAGTCAAATCGCTATTTAATACGATCGTTTTTTCCGCATACAGCAATTTTTATTCTCACACATTGCAACATTTCGAACAACAAGTAAAGCAGAAATTGAATCTATAAATACATAAATCCCGACTTTATCCCTTCCGGGAGAGCCTAAGGCAGTGGTTCTTAACCTTTCAGACATGAGGGACCATTTATCAAAATTTTTGTCTTGCCATGGACCACCTAGTAACTACATAATATCTAACGTATGGCTTCGATCGGTCTCAATGAACGGAATTGCACCTTCACGCGCTGTGTCTGGCTGTCACTTATCTAATTAATTTATTTGATTGGCCCCGCGTACCACTTTGGATGCTTCCAGGGACCACCGGTTAAGAACCACTGGCCTAAGGTAACAAGACCTAAAGGCTACGATTAGCATGATTGTGGGCGTATAGGGTAGGTGGATAGGGGAATCAAAATAGTGATGGGTTGCTAGCCACATCGTCTTTACCATGATTCCTAAGATTTTCACCCTATGAATCTATGTATTTATTTATTAATTCAAATTCCATCAATATTAGGTAACTGGTTACTTCAGCTGGTCTGGGAGCAAAGAAAAAACATAGAATGTAGGTACCAAATGTTTCTCTTCCCGCGCCGATGGTAAAAGCCCGCCGAGGGAATGGGCAAAAACTTAGGAATCACGTTATAAGTGATATGGCCATTGATTCCCCTTTCCATCCATACGCCCACAATCATGCTAAACGTGGAATTTAGGTCTTGTTACCTTAGGCTGTCTACCCCGAAAGGGATAAAGACGTGATTTATGTATGTATGTATGCGTTAACTGGTTTCATACGTTTTACACGCCTCATTATTAGTTTAGTTTAGTTTGTCTTAACAAATCGTTGGACTTCTACATATTCGGGTGTTAGTATGTGATGAGTGCGGGTGATGAGTGTAGGTGATAGTGACTCACCGGCTGCGTGGGTTTGGAGTCATCATCCTCGGTGAAGGCGGGCAGCAGATCCTCGCGGCCATGGTACTTGTAGCAGTTGATCACTATCTGACGCAGCGCGTGCGTCCATGACATCTGCATACAACGTTCAGTTTGGTTACAAGCTTATTTAGCTTTATTTTTTACTAGCTTTTCCCCGCGACTTCGTCCACGCACATAACGTCAGAGTGACGACACACCCCATACATCCACTCATGTCTCCAAGTTAAGGTTTTTATTGCCTATCCCGTGGGAAATTCGGAAAATCCCTTCTTAGAGCACCTACAGATCCTCTAGGAATATTATCTACTAATTATAGTCTTAATTATTTACCTTGTTTTTATCCCGTGGGAAATTTGAAAATCTCCTTTGTAAGTGCATCTTTATCCTAATCAAGGAATAATGTGTAGGCATGCTAAATTTAATGTCTGTAGCTTTATTAGTACAACATTTCGGAATTTTTTCAATCCCGTGGGAAAATCGGGATAAAAAGTATCCTATGTCCGTCTTCTGGTTCTAAGCTACCTCCCTACCAATTTTCAGCCAAATCGGTTCAGCCGTTCTCGAGTTATAAATAGTGTAACTAACACGACTTTCTTTTATATATATAGAAGATATCAAATTTAAATTTAATTAAACGAAGAAGTTATACAATGACAGTTATTTATAAGCTTTTCATTTACTTGCAATGCATGTATGTATGAATCTTGCAACTCGATTTTGAAGCAGGTATCTTCAAACGATTCAGCTAAAATTTTGCATACTTGTGAAAGTCAGATGGATAATACAATAATCTGGCAGTAGAATTCTGGAGGCCCGGTCAGGATCGTCTCCGCAGGAGGGAACTCTTGAACAGTTAGTCCGACTGACTTGAAATTTGGTTCACACATGTAGAACGGATGGCAATGCAAGTACAGTCAACCAAAACTACAGCCAACAGAAAAAGCTTGTTTAAAAAAATGTTTAGGTTAGGTTAGTTACCTTCTGTTTCTCGTCCTCGGAGCGCGCGTCCATGCGCACGTTGGCCCACGGCAGGTCCTTGGGCCACCACGGCGGGCGCGTGGACTCGCGGCCCCAGCCCGGCTTGCCGCGCACTGCACACACAACCAACACTTACACACACACGTACCGTCACGCCCCTTTCCCACAGGGGTAGACGAGCGACTACTTTGTTCCACTTGTGCGACCCTGACATGCCTCTTTCGCTTCATCCACATTCATCAATCTTTCCATACGTGCTAGTCGGTTTAGGGTACTCCTCACAGAGCAAAAACAAAGAGGAGCTGGCCTAAGCAACTGTGCACTGTGATTTTCAACTAGGTCCTGACGTCATCATTGTGGGCGGGGCTTAGTCAGTATGTTGTCAGCGTTCGTCAGGTGCACATGTATCGAGACTCGCATTATCGGTGTGTTTTCGCGGTTTTAAGAAGAAAAGGATGAAAGTGTTGTGTTTTATCGTGTCAAAGTTATTCAGACAGACGTTCTGATGCTATGAATGGTATCACATTTCATTTGTAAGTAATTTTATACGTAATTATTAAAATAGTTCTAGAAAATTTTCGGCTTTCAAGTATAAATTATACTTCTCGACACTAGATGGCGTAACTTTTGTGAATTAAAAATATAAGTACGTAAAGTTCCGCATTAGTATATTGTAATAATCATACGTGTATACTGAAAACTAAAGTATACATTTAGTCCTAAATACTTTTTAGTCGCCAAAACAGTACTTTAGTAGTTTTATAAATATATTGTGAACAGGCCGCCATCTATCGTCAATTAGAACAACTATTTTCAACGTCAAAAATATCCAGAGCCGTAATTAGAATCAAATAATTTTACCGAATAACGCACGGCTATGGTCAGTAATGAAATTTAATAACAATACATTTTAATAGCAAATATTTTGAAGTAACAAAGTTCTGAGTTGTATACATATTATTCTCCGTGACTGTTCATGAATTGAAAGAACTTAGAATATTAAATAAACATTTTATCCATATTAACATAATTGGCTTTGTTCATTTTTTTTAAGCTGTGCTTTAAACACCTTTATTTGATAAAATGGACTATTTCAAGCAACTAATTTGAATAATATGCCTTTATTTTCGCAGGTAATTGAATTTGGTAAATAAAATTATGTTCGTTATAATAATTTGTCTATTATTTTACATAAGTACAATATACATCTAAATCAGTAAAAATGGTTACCCTTATTTTATTCATTTATTACACAAACTTTTTGAAACTCAAAGTTCTGAGTACGTCCCATTACTTTTACACTGATTGACATCTAGTGTGAGATAGCTGAACTAGGTAGGCGAGTGGTTTTGCTACTAACCGACGGATGGAAAATTGAAAAGTGGGCGGAGTTCCACAACCCCTCACCCCGCAAAATGTCACGCGATGTTTCATAGGGAAATCTTATTACCACACCTCCTCTTTGTTTTTGCTCTATGGTACTCCTGATCTAACATTTGTCAAAAGGTCCCCGATTTGGTCCCAGAACGGCCGTTTAGTCCAGGCCTTCCCCTCCCGACGCACACATTCCCTCCCCATATATATCCGTCTAGTTAATCTTATTTCATCGATCGTCTCTATGCCAAACCAAAACTTTATGCCGCTCCTTGGCCGCGAAAGCTGTTTTAAAACTTCTCTGCAAAGGGCTATTTTGCATGCCTTTTTTATGCGATCAGCATTTTTGGAAAGATTTTTAATTACCACACTAGTTAACTTGTATATTACCACATAACGAGTACAATTAAACAATATGATTTCAATGTTTGAGCTCAGCAGGAAGAGCAATCGCTGGGATTCGTAACTTTAAAAAACACTCACCAGTTCGTGTTTTTAAACAAGTCACTCATCCAGCAATCTCCTCTCACCAGGCCTCGGCATTAACGGTGTGCGTGTGTGTGTGTGTGTCGGGCACTCACCCATGGAGTACTTGAGCATGAGCGGTATGAAGGCGCGCAGCTGCGCCTGCGTCATCTTCTCGACGGGCGTGGGTATGCCGTCTATGATGAGCGGCGGCAGCTCGAACAGCGACGGGTCGTCCTGCGGCGGCGGCGGCGCCTGCCCCGCGCCCACACCGAACTGCGGCTCGTTATTATGTTTATCGCACTAACGATTACCTTATAAATAACTTAACCCCCTTATTCATAAACGCTCTATACTCTACTGAGCAACCGTTTGTCCTTCTTCTTCTTTTTTAATATGGCCCCATCCATCGATGCGATGATTTCGCCAATGTCAAAGTAATAAATACAGTATTCAAAAATCTTGTGACAAAAATGCCGGCAACGTTGTACGGTAGAACACGGTCAAAAGACCCCTCCCTCCCCCCCTGTCGGGCCAACGGATAACGATATCCCTCAGAATCTGCCAGGAAATCATTAGATAACCGATGCCCAAGGTGCACGGGACCAAGCACTGCTCTTCCCCTCGGACGGACCCAAAAACGAACCGCAGCTCTTGACCACACGCGGCGGACCCGAGTCGCACCCCCGTTTGTCCTTATTTGTGAAAGGTAAATGTAAAAGTGCCAGATAAGGACAAACGATTGATAAGTTAGCAAAGGCCTACAGAGCGTTTATGAATAAGGGGGTAAAACTATACTCTACGGTAGGACTTACCGACCAGGCACCGTATTTCACCAACTCGACAATTGTCGGTGGACCAGTGACAATTCAAATGCAATGCGTATTCAATTATGAACCCGACCGGCGTAATTCTCATCGAGTTTGTAACGTTAACAGAATTGTCACATGTCACAGACAATTGTCGCTTTGGTGAACTAGGGAGCCTGGCGCTTTGTCAGGGGCGTTGCATTTATGAAAACGCGTAGGTTAATTAACAGTTCCGAATTAGAATTATATAAATAAACGCGCGTTTCTTATTTTTGTTGAAACCTTAGGGCGGCATGAAAATATTATTTTGGTTCAGGGAGACTTGGCGAATTAAAGGTTTTCCCCTGTCCTACAATTTACATTTGATATACGAGTTTGCTATAAGAGATTAATTTTATTTATCTTGACAACCAATCCAAAATTTAATTTGAGAATACACAGATTTTTACCAGAAAAGACGAAATTTAAGCCAAACCGGTGGCCAGTCGATAAAGTGCGTGGAGACTAAAGTTATAAAAGTTCAATAGAATCACATAGGACTTGGGCCTTGGTAACAGACGGACGTCGGTAATGGGTTTCGAAGCGAAACATTCGCACATCCTTATTCTGCGTACATTTCAGTTAAAACGAGATATTCATCCCGGGTGATCCTACCTAGTGAACCAAAATGTCTAGATTGCTAGTAATAAATAAAACGAAAACAGGTACAAAATTTCTTATATTGCCATAGAAGGGCACTGCTTGACCACAACCGAGCACCATGTCTGAAATTACCCGGGATAGCTTTCCTTTGTAGTGCCCTTCCTATGGCAACTCGTATGATTTACCATCACTAAAGCCCAGCCAAGACTACACGCGACAAACGATTTGTTCATTTCAGTTAACTGGGGCACACGCATTGTATCAAAAAAACGCTCGTCTCGTCGTCGGGCTGGACCTTTTCATTCACACACGGTTACACGCACACATGTAAACGGTACTCTTCACTACAGACTATATCAACATAAAATGGCTGAAGACGTCTTAGTAATTAGTTTACTACACACAGACAAAGTGTCATACTCATTTACATGTATTGTGTCGTTCGTTCTCCCCGCTAGAGAGCCAAGCCTGGCGGGCTACTCCGAACATCTAAATTCAAAATTCGTATCATACCCTCTCACTCTTTTATTCGACTATATTATTTAGTGTGAGCGAGTGTGGCGATCATTTTCCTAAAACCGTTTTTTTCTAGGTAGCAATTTTTACGTAGTTTCCCTTTTTTTTCTCGATGTATCATTTTCTTGAAAGGCTTTTGTACCAGATGCAAAATTTACCAACATAATTTACTACCGGCTGTGAGATACTGTAGACAGGAGCCCCGCCAGCGGGGCTCCTATTTCTGGGTGTTTTGCCCTTCGAGGATCTGAAGATAACTAACGAACCTAAGCTATCTAGTGCATTTAACTAAGAATAAATGATATTGGAAAAATCCTAAAGGAAAATAACATTAAGAAAGTGGTAAATTTTGCAAACGGAATAATCGCTCCTAGTAAAATCCGGTTTACGGCAAATGAATCGCAGCACCCGCGGTCTCGGAGCGGCACGCCACGAACTTGGAATCAGCAAGTTCCCGGCAGTTGGCCTGGTTACCTGCTGGGCCAGCGCGTTCTCGAGCTCCTCCATGATCATGCAGCGCAGGTTGCGCACCACGTCCTCCAGCGGCTTGGCGCCGAACACGCGGTACGACGTGTTGGGCTTGCCCGGCGTCGCCACGAGCACCACCGCCTGCTGCCCCACGCGCGTCGCGAACTCTTCTATCGTTTGCTGACAAACGAATACGCACTTCGTAAACCTCTCGACCGCCACAGTCATCAATATTATGACCAACATTCTAGTCGGAACGAATCCTTCTACGATGGAAACAAAATTCATATCGTCGGGGATAGCGCAATACCGCATAACTAGCACTGGTAAATACTGCGTGTCTACACAACACCCTACTCTATACTGGTTTGAACTGGTATATAATATTGTAATCAAGATTTTACTTTCATTGGCGGGAAATCTTAGTTTGCCTACATTTTGTTAGACGCGGTATTAACCAATGCCAGTTACGCGGATTTTCTCTATGGGTGTCGTATTAGTGCTACTGACGCGGTATTGCACTATCCTCGACAATATTTCCGTTCTAGACGGTTTGTTCCGTGGCGTACAGAGCACGTCACTTCATTCGTAGTGTGGCGGGCAAGAGGTTATCCTCTTCTTCGTGTAAAATGCTCCTTGATTTGACAAAATACAGTAGACATTAACGAGCGACACTAGAGCTGCTTGGCGGTGTAAAGGCTAAGAGCGTTTAATTGAACGCCTAGCCCTTGACCAAAGCAGTTTGAAGTTATTTTCCGAAGCCCTTTAGTTCAATTAGAGCTGGTCAGTCTTGCACATGTGATAAGAGTATAAATATACTTACTTATAAGGAATATTTGGTACAGCTACAGTATTGGTTAAAGCTGAACAGTAACTTTACTATTCCGGCTCCGAGTATGTTTCTTATTATATTGTACGAACCCTCAGTTTCCTCAAGAGTCTGTTTTGGTGTCGTTTTCTGACTGATGGGTTTGTCTCAAAGGAGTGCGGCCGCTTGCGCTTCTTGGAGGAAGCTATGGCGGCGGCCGCTGCCATGCCAACCGGACCTGCCGACAAATATTTACTGTCATACACGTTTTGTCCTTAGTAGCTAAGTAAAATAAAGCAGAAGGTAAGAGGGTTACATTATACGACTTCACTACGACGCCAATAAATCCCCAAGAAGAAGCATATTGCTGAAAGAGTTCTAAAATGAGCTATGGCTGATACTCTAGGGGAGCTAGTCCATAAATTCTAAATTCTAAGTTCCCTTCCCCCCTCCCTCCACCGTAGCGTGAATGAGACGACACGATTTAAAACTTCGAATTTCTGGAGTATGTGGCCTACAGTATTTTCTCCTTTTGGAGGAAACATACATACATACATAAATCACGTCTTTATCCCTTACGGGGTAGACAGAGCCTAAGGTGACAAGACCTAAAGACAACGTTTAGCATGTTTGAGGAAACATTTGGCCAAATCCAGTTAAACAGAACATGACTGACAGTTGCAAATAATCTGATGTTACACAAACGATTAGCTGCTATGATAGTTACCGGCGGCAGCCAGCTGCTTGGTGACCTCGTCGCTGAGCGCGTTCTTGATGATGTCAGCGCCGTCGTCGTACGCGGAGCCGGCCGGCGACGACGCGCACTCGTCCTCGTCCTCGGAGCCGCCGCTCAGCCCGCAGCCGTCCACTTGCGACATGTCCTGCAGAAGAACCATCACCTGTAACCGCTTAATACTAGTTTAACGAGCTTGCTCGTGTCGCCGCCGATACGAAGGTGCACCACGCAGAGTAGGACTGGAATAATCCATGTTGCAATTATAATATATTTTTTTTTTATTGTTAATTGTTTCTGTCTTACAGTTGTTTTTATGCAACTACTGGACGCGTAACTTTTTTGTCGCGGACAAAAGACTATGTCAAACAGCTAGCGCAGTCTGGCACAATACAGGAAAACTTTCCAAGCACTGTATATTCTTTATTATAAATATTAGGTGCCAAAGATCCACCATAGTATCTTTATGACTTTATGACACTGGAAGATGTTTCAACAACTCTTTTTAGGTATATGTTTGACAATGAATACTATTATTATTGAGGTATTATTAATGTTTGTTAGTTTGGATGTATGAGGTAATCTTCAAAACTACTCATCAAATTTTCAAAATTCAAGCACCAGTAGAATGTTTCATTAACACTGAGTGAGACAGGCAACTTCTTATCACAACAAAGTGGAAAATTCCTGCAGGAAGCAGACATAGTTGTAGATACTAAGAATAAAAATTACGGGTGTTAATACACACAAAAGTCAACCCCCATTCATAACCTCACCTCCTCGGCCATGTCCATAGATTCTGTGCTAACTGCAGAGTTCATGATGTAGTCCTCCTCTGCCGTCTCAACCAGGACCATTGGTGCCCCCTTCACGTGAGAGCGCTGAACACGCCTTTGATCACACCGGGCTTATGTACTGCACAGAACAATTAACCTAGTAAAAAAACTGGTACCGTAAGATTGGCTGGGTAACAGAGGGTAACTTTGGCCCATATGAAAACCACATATAGAACAGTTTGATAAAAATCATAACATGACTGATAAAATAGTTTGTTTTGTTTAACTTTGCATATTGTTTGTAAACCCAAAGAAGTAAAATGCAGCACAGGATGTACAGTATGGGGCATGCCATTTAATGTTGAAGTAATAAAATACTAATTCACAAGTAAATCTTTTCTTTATCAATTAATGTACTAGTTTTATGGATCTTTAGCTATCTGGAATAAATGATTATTATTAAATATTAATTGTTAAATCTTAGTTGTACGTAAACTAAACTAGTGCAGTTGTTATGGACATGATAGGAAATACTGGTTAAATTGCATATTAAGTTGGTTTTAATTTTGTGATTTGAAAAAGAGTTCAAGTCCCCATTCATAAGTATGGAAGGTTTAATTCCTACCATTTCCCAGAATCATACTTTATAATTATTGTGTGGCAAGAATCAACAACTATTAATATTTTCCCCATTCAGCTTCCTAAAAAAGCAGTTTTCTAATTGGAATGGTAGATTAAAAATAGTGTGATAAAATTATACTTATAGCTAAATAAATCCATGCTTGATTCTAGTTGAGCTTCTACATGTACCTAACCAATTCACCTGGAAAGTTTTGTGTTAAGTTTATAAAGAATTTGAAACCTTCCATTCACATCTGAAACATTACCAAAGAGTCATTTCACCCAATATGCTCATTTACCTATCTATTGTGTACTCAGCTAGCTAGAGAACGAAAAATCAATACTTAAGCTCGTCATGCTAATACATGAACAGATTAATCAAAGCCTACGTGCAAATTAGCCGGCTGAAAGAAAATCCGATCAATTGCCAACTATCAAGCTGTACGACTTTGTCGCAAGCTGTAAGAAAAACGATGCTCCTATTTACAGCTATTCAATTGTAATATATTGTCAAGCTGTGTAGCAAAATGACGCATTTCATTTCAGTTTATGTTTTGTTTAGGTTCGATGCATGGTGCTCGCGACAGGTCAAAATTGAAGACGAATGACAATCTCTTTTGCGGCGGCGTAAAGGATAAGCCCAAATGAATGGCCATCATGAAGGCAACTCGCGCCGTTGGAGCAGGCTCAGATAGAATATAAAGACTACGGCTGCGTACGCACCTGCGTGATTTGAAAGACATCTCACAATCCTATTAGAAGCCTCACAAACTCACTGTGATGTAACCGTTTTAAAACAACACTTTTTAGGACTTTTTCACTCAACCGGAGCTCGTTTTCACCAAATACGTGCCGTGCACAAGAGACCCCGAATACTTCGAATCCTCCATTAATATCGATCGGTAAAAGCGAGTGGACCGCATCGACTTCATAACTTCGGGTCGCCATTTTGTACGAGTCTGCGCGGTGAGAATTTCCTTTCGCATTCGCATGGAAAGGGAAATCACCCCTCGGCCCGAGGGGGGATCGCGCTTTCAGCGAAGAATGATAAGGAAGAAGGGCATGATTTAAAACAAATTACTCACCAGAATGCCACGGCAAAATTATTTTATATTTAAATACGCCCAGCGTACAGGGCGATTAGGAAAAATTCCAAGTTTATTTTCGAAAACATCTATCACGTCATGCAAAGTAGCGCCCACTATCGAGCTTTCTCGTAAGTAATTTGACGTTTGCTTGTAAACATTTTCAGCGAAATAGCAATCAGCAATCAGCTGATATTTATTAGGCATCATTAATAGGCATAATAAAGCCAAAATAATAAAGAGAATAGTAAAAGCTGTGTTTTGTGTTTAAAGAAATAAAAGGTAAGTAATTTATAATGTGTTATCTACTTTAAATTAAATGTGTTTGCTTTGTTCCACTGGAAATTTCATAACAAACAATATTTATAACCAAAAAATGTTATGAAATTCTTTGATGACGTTTTTAGAGAAAATATTTAATTAAAATGTTTAGTATAAATAATCTGCTATTTTGATCCATTATAAAGATGTCTCTTGTGTCGTGCGTCACGACATGTATTATTTCAGAATAATAAAAAAAAACATCACCACGCCGTGCTGTGCCTATAAATAAAACGGGCTTCTCTCTTATCTTTGTTGATTGTTACTGTGCCTGCCCATCCCTTTCATTCGTACACTATGTATACTAGATGTACAAACATACATACATAAATCACATCTCCATCCCTTGCGGGGTAGACAGAGTTAGGGTACACAACCTAAAGGCCATGTTGAGCATAATATTGTGGGAGTATAGGTGGAAAGAGGAATCTAAATAGTGATGGGTTGCTAGCCGCATCGCCTATAACATGATTCGTAAGATTTCACCCATTCCCTCGATGGGATTTTACCATCTGCGTGGGAAGAGAAGCAACTGGTACATTCTGTGTTTTACTTTTGCTCCCGGACCAGCATGGAGATGTTATTGATTTTGATTTTATAGCTATTATCAATTGCTTATTTTACTTAGTTTTATCTTAACAAGCAATTCTTATTTATTTGGTTCGGGTATTTCAGAATTGGATGTGACAATTTTGATGAAATTCTAGATAGGTAACTACAGAGGTTTTGGGGGTGTGAAATCATTTAGCTAGATCTCAGCTCTGAGCTTTGCTTGGTCGGCCAGGTACTTTTATATTAATCTATGGTGATGTAGTATGGCGATTGGCCACTTTAAGTGTTTAGCAGTAACACAATAGTTTACTGCTACATAAACGCATATTGCTTGTGTCAGCGACAACCTTAGCAATATGCTTGTATATAAGTCTAAGTAAATCCTGAATATACGGTTCCTATTATAAACATCGAAGCTGGTCTTACTTGCTCCCCCACCCCCTGAGGCATCATCAAGACCATCACATTACACCTTCATTACATGGCGACCTTGCCTCAAGAACCACAAAGGAACGACTAAAACTGAAGTAAGACCGACAAGGCGAAGGAAATTACTAATTATGAAGACTGATCGAAGAAAAAATACAATGTCTGTTGTTGTGAAGAAAGATAATTAATAAGAAAAAGAAGAAGAGATAATACAACATCAATACTATGAAGAAAAATAATTAACAGGAAGGAAGAAGAATAATAGAAGAAACAAATAAGAAGACGAATAGAAGATGATGAAGATGAATAGAAGAAGAAAGAAGAGCGCTGTCCAGGGTTTACCCGGCTCGCACGTCAAGAGGAGTCCAGGGAATTCCCGGCCCAGTTCCAGGGAGTCCAGGGTTAGCCCGGCCCAGCATCAAACAGCACCGAGCATCAGCATCGGGTCCACGGTTACTCATCGATTATTTATTTTAATTTTTACAAAGGTTGTCGCAAAGCAGGTATTATATACTTTTTTATATTTTCTCTTACTGCTCATGAATTTTTTTTTATTTTCAAGTAAAATTCCAGTAACCTAGTGTCACAAAGTTCAATCACCTTATTTCGTTTCGCAATTAGCGACAGTTGCTAGCGCCGCTTACGTTATGCGCGTCAGCATTTATTGGAACTAGGCCGCGCGCCGGTACCTAAGTATGCGACTTATAATTAAAATTGAATGTAATTAGAAACCATGGGAATGCGTCGCATCATTCCAGTATCTAAATAGTTAACAAAAATACTCAATAAAACTATTTTTATACAATTAAAGGATTATAATGATTTTAAAGATCCTAAGAATATAATTCTTAGATTTAATGATTTTTTTTAAAAGATTATCAGTAATTTAAAAAGATTAAATAGAATTAAATGATCGAATTAAATAATTTGATAATATAGAATTGGAGGATCGATTTAAATAATTTGAAGATGAATAATTGAAGATTGAGTAAAATGATTTTTCTTTTTTATTTTGGTACTGTACACTACTGTCAACATAGTTAGAGCTAGTCCTTATCTGATCATGGTGTTTGGACTACCGTGCCCTCCGTGAAGATGTTGGAGACTTTATGTCTTAATGTATTTAGAGACTCTTAACTTACAGGCACGCCGAAATGGGTGACCTGATATGCCAAGTTATTATAGGGCCAAGATGCCCATGAGGTTAATGTTGAAGGGCCAAGATGCCCATATGATTATTGAGATTATGAAAAGGGACGCACAGAAGCGTAGCCCAGTTTATTTTAGGAGCAGATGACTCCGAGTAAAGGCATTATTTATTAATATGACACCATAGTACCGTTACCATAAAAATGAATAAAGCAAAATATTACGGATATAAATATTAGAAAGGAGTGTAACGAAAAATTTATTTTTTATTAAAAAAAAAAAAACAATTAATCGATCAATAAATAATTAAATAATACAGAAATTAAATAATAACGTAATTACTAAAGAAATAATAACTAACTGATTATTAGAAAATTTAAAAACGTGACACTAGCAAACTAAAATAAATGTTGATATGATAAAAATGAATAATAATAAATTTGATTTATTTTTAATGTATAAACTTAATATAAATAATATTTTTTCTTTGTCAGGTAAAATACTTACAAAAAAAATGTAAACAAGTAACATGCGTTTAAATTTTTTTTCTGCCACCCCGGCGGTGAAGGGACTTTCGGGGGAGGTGTAGTATGGCGATTGGCCACTTTAAGTGTTTAGCAGTAACACAATAGTTTACTGCTACATAAACGCATATTGCTTGTGTCAGCGACAACCTTAGCAATATGCTTGTATATAAGTCTAAGTAAATCCTGAATATACGGTTCCTATTATAAACATCGAAGCTGGTCTTACTTGCTCCCCCACCCCCTGAGGCATCATCAAGACCATCACCTTACTCCTTCATTACAGTGAGACACAGATATAAATTCGTATGAAAAAGTCACACACTTATATATATTTGTAGTATATGCATGGTCATCATGTTTGAAACCATTCCATGGTGTTTCTTATTTGGATATAGATTTGATTTGTAACATGTTGTTTGTAACTTGACTGACTTCAATTATGATTATGACTGTTTGTGACCTATATGTATAACTTGTCTACTTGTCTAAACAATTAAGTTTACTTATTTAGAAGTAAAAGACTTTGAAACATTCCATTACAGGCCCAGTCTCACCAGGGCTTGATATATCTTACTAATATTATAAAGGCGAAAGTTTGTAAGTGTGGATGTTTGTTGCTCTTTCTTGGCAAAACGGCTAAACCGATTTTATTGAAATTTGGTAAAGTGATAGTTACAGACATAGGATAGTTTTTGTCCCTGAATATCGCATAGTTCCTGCGAGATAGCGATAAGCGCAATTACTCTTGCGCAATCTCTTCTTCTCCCGCTGCTCGACTACGGCGACGTAGCTTACCTCGACCTCTCTGAGCAGCTGCTTGACAAGCTTGAGCGGCTCCAGAATGTTTGTGTTCGCTTCATATTTGGCCTCCGTAAGTATGACCATGTGTCTGATTTTCGCGCTCAGCTTAAGTGGTTGCCTATTCGTCTTCGTCGTAATGTTCACATCCTGTCGTTGCTTTTTAATGTCCTTTTTAATCCACAGTCTCCTTCCTACCTCTCCCAAAGATTTAGTTACTTGGCTGCTGGTTCCCAGAACCGGTTGCGGTCGAGTGACAATCTTTCTCTCGCTTTTCCCGTCTCCAGATCCAAATTCTATTCCAATTCCTTTTCCATGCACGCTGTTCGACTCTGGAATCGGTTGCCAAATGATATCAGGCAATCGCAGACTGTTGCTACCCTGCGCAATCGCTTGAAGGCGTATTGGCTCGATGGATCCTCTTAAATGAATGTGATGTGTTTTGTAATTTGTGTGTGTATTTATATATTTATATATTATGTAGTATATTTTATTTATTGTGTATTAGTTTATCGTATTTATCTATTATGTGTAGTTTATTATTATATCTTACATTATTTAAAATTTAGACATTTAGGATTATTTAAGTTTCGATCGGTTCTTCTACTCTTTCTGTGTGTCTACTCTTGCTTCATACTTATGTCCTGTCAATCGTTCAAAGGTTAACTGGAAGAGATCCCTTTTAGGGATAAGTTCGCCTTTGTGCATATGTGTTATCCTGTATTCATCTTTTTCTTGTGTTTTATGTACAATAAAGAGTTATACATACATACATACATACATAAGCGAATTCATCGCAGACAGGGTCGCCAGCAACAGCTAGTCATAATTTTTTTTATATCTAAAATTTTTACGAGGCTTGAGTGCACCAATGGTGACTATGTCTAGTCATAATAATTATAATATATATAATTTACAAAATGGCCGGGTGTGATTTGTGAGCTTCACACACACTTCATCTACATCTTAGTTTCCTCACAATTTTAATTTAAAAAGTATCACCATACGTTTAAAACGTGTGTTGTAAATAATGGAGCGACATGTTAGCCTCAGCGACCAAGCTCTTTAATAAATATAAAAAAAAACAACATACTTATTGTTTCATCAATTTATAATATTAAATTGGGGATCTGAGGTTGTAAATAAAAATAATAAAAAAACCACAAGATAATTCAATAAACTCTATAATTTCATATTGCATCACTTAGCATAGCGCTTACACCTAAATGACTAATTAACATGTATTAGTTAGGATTTATAATAAAATTAAGGGAATCACATCATTAAGTAGTCTGCTGGCCACTTCATCGCGGCCTCTTGAACTCACTGGACTCTTCCGAAGAACCTGTCAAACAAAAAAGGATTTATTTATTTTTTCTGCTATGGGTGGTGTAGGGGTATAGCACGCGTCACGGAATGACGAGGACCCGGGTTCGATTCCCGGCCATAGCTTTACTTTTCGGATTTTTCTATGTGTTATAATTTTCACTGACATTTAGAAAAAAGGATTTATTCAAAGTCTGGCAACATTTTTTTTCATCATAGGCTTCTCCATAGACCACTTGTATGAGAGTAACAAAATGGAAAGTTGAAAATTGTATGAAAACTTTGGTACACTTTTTGCCTTATACTAAAATCAATAGTACTTGTGATTCTGGAACTGCCATCGAAGTTGTATAATTCGAGAAAAAGGGCGAGAAAATTTGCTTTAAATATAATTAATTTAAAATTGGTAAACATAAATATTTGTGAGTCACCGTGATGATATACAAAGATATACAAAGTAAGGTCTGGGACGTACAAGCTAGAAAACATACTCCAATTGTTAAGCTGGAAATTTAACATATTCATAAAAAAAGAATATATGTCTTCTTTCTTTCTTTCTATAAAGGCCTGGGCTGAAGTGTCTGTATTTAGTAAATAGTAAAATCGATAAAAATATGGCTAGTTATTGTCTGAAAAATGTGCATCATGATAGCATGGGTGTCTTGCCGATTGCCCTCAATGACATAAAAAGTTGGGGTAAGTTTAGTCACCAAAACGCTCTTAACTGTTCTTTCGCGATCTTTGTCCCAGCCTAACAAAGTCCACAAATGTTTAGTTAAAAGTTATGGCTAGTATGGCGACTGTATTCACAGTTTAACCAATTGGTCCATTTATACTGGTTTTACATTTTATTTCAAAATGCACCCCACGCCGTGTCGTTGACCTCGTATCGCAGATCGAGAGGGCCACTCCCGCGCACCCTTAGCTAGCCACCCTAGATCGCGGGTGAATGAACCCTCACCCTACGTGTGACAAGTGCGTCCCTTGACTTTGTATACCCTATTGTTTTTTTTTTAAATGTATATCATTGATTTTAAAAAAGTATTGTAGAAAAGTGTGACCTATTTTGCAAACTGGCGAAGCTCACATGGATAGGTTTTATTTATAGACAGTATAAATAATGGATTAAGCATAATATGTGAGTCCACAAGAAAAATATCCAAATTTATCGATGATTTTCGTTACATATACAAAACTTCAATTTCGAGCCTAATTTCGAGAAATAAATACCAGTTGTAACTCTAACTACTACGGAAAATAAGGCTCACCCTTTAATAAACAATGTGGGACAATTTACACGACTACCTTTTTTTAATAAGTATAGAATTTTTAGGACTCTTCCTATTTTGTTACTTATAAGGTTAAATGCAACCTCGAAGTATTCGTAGGTTATTTTGTAGTAGGACCATTTTTTTAAACAATCGATGGACGTATTGACGCGTTTACGTAAGGCCTACTGGAAGTACTAACAAGCTACTACATTTTAGTCATTTTTAGAGTTCACAGATGATGTATTTCTGTTGGCGCTATAATACTAAAAACTGAATAAAATTAATATTTAAGGGGGACTCCCATACAACAGACATTATTTTTTTGCCGTTTTTATAGATAACTAGCTTTTCCCCGCGACTTCGTCCGCGCACATAACGTCAGAGTGACGACACACCCCATACATCCACTCATGTCTCCAAGTATAAGGTTTTTATTGCCTATCCCGTGGGAAATTCGGAAAATCCCTTCTTAGAGCACCTACAGATCCTCTAGGAATATTATCTACTAATTATAGTCTTAATTATTTACCTTGTGTTTTTATCCCGTGGGAAATTTGAAAAATTCCTTTGTAAGTGCATCTTTATACTGATCAAGGAATAATGTGTAGGCATGCTAAATTTAATGTCTGTAGCTTTATTAGTACAACATTTCGGAATTTTCCAATCCCGTGGGAAAATCGGGATAAAAAGTATCCTATGTCCGTCTCCTGGTTCTAAGCTACCTCCCCACCAATTTTCAGACAAATCGCTTCAGCCGTTCTCGAGTTATAAATAGTGTAACTAACACGACTTTCTTTTATATAATATAGATGGTAGGCACCCTTCGTGCGCGAGTCAGACTCGCACTTGGCCAGTTTTTAATTTAAACGCGTCTATGTTAGTGCATTGAGCACTGTCTGCTCATTGCTCATGCTCGGCTCACCCGAGCTGCGATGGCACGCGCGGCCGCGCCAGCCGGGGTCGCAGACGCACGCGCCGCCGAGGCAGGCGCCGTGCCGGCAGCCGCGCGCGCACTCGTTGCCGCGCCGCCCCACTTCGCAGTGGTTGCCGCCGAGCCCCGCGGGGCAGCGGCACTTGTTCACCCCCTTGCAGCGCCCGCCGTTCAGACAGGGGATCACGCATTTTGCTGAGGGGTCGGAGATTTTACGGTTCAGTGTTAGATTATGGGGATTAGCATGTGCTATAAATCGGGATTAAAAGTCAAATAGGTTTGCGTGAACGAGCTTATTTTAATATGTTCCACTAGCTGTTGCCCGCAACTTCGTCTGCATAGAATTCGTTTATCGCTATCCCGCAGGAATTACGCAATTTTTTACGCAAAATTAGTAGCCAATGTGTTATTTCAGACCATAATCTATCTATGTTCCAAATTTCATCCAGATCCATCCATTACTTACAAACTTTCGCGTTTTTAATATTAGTAGGATAATACAGAATTACGAATTGTTAAAATTAAAATTGTTACTTTTAAATACTTACAAAATTCGCATCTAAGTCCGTAATATCCTTTAGGACATTCGCACGTATCCTTTTGTATACACTTGCCTCCGTTCAAGCACTTCTGTGCACATATACCTGCAACAAACAACAGTATTACTTTTTCAGCTCTATTGACAAAATAAAGACGAGTTTTTCTGCATAATTTCAGTAGCTAGCTACGATGAGTCGTCCAGCCATCCTGCAGCACGCTCGGCGCGCACATTCTGCTACATGGAAGAAAAATCCACATGTAGGTGACCACTAACCAACCATTGAAAGTGTTGTGTTGAAAAAAAACTTCAACTTCTATGCTAAGTGCTAACCCTTAAGAAAGGCGTAATAAAAAAATGATCATCTCACTAACGTCGATCTAACGTTAAATATATCACATACCTATTTGTAATAAATACATCATCTTCAGCTTAGCAATGCTGGGCATCTCCCTTTTACCGAAGATTTTGGCAATACATATTTCTTTTGTTTAGTTGGACAAAATCATCCGCGTGGACCATGCAGGCGAGCTCGGAGCTGACCGCATATACGCCGGCCAGATGGCAGTCCTCGGGAACACGGCTGAGGGGCCTACCATCAAGCACATGTGGGAGCAGGAGGTGAAGCACCGCGAGCGTTTCGAGCAGCTCATCAACGAGTACAGAGTGCGGCCGACCGTGCTCACTCCGCTGTGGAACGTCGCCGGGTTCGCCCTTGGCGCTGGTGAGACGAGCATTAAGTGCATACATCATAGATCAGAAATTTTGGATAAGGTTTGCATTTATTGTCGTGTGTACAAAGAAATAGTACCGAGTTTTTGAAATTCGGTGACACAAGCGCAACACAGGACTTGTTTTAAAATACCGCGTTAATGTAGGTAATATTATTTAATTTGATTATTTTAATTCGTATAACTCACTCACTTCACTTGTATTATTTAGTGGTGAAATAGAATATAATCTGATTTTTATTAAATCTATTATAGTGTCCCACTTCTGGGCAAAGGCCTCCCTGTCTTTCCGCCACACACATGCACGCTCGCACGCACACGACACGTGTCGTGTGCGTGTCTAGGCAACGATAGTCTTTCCGAAAGCGCTGGTATATAGTATTTTGATACTCCATCCAAAATCCATTATCCATATATCGATATAAAAAAACGGGTTGCACTCTGGGAGTGCCGGCAGAAGTGAAAACTATACACACACGCACACTCGCGCAAGAACGTCACGTTACCTAAAAAGTGCACAAAGCCGCTAAAGAAGTGTTCACTTCAAAAATAATTTGACGTAAGCTCAATCTTTAAAACTGGTTCACAGGCACAGCGCTGCTCGGCAAAGAAGCAGCGATGGCATGCACGGTGGCCGTGGAGACCGTGATCGTGGAGCACTACAACGACCAGCTGCGGACCCTGATGGAGGACCCCAACGTGGACCCTCAGATTCTCGCCACCATCACCAAGTTCCGGGACGAGGAACAGGTGAGTACAAATGGATAACCCTGGTACGATCCGCCAAATAAGTGGTCTACCACTTTTCATTCAGCTTCCTATCAAACGAAAATGTCGCCGAAGTCGAACTTTCAAGTTGACAGTCGCGTATGAAATTATCGCAAAATATGGATTATTTGGCGATGAATGTGAACGCTTTGAAAGCGGATTTGTTTTTCTAACAAAACAGAACTGCACAACATTGCGGCATAGCTACTCGATATGATGATAGTTACTTATAATTAATAAACTTAATGAGATTTAAGATTTAAAATTGTTTCGGCGCCGATCTCATAAAGTCGCCTTTGACAGCTATACCTCTGGACCTTAGTCAACAGTAGCGCCAACTGGTGAGCATAGTCCATATTACAAACTCCAGTGGAGCATCTACTGCTCACCAAGGACGAGAGATGGCGCTGTTTTTCAATGATGGATTCGATTCATTGATAGTATATGTATGTATGTTACTTTCCAGGAGCATCACGACACAGGAATCAATCACGGGGCGGAGCAGGCGCCGTTCTACAAGGCCCTCACCGAGGTCATAAAGACTGGCTGCAAAGCTGCCATAGCTATCTCTAAGAGGATTTAACTCGTCAGTTTTATTTGAGGTATTCGTAGTTTTTCAATAGCGAACCGTTAAAGTTATCCGTCCCTTTCTTATTGAAACAGGAGGAAAGGGCGATGATTATGCTAAATAGGGATAGGACAAAGCTTTTTGAAATAAAGGTTTTGTTCAGGTCGGGTTAAAGTTCAATTAGTTCGTTCAAATAAAAGATTTATTTTCATATATGTATTTTCTGTAGTCTTCTTAGAAGATATTATGATTTTTAACTAATTATGATGAATTAGATTAGCACAACAATCATTATAAATTGATCGCTCAATGTTTATCACGTTAAATTTTCATTCATAATCTATTGACAAAGTTTGTTAAAAGAAAAGTTTTGGTTTGCATCGAATGAAGGACGAAGTTTAAAATATACCAGAAATTAAAAACTTAAGTTAGTCAAAAAATTATCACATACATAGTTCTTAGTCATTAAGCCAGATTTATTTACAGGGCATTTAGGCAGCAGTATTGTTTACTCGTATTTTGTTTTAATATAAACGAAATTTTAACTGCCGTTTTATTAAGCTGGTTAAAATTTACCCTTAGGTCATTGACGTTAGAATTATCATGTCACGAATCTCGAACTGTTGTCAAAAATCGACTAGTGAATATTGCCTCATTCACCCCAGTCGACTCGCAAACGTTGCCCCATTAACCCCAATCGACTAGAGAACATCGCCTCATTCTCCCCAAGCGACTAGTGAACGATGCCTCATTCGCCACAAGCGACTTGTGAATACTGTCCCATTCACCCCAGTCGACTCGTAAACGTTGCCCCTTTTACCCCAACCGATTAGAGAACATTGCCTCATTCTCCCCAAGCGACTAGAGAACGATTCCTCATTCGCCACAAGCAGACCAGTAAACGTTTCATCATGAACCCCAGTTGCTTAGTAGACGTCCCATGAACTCCAGTCGACTAGTACTAGTAAAAGTTGCCCGTAAACCCCCAGTTGACTAGTAAAGCTGGTAGCGTAGTCAACTCACCTCCTTCGCAATGCAGCCCCTGGTAGCCCTGCGGGCAGGAGCAGACGCCGGGCGCGGTGCAGTTGCCCCCGTTCATGCACTGCGGGTAGCACAGCGCCGTGCGGCAGTGCTGCCCCATGTACCCCTCGGGGCATTGGCATATCTTCTCGTGGTTGCACCAGCCCTGGTTGGCGCACTTTTTGTCGCACTCCGGATCCGGCCCTGTTGGTGACAAATGTTTGGCAAACGTGATTAGTTCCAGCCCCGGAAATAGATCGCAACGTTAGTTGACAGCTAGGGGCAGCAGTGGGGGGTCGTCGGGACAGGCAGAGCGTATAGTCGACGTCAAAAGTAGCACGCATCACTTTAGTGCTTTGTCGTAGTAAGGTACACCGACAGTTGAATGTGTCACAGTTGCGACAGCGACAAGGCTCTAAAATGATCCGATTTTTGACGTTGACCGTACAAACTGTGTGGCGCCATCTTCCCGCTGCCTACCCTGACGACTCCTGCTGCACGCCACTGGTTGACTGATGTTTATATCACACACGGCTCGTATTACTCTCTCGACAGTGAAGAGGTGAAAGAGAGAGACAGATTATGTTGAAAATAAGAAGATGAAAGTAAAAGGGCCTTTAAAAACATAGATGGCGCTAGATTAGCATTCTACTCGTATATTATTTACTCTGTGCTATTTTTATTGGCCGTTCTGTTCCTATATTAAACTTTCACACATTTTTTTAATAACTCAAATTAGTTCACCGTTAATGGAATTAGCCATTTGAGTAACAGTTATTTTATCGTGTAAGTGCTTTGGATTAATTCTGTAAACTTACATTGTATTAATTTTAAAAAAAAGTCATATTTGCTGTAATCGTCTAAAAATACCGTGCATGTATGTATGACTGTAGTCAAATAAAATATACTAGAACGAATAATACCTACTCGTAGCGTAGTTAGGTAGGCAAAACAGTTGTAGTTCTGATCACGTTGCAGTCCGTTGAATATAGTGTTGACATACTACTGTTAAAAGTTTATACCTTCTAGTTATAATAAAGCAAATAAGGGAAAAAGGTTTTAGTCTAGCGATCAGTTTAAAAAAGCCCCACATTTAATAAAGCTGGCAGTCAAGAACAAGTATGATGACATAAAAGACAAAAAAAGCAAGCAAGTACCAACCTAAAAACGCATATTCTGTGAGCAGAGGCACCGCGTTCGACCAATCAGCGCGCTCGGCGATAGTCCGGGAAAGAAGGCATGGGGTTATTGGCCAATCATCGGAGACTTAGGACATAGTATCAAAAAAATGCGCCAATTGACATTGCTTTAGTTAGCGTATGATATGCGCGATAATAGATGGCGCTAGCACGGGCATAACAAATATAGCAGACCAGCAGTTACTTTTCTAATGTATAATGTATGAACAAAAATATGTATTAATATTTTTGTGCAGGTAATGTGCAATTAATATGAAAATTATGTTGAATTTCAATAATCAAGGAAATATGATATTGATGCTGGTGTTGTATAAGCTAGCGATTGAGCTGCAAACACTGCATTCTTGCTTGTATGACTTCCAATGTGTCTATCTATATTGTATATTATTAAATAAAACAACTTCTTGATACAATCATATGTGACGTGTGCCTCCCGTAACCTCCGCCATGACACGAGCACAATGTTGCCAGACACACGCTACACTCATATTTGGAACACCACATGTCGGGTACCTCCCATTTGTTCTATGGAACTGTGACGTCATAGGACTGTTAACATTTTTTTTCCCAACAGTTCCATGGTAGAACTATTGAAACAAAAAATGTGGTATTTGTTCTATAGAACTAAAAGCACCTCAATTTTGTGATGGGAAACTTGAGGTGCTTTTAGTTCTGTAGAACAAATACCACATTATTTGTTTCAATAGTTCTATCATGGAACTGCTGGGAAAGAAAAATGTTAACAGTCCTATGACGTCATAGTTCCGTAGAACAAATGGGAAGTACCCCACATGTCTAACCTAAGTAACCTTCCCAAACTTCAAATCCTTCAGTTCACAGTTTAGAACAAAGCAATGTCAAACAAATAAAATATATGATTTAAATTTGTTATGGCTGTGTAAGCGCGCCGTTACCCGCGAACTCTCAACTCAATAAGAGGCCGTAAAACGCCACAATACGCACAATACGTCGTTAAAATGTCAATTGCCGCATTGTTCGACGAACAAATGAATGCCGCGCCGACCATAAATGTATTGTTGGTACGAATGCGGATTGGAATAGACCCGCACGCTCATTGGAAGCTAGAACGCGAGCTAACTCTTAAATAATCATGAGTACATGAGAACGTGTTGTAAGAGCCGTGCCTACAGGCCCCGAGGAGGCTTCGAGAAGTGTTAAACAATCATCTTTAACTGCTAGCAAGCTGAAAATCGGCGCCGTAGTTCTGTACTACAGAATCGCTGAGCTTTCCCTCCCTCCCACTTTTCGGCTGTTTTTGTTTTGGAACTCTATTTTTTGGGCCGAATAAACTTTTCTTCCTATCTTCCTTTTCTAATTTGATAGATGCCATCTTGTTACGGTATATTTAAATTTAATTGAACGTCGGAAAGCAAGCTGAAATCTATACGGGAGCACCTGCACATGGTCTGGTTCTTTTGCACGCCAAAGCCTGGAACCAAGCGGTCGTGCGCTATCAGCTAGACGCCTCCGCCAGTCACTCCTTTCCTTTTAATGGCTAAAGGGTTAACGAAATAGGTACAGTGCTGCCTCCCCACCCGCTGGTGGTGCTCCTTAATCCAGGGGTAAAATTCCCAAAGTACCCCATCTCATAGACAATCCCAATTATTCCCCAAATTTTTATTGTCGGTAATAGATTTGAATTTTAAGTTCATCTAAGCGATTTAAACAGAACGACAGAAACTACAAAAAAATAAAATATACTTTACTGAATAACATTCAAATTTGTATGGCGACTAAAAATCTAGTAGCTACTTCATAACAGCTTCTTCCCGTATCCAGATTTCGTAGAATGTGCTGTAGTGTGTCGTACGTAACCCGTGAACAACGCAAACACAACGAATAATACATTATGGCGGGTACGGGGCGATTTAACGTAGATGCAATAATTAATAAGCTCTCATGATATTGAAAAGTGAGTAATGTTATAAAGAATGTACAGTCAAGCGATGCGTCTGCGATCTTGTGGCTGCTGGGGCAGGAAACAAACCGCGTTCTTATAAAATCCAGTGTTAGCAGAGCCTTGCTCTTAAGTGAAATGTATGCAATGTGAGCTCATTTTATGTTGGTTACTGACATAGACTGACGAAGATAAAAATATACTTTTTTTTTATTATTTATCTGTGAAAATTTCAACTGTCTCACTATCACGGTTAATAGGGTCTTGGGTGCGGAACCCTAAAAAGCAATAAACAGTTGTAATGTTGATTAGTATCTTTAGTAGTTCATTATCAGACTTATTGGCAATACAACGATATTCGTCATTTATAGCTGATAACTAAACTTGTCGGCAATCATAAAATTGGTCATTTATTTATTGTCTGAGATACGGCCGATGGTGTGATGTGATTAGTAAACATATACCCCCTTACTCACAAACATTCTTCAAGCCTCTGCTAACTTAGCAATCATTTGTCCTTCTATTCATACATACATACGTACAGTCAAGTGTAATAATATGTATCTAGTCAAAGTTTCAAAAATAAGTATCATACACTCTTACACAGGCGTAATAAGGTCGTGGGACATATTTTTGAGAAGTTCGTATCGATACTTATTTTTGCACTTGACCGTACACATATCACGGTAAACAGAGCCTACGGTAACAAAACCACTTTAAGCATGATTAAGAGCGTATAGGTGGAATTGCAAGTCTTTGAGCCACATCTATTTGTCGGATTGCCTTGGACCTTGGTACACATGTGGGATGGATGACAAAGCAAGTAGGTACAGTCCACAAAAAAAGCATATGAAAAGGAACTGTTCCTCGCGACTCCGTCTACGAAGAATTTGTTTATCGCTAAGAATTCGCTTATCGCGAAAACCATGCGGTTTTCCGGGATAAAAACTATTCTATGACCTTCCCCGGGACGGAAACTATCTGTATACCAAATTTCAACAAATTCGGTTCAGCGGTTCAAGCGTGTAAAGGTAACAGACAGACAGAGTTCTTTCGCATTTATAATATTACTAGCTGACCCGGCGAACTTTGTTCCGCCTTAAATTTGAAAAATTCCTTTGTAAGTGCATCTTTATACTAATCAAGGAATAATGTGTAGGCATGCTAAATTTAAGGTCTGTAGCTTTATTAGTACAACATTTCGGAATTTTCCAATCCCGTGGGAAAATCGGGATAAAAAGTATCCTATCTCCGTCTCCTGGTTCTAAGCTACCTCCCTACCAATTTTCAGCTAACTCGGTTCAGCCGTTCTAAATAGTGTAACTAACACGACTTTCTTTTATATATATACTCGTAGAAGTATGGAAGTGTGGATGAAAATAATCAAAAGTTATTTGTTCGAGAACTGTTAGTCAACTCATCTAAAAGCAACCAACATTATCGTCCCAACAGCCACAAGAGCGCAGGCGCGTAAGTGTTAAAAATGCGTTGGCGATACTATACCTGTCCTTTCTAAATACACACCTCTCTGTGCGCATTCCTTCTTAAGGTTTAATCTGAGAGGGGTGCCTTTTAAAGGGATGCCACGACCGTTCTTCAGTACGAGCCCTATCTCGAACGTGGCCACTCCGTAGTTGTTGGGCATGCACGGCAGGAATATACTGAATTCTGTGGACAAATGTGTATATAATTAGCAGTGTTGCCGTTTGGTTCCGAAAGTTCCGTTTTGCGGAACTTTTGACACCCCCGCGGAACTTGGGAGGAACTTTCTATTTTGGTACATTTTTCGGAACTTTTGGGGTCCCGGCATAAAGATACGTGGTAAAAAAACTTTAAATACCACACTGAAAATACAAGCTATTTTTTCGTTATTAACACAAATATTGAATGGACGAGGTAAAAAAAAAAAAAGGTCGTTCCCCAAGATGATTTAAATTAAAATGGAACTTTTAGGGATGACAATGTAATTTTCAAGAATAGATGAGGTAAAAAAAAAAAAGCTCATTCCCCAAGATTTAAATGAAAACGGAACTTTTCTGCCAAAAATTGAACTTTTTAGGGGTGACAATGTAATTTTCAAGGGAAGTGACCTGGCAACACTGATAATTAGTGAGGAAAATACATACATGATACACGTCTTTATCCCTTACGTAGTACGTAGACAGAGCCTATGGAAATAGTGATGGGTTGCTAGCCGCAACGCCTACAACATGATAGGGATTCCTACGTTCCCATTCCCTCGATGGGCTTTTACCATCCGCGCGGGAAGAGAAACAACTGGTAGATACCGGCATGAAGATGTTAGTAGGAAAAGCTTAACATAAAACACAAATTGTTGACATAAAAAAGGACATTGTTAATTATAATTACGAAGTCCTTTGAAGGCCTAGACCGGACGTTCCGAGACCAAATAGGAGACGTTTTGGAAAAAGGTCAGGTCAGGAGTACCCGAAACCGACGAGCATGTATGAAAAGATTGATGTCAGGATCGTAGCAAGTGGAACAAAGTAGTCTCTGCCTACCCCTGTGGGAAAGAGGCGTGACGGTATGTATGTATGTAAGTAAAAAGCTGCCGTTATTTTGAATCACTCTATAATATTTTACTAAAGAAATAGGTAGGTTAGGTTAGTTAGGTATTTATACAAATACCCAGAAAAAAGAGCTCCATCGAAAACCAAAGGTCAAAGTATAGTTGGACCACGGGTAGGGAATGTTCTAGAAGCGTTAGCCTTGGTGGCCGCGAAACGAACACTACGCAACAACGCTCGAGAACAAACATTCGTATTTTTCATACAAACGTCTGCCCCGACCGGGGATCAAACGCGATACCTCAAGCTTTACAGTCAGGTTCTCTAACCACTAGGCTATGCGTTCGTCCCTTTATTTCCCGTGTCACTAGGTACTGTCCAAAGATTTCTATTTCAAAATCAAGTTTAACATAGTCGAAGGAGCTCCGCTATGACGGAGCTCCTACTTTTGGGTATTTTTGGCCCTTCGGGCCTGTTAAAGATATAACATAACCTAAACCTCCCATTTATGATATTTATTTTGGCCTGTAGTGCCACTTAGTAGTGCCATAGGTAATACGATGGACGAGGAGACGTTTTGGAAAAAGGTCAGGTCAGGAAGTACCCGGAAACCGACGAGCATGTATGAAGAGATTGATGACTATGAAGAAATATGTCAGGATCGTAGCAAGTGGAATAAAGTAGTCTCTGCCTACCCCTGTGGGAAAGAGGCGTGACGGTATGTATGTATAGGTAATACTCTCGTTCGTCCGGTTGTAATAAAGATGCAACTTCAAGGAATAAGTTACCTTTAGGTCGTTTTGGCACCCGCCCTTGAGTCTTGATCGAGAGCACCGGTGGCTTCAGCAGCTTGGGATCCGAGCTGGTCAGTATGTCGAAGTGGTAGTGGTATTTCTTGGCCTTGGACTTCCACGTGAAGTTGACGTAGCCCACTTCCGACGGGATGGTGGGCAGCTTGTGCGAGAAGTGGGGGTCGAGGATGAACAGCGGGATGTGGCCGTTCATTATGGCGTGCACTCGCATGGATATGCCTGGAATATTGATATGATTGTGTTGAATTATCGCAATATACTGGAATACTAAATTTGCGAATATCTGAGGTTTTTATTTTAATAATGGAGCGAGGCGAGCACACTTCATCACTTTTGCGAAGACACACACAACGCTGATATATTTTTCATGGTGTCTGTGTTTCTTTGTTTCTTTTCTATAAAATGTGTGTCTTGCAAAAATGAATAAATGTCTTCTTTCTTTCAATACGTGGGAGTGGATCGAGCCTATTTAAGTTTCCACAACAGTGATTTGAATACGTTCGCGTTCGAGTGAAGTAGGTATTATGCGAATACTTTGTTGCCTTCAAGTGCCCGAAGTGGCGTTGCCAATCATATTATTTTCTTTTTTACTTGGCAAACTTGCCTCTGTTCAAAGACCGTCCGGCTTATATACGTGTGTATAAATGTCATTTTAGATACAAGCTTTATTGCTGACTGTACTTTTTGTTGATTCTACTTGCATTGCCATCCGTCCTACGTATGTGAACCAAATTTCAAGTCAATCGGACCAACTGTTGCAGAGTTCCCTCCTGCGGAAACGGTCCTGGCTAGACCACCGGAATTCTAATACCAGATTATTGTACTGTCATCTGACTTACACAAGTAAGCAAAATTTCAGCTCAATCAGATGAAGATATCTGCTTCAAAATTGAGTCGCAAAATTTCCGTCCGGGCAGACATACATAACATGCGTTGCAAGTTAATATAAAGCTTGTAAGAATGGGGTGTGTCTCACCGCTGAACATGCGCACTTGCCGCTCGTCGATCCACAGCGAGATGTCGGAGTCGGCCTCCTTGGGGTCCCGTCGGGTGTCGCCGAGCGCCAGCGACATCGCCAGCGCCACGCCCGCGCACAGCCGCGCGCCCAGCCCCGCTGCGCCCCACATGCTGCAACCACAAACCTCACTCACCACAAAGCTACCTCTCTACGTCTCCACCGACAACGGTTATCAGTCACAACACCCATGTTTGCCGCTAAACACGAACGTTCTAAGCCGGGTACTCCCTAGCACGGGCACGAGTGCGCGCGAGTGCTTTATCTCTGGGCGGAGCGCCTCGTAGTAGGAGGTGCCACCAATTTTTGTGTAGGTATTTGAGGTAAGCTGAAGACTTGTCATATAGCTCTCATATTATACCCCAACACGGAACTGCAGACCTGGCTGGTGAGTAGCGGGGCTAAATTAACCCCTAAATTAAAAAAAAAACGAAAACAAATTTGAGGAAATATGCAATTTTCATGTTATAGTTTAATGTTTAAAGAATAAAAAAATAAGCCAGAAGATTTAGTCGGGGTTTTAACGTTGCATAACGCGTGCAAAAAATATTGCATCGCCTATAATATAATTCCTAAGATTTTAGCACATTCCCTCGATGGTCTTTTACCATCTGCGCGGGAATAGACGCAACTGGTACATTCTATGTTTTGTGTTTTTCACATGTCTTCTTTCAAAAATCGGGGCTCAGTATTTTTATATTTAACAATAAAAACCCACAATCTTGCTAAACGTAGCCTGTAGGTCCTAGGGCGTAGCTAGGATTTTGTTAAGGGGGGGGGGGACTGTCTGTCTGCCTACGTAATATTATATACTTTACGGTTTGTGAGTATTCCTGCATCTATGTGTAGGTCTTGTCACCTTAGGCTCTGTCTGCCCCGTAAGGGATAAAGACATGCTTTGTGTATGTATGTGTGTATGTATAAAAATTAACTACTTGCGTAGCTGATTGCATTGCATTAATTAGCGATCTCTTTAAAAGCCGTCAACATATAACAAGCCCACAAAACTTTAAAAACGCGTGAAATCGAATCATGCCCACAAATAACAATTGGAACGTAAACAACGAAGCGTTAAACTGGCGTATAATTTGTCTGTCAACCGTACAGAATCGGTGCCCACAAAAAGTGGAAAAAAGGTAAAATTATCACGTTTAATATAATTGATTGGGACCGTTTGGACGTGCTGCCCGAGGGGGCGGCGTGGGAACCCCGGACGGTGAAAAAAGTCTGACAAGAACGATACGGACAAGACGGGCTTGAGGTTCCGTAGCGCTGATTAATATAATGTTTCGGGGCTATCCTAGGTTTGTGGATGCTGAGAGAAACTCCTGAATTTCAGATACGAGTTTAATAGACTTTCTTACAATATTTAGAAAAAGAATACGTCTACCGCACACGGTATAACAAGCTGTCAATGTCCAACGATCTAGCCGCCGTTCCCCCCGTTGCTTCTTCACCCCGCGTTCGCCCTGCTGGAATGGTACTTTGGAGTGGTACGCGACATATAAGGCTGGTGGGTTTCTAAAGTCAGGTGTAAAAAAATACATAAAAATTTCGTTTTCAATACAAGCTATTTTTGCTGACTGTAATTGCGTTGTCATCCATCTTACATATATGTACCAAATTTAAAGTCAATCGGACCGATTGTTGAAGACTTCCCTCCTGCGGAGACGACTCTGGCTGGATCATCTGAACTCGACTACCAGATTATTGTAATGTCATCTGACTTACTCAAGTGCAAAGATTCTGCTCCATTGGTTGAAGTTAATAGTTTCAAAATTGAGTCGCAAGATTCCACCCGGTCAAACACTTACATACATTTAAAGCGGTAAAATCATAATAAATTTATGTCTAAAGGCGGCCGTTATCATCGCTTGAGAGTGGTGTAGTGATTTCTCCGGTAAACGAACACCGTTCAATTTCGACGGTGTAATTCCCTTTGGTTAAATATTTTTTTGTATTTTTTTTTATATTTTTGTCATTGAAGAATAATGTTATACAACCATTTTCTGTTGTCGGACTTAAAAATAAACAGCTAGTAGCGGAGATATTAAAAAAAAACTGATGTCTTTACGTTTTTACGGAAATCTGCATCATTTGTATGTTCACTCTTCAGAGCGCCTTGTACAAGTTTTCCGTCGTAAATCTCATATAGTATATTGACAGGCGTAAGCGCCCGCTTATTGCAAGTCTATCATGATGAAATGTCAAATACATGAGAGGTTTGTTCGGCAACGCATCGCTAGAGACGCTGACAATTTTACCCATAGAATAGAAACTCAAGACGTTAAAATAACGCACAGTAGGTAAGTGCATCTTTCTTTCTTCAATGTGCGACTCATGGGTGTGTTAAATGGTTCTATATTTTACTGCGGGCCCCTAAAAGCGTACAACTTCATTAAATATAAGCTGTCAGAATGTAATGTCTACTAGTTTTTTCCCGCTCCCGCTGTCAAATTATACTTACAAAAGGTGTTAACAAAAAAAGGAGCACCAATAGTCCTGTACGGGGCGCTCAACCATTTCATCTAGTTATGTTTCTATCTCTTTACGTGCTTGTTATAAGATTTGGATGCCTCGTTTTTTTACAATGATCCACGTATTTTATGGCTTGAACGATTTGTTGTTGCGTGTTTTCGCAGCTTTTATTACACGTATTTTATTTATAGTAGATATGCATGAATGTAAAAATGCGTGAACTTGACCAAGGAAGTGTTACCATTTTTGACTTTTGACCATCAATAATGTTTGAAGCTGTAGAAATGAGATTGTTAGATAGGTACTTAGGTTGATAAAGGAATGCCTCGGTCGAATAAAATTAGTCTTGTTTACTATTTTCAACTTGTAACCACCACTTTGATTTATATTACGATACGAAGTACCTATCAGATTTGTTGTCATACTGTTGTTGAATGTTAATGATTGTTTTTTGTTTTGGTTGTTTCGTTATCTCATTGTTGTAAAAAAGATGCTTCCGAAATTAGGGTCAGTTGTGTTTACGTTTAAAGTTGACGCAGATTCGAGAAGCATTTGGGCTCGATTTCATTAAGCGTCGGTCGTTTTTTTGTATAAATAAAGCCAGTGTCCCATCGTCTGGACCTCAGAGTCATCCAACTGTCGTTGTCTGGCATGATCTATTGCTTTGTTTTGATGATGTGTTAGGATGTTCCATTCCACAGCTAGAAAGAGATATGAGGGTTGAATTGAATATTTGCTTTGCAAAAGTATATCTACTATCTACCTGTTACTTTAGTTCATCGTTTATCTACATTTCATCCAAATCTTAGCTTAGAGCCGTTTGCAGTAACCTTATAAAGTTTAGTATAATTTTTTGTTTCAAAAAACTTCTCGAACACATTGGCGTTGAAGTGTCAAACACTATTGAGATTAGTTTGTAGCCGTTACGTGCCTCTAGGGGCGCTACCAATTTTCTCAAAACTAAGTGAGAACGGTTACGGGAACGGTCCCGAGACATTTTTACGAGTGCATGTATGTAAACGGCTTGTCGCATTTGAGCTTGATCACCAGACACGTAAATTGATTCAGTCGGGTTTTTAATAATTAATAAAAGTTTTTATATCAAAACCTTACACTGGCTCTACGTACAATGACAATGTGGCGCCAGGTTTTATCGTACATAATATAATATTAATTGAACGCGCACTTGGCAGCGATAACCCGCAATTAGCACGGCATTAAGACTCGTAAATAATTGTAATCTGTGCGCGAAGATCTGACTCGTACTTATCCAATTATTTGTATCATACGGACATGCTCGTGTTTAATGTTTTGCAATGAAATGGTGGTAATGTTTGTTGTTTATTTCATTTTAATTTTGTCATCAAAGTATGTACGTTTTTAGAGTTCAGTGCCTCATTGTTCACTTGTCTTCGAAGAACTTGTTTTCAAGATCGCGTCAAGGGATCAAGTTGAATTTATTACTAAAGCATGTCGTTGTTTAAGGCTGTTGTGATAAATTTAAAGTCAATCCCATCACTAGAAGTGAGTAAAATTATTGAAAATTTCGTTTCTTGCGACGCATTCTTCTTAAATGATGGTTACTGAAAGCGCAGTAGTTTCAAAAAGACATGCAAAAGAGCATTTAGCGGCCTATTTGTAAAATGAACTTTAGATTTTGATTTTGCAAGATTTAACCCAAAAATAAATATCCTTCATACTTAAGCGAGTAACCTATACAAAAATTCATTAAAATTATTATCCTTATCCAGGTAGGATAATAATTTAAGTCGGATAGTTAGGTACCTATGTAGCAAATAAACAGATTTTCATCATTTCCGAAGTATTTTTGCGAAATCGGCACCCTGAATTAGGGACAGTTCCAAAGATGGCCAGTGGTGACCACGCTTTGGAAATACCAAAAGGATGTGGTTTTTACGCACACTGGGAAATACGTTAACGTAAATGTTCCAAATCAACACAGGTATTTATTTGCCGTTAAATAAATACACAGTTTCAGTATTCACATACCTATGATTATTTTGAACAAGCTCGTTCCGATGATCTAGATTTGCCGCTTAAATAATATTCTCGAATTTTATAACCATTTATTTTTCGAATTTTAGACCATTTTTTTATTTTTTTTTTAATTTGCGAAAACAGCACAAAATATGTACAAAGAACAAGGAACGCTTTAAGTTAATCGGAGTATCTGAGTGCAGCAATTTGATCCTAATCTAAACTAGCTTTTGCTGGCAAATTCATCTTATGGGAATTTTATAATGTGCATGTATCTCAGTGTTTGTCAATTGTAGGTATTCGTTTTATGTGTATTTTGCACAATTAAAAATTTAAATGCTTAGGTACACGCATTTAATGTTAGGTACCTAGGAATATTAGTAATAATATAGGAATCAAGTAATTAGGGGTCTCTTTTTTTACCCGACTGCGCCAGAAGATTGGTTGTTTCTTAAATCTAATAGAAAAAGTTAAAATCGATTTAGTAGTGCCAAATGTATGATGGAACTGTCAATCTGTACCTAAATCAGATTTAGCGACTGAATAGGATTTTTTTCCTTCAAGACGGCTTTTGTATTTAAATTCTATCGTAAAATAAACTTTAAGCCATTTTAATCAGGTGTTACTTAAACTCGCATTTCGTGATGACCACGAAATTAACTAGAACAATCGAATCGCTATCTCCTCGGACAATCAAATAAATTTGTATTTTTATTATCTAACCTCTTTGGGTCCATGACCTAAACATATTATGAATGACCTAAGATTGTTATTGAAATTATTCGGAACGTTTATTTTTAGATAAAGAATTTGAGCCCGTTTTTATGCATAACATTAAAATAAATTGAAGATACATTTGTAGTTTTTACATGTGTTTTAGGCAAATTTAATAAAAACCACTTAAATAGCTCCGATTCTTAATGCTATTACGATTATACATACACTGATCACATCTATATCCCTTACGGGATAGACAGAGTCTGAGGTAACAAGACCTAAACGCTACGCTATACATATACTAATTTGCTTGAATTGTAACAGCTAGGCCTGTAAGGCTTATTGTCTAACTCGCTCGCAATCGCCATCGTGTTCATTTTGACATTTCTTGTATGAATGTGACAGCTAGCTGATTCCGATGCCAATTGTCAGCCCATACATGAACTGTCAAAATGAACAGGATGGCGATTGCGAGCGAGTTAGACAATAAGCCTACTACGCAGCGGGACATTGCGTACAGTCGTATAGGGAAGCCTTGGCCAGGAAGTTCCACAGCCATAACGAAAGGAACCAGTTGAGCAGACCACTGTGACAACTTAATCGTCTCTCCTCTGAAGACATGCAAGATGTACCCGAATAACATGCCGATGAAGGACGGTGATCGCACCAAAAGTGTTAATGTTAGTATATATTAGTATAGTAGGATATTTCCTTCGCCTGTGTTCAAAACTTACGCTAATCTCTGAAGTGTAACAAAACAAAAGAAATGAACGAAGAACGAAGCGCCCCGAATCCGCGTGGTAACAGGCTGTTAATTATCTCTACATGTAAAATATTGAACGGCGACTTGCACTCGCTGCAAAGTCGTCGGTTATAACAAGCTATAAATAAGCTACACAATTCACAACGATTTAATTTAATGCGCGGCAAATTGGACGTTCGGATACTAGCGTGATTAGAGCGTGGATATGAAGTTAAAAAAGTTTCTTAAGCAATTTTAGTAGGTCCTTTTTGGTCAATTTAGCTTGATGAAAGTTGGTTATGATCGACAGACGTTTGAACAAACCAATTCGTTTGACAACCCTTTTACTACTATACCGTAAAGTTAAAAAAAAGTCTAAAAACAGTTTTGCGTGGCTCATTTTAAGTAGCGTTACGTTTTATTTTATTTAATCAGGCGTTACTTGGTGGAGGTCCATGCAAGATAGCGAAGCCTGTGCGAAATATAAATATGTTTTTACATCCAATCCTTCCCTCCTCTACTGCCACATAAAATATACATAAATCCCACAAACTCAAGTTAGGTTACGTTTGTTTTAAAACTGTTCTAAAAAGTTTGTTAGCAGGAAATAAAGGGTTGAAGGTTGTCTAACGATTGTCGGCCAAATGTTAGTGACACACACCGCTTTCGAGACGTTTATACATACTTATACCTCTTACGGGGTAGACAAAGCCTAAGGTAACAAAACCTTAATGCCACGTCTAGCGTGATTAAGGCCGTATAGTTGGAAAGGGAAATCAAAATAGGGATGGTTTATTAGCCGCATCGCCTATAACATGATTCCTAAGACACGTTTAACCTTTTCCACTCTAACGACTCGTATATAAGCATCGCAGGTTGAACGTCAGCGACCCATACTATATACGTATATTACGTGTATGTAGGTACGTATATTACTCAATGCAAAAGCAACCTTCGTTCAATTAAGTTTAGGTTCAACTTAAGGCATCGCAATAAAGACGTCTGGCGTATGGCTGACGTCGCTTGTATTTGATGTGGTGGCGAAAAGGTTAAAGGATGTTTATTAATATTGCAAATTTAACCTAAAAGTTCTAATTACCGCGTCTAATTTTTCGCATATCATCGGGACGGGCGTCCGAGTCCTTGGCGCAAATAAAAATAAAATGCGCGGGCGCATCCTGCGATAACGGTGCGAACGACCCGCTGCGGTTTCGCGAACTAATGTCTAACCCGGGCCAGGGCCTCTATTCGGCGCTGTAACGGCGCACTTCGTCATAGGTACGGCATAGGATTGGCATCACATTGGCATTCATGCGTCGAAAACACAAAGCCTCTGTTCGTCAAACGTTGCGCTGAAATTGCCAGCCGAATAAAATGTAATGCCCCTAAAATTGGCTAAGTAAAGTTTTTGGACGAGGTGCAAATTATATTTTTTTTCGACAGTCGACGTCTTTTATTTTTATTCCCTATCATTAATTAGAAATAATTTTTTAAATGCTCGATATGACATTTGTGAGATTTAACGGCCGATAAGCTCTGTTGGCTAGAACTAGCTTGTAATAAAAAAAAAACTACGTCAACTGTTTGACATTGTCAAAAAATAATACCGCGGTTCTGTTTATTTGCGTTTGCGTGTAATCAGTGTTAGCAGTGTGTTTTTAATAATATTTCAACGACCTCAGCACAACCTCCGGCCTTTCGATATTGCCGCACTTCTCTTCGACCTTTGCACGATATTTTGGACTACGATTTCAGCTACTTTCCACGACTTAGGCACTGCTTCTTGGACTTTTGTACTTCCACACGAGTGTAATGGATTTGGACGATCCCCAAAGCACTGCAGAGGAAATTAAGTATTACAGGGATGTACTCCAATGCTTTGTACCGTCATATAAGAAGTATAGACGGGATTTTCCAAATATTTGAGCTTAACAAAGGCTTTACAAGCGACTTGGTGCCAAGCTCTAGAAATGAACTGTCCGAAACGGAACTCATGTAGTCATATGTCTGTGAGGAACATATCAATGTGAGTATATTGCAGTTAATGTTGTTGTAAGAAATTAAGATTATTGAATCTAGTAAAATGCTTTTATTATATTTACAGATTGAGGAAGATTGCTACCAAAGTAAATCTGGCTAATTACACCTAAAAAATACTGCAAACTTGATATTAACCAAAGCATACCATGAGATTGTAAGTGTCAGCTAGGTGTCTTATTTTATAATTTGTAATTTTTCTTCATTATATTAATTAACAAGGTTATTTAAATGTTCAATGTGTTATTATGAATGTAAACACAGGATATTTATCCCTTGCCATTATTGTACAGTTAACTACAAAAAGATGTGAACAATTTATTCACCTTAGTTCATTGCTACGCCTATTGTTTTCTTTGGTGAATCCTCTCCTGTCTTCTTAAGGCAAAAAATTAAGTGTAAATTGGACGCTGATATGTACTTCGTTATGTGCTTATTTTTAGGAAATGTTGAATGATGAAAGCAGCCTAACACAAAAGATCTGGCTCAAAGCAGTTACTGCAACATACCCCTACCCTGGGACCGTGCCAGATTCAGAGGTAAAATTATGTACCTGTATAAAAAGAAAAATTAAGTGACAGATTGAGTGATAACAATTTTTCTATGGTAGGAACCAAAAACCCAAAATAGTAAAAAATTTGACAAAATTGTTAGTGTAAAGCAATATAATAGCTAGTAGTTATTATAAAGGACTGGTTTGTAAAATTAATTTGATTCTTTTTTTCCAGTGTGATTTTTCGACTCGGACCCAAATCATATATTCAAACAATGGCTTTGTTTGAATATATGATTTTGGTGAAACCATCAGTAAAATGTGTAGCCTGTTCAGCTAATATTACTGAAAAAATCATGCCAAGCAAGCTGTCATCTTCAACTGCAAGTCGTTCATCAACACCGACGTGATATGAACCCAGAGCCCCTCATCGTCAAGCTCAACCAAGGAGACAAAAGGAAGGGAATAATATGTCAGGACGTACACATATCTTAAGAATTATTAAGGAAACTTCAAAATGTATCTTGGTCTTCCTAAAACATATTTTTGGTTGATATGTGGACGAAGCAGTTATAATGTGCTTTAGTCAATTTGCAAGGTGACATAATAAAAATACAATAATTTTTGTTTGTTTTATTTTAAAATGTACAAATTAGTCCTTATTTTTATAAATATACACTTGTTAACAAAAATATTTCTGAAATACCTATCCAACGATACCTGATGTGATAGATTATGAAAAAAATCACCATCACAAATTGGGTCACAGACACATTGCTTTTAAAATTTTCAAAACTGTGATTATTAGTTTTAGTTGTAAAATCAAGTATCATGTCAAATGTACACCATTTTGTTAAACCATTATTATGATCCGGTAAAAATGACAAAATCAAAGTCCCCAATTTTTCTTTTTTTACATTCTTTATAAAATGCATTGAGTTTCTCCGGATCTCTTGGTCCTAGTTCTATTCCTCTTTTCTTGGGTGGAAAAATATCCTTGGAGGATATTGGCTGTGTTCCCTCACTAGCTATGGTTCTGTAGATTTTTTTTGTAACCAATATAACACCACCAATGTGTGTTTACATCCACCTGAAAGTAAAACAAATCAATGAAAATATAATCTTCAATAACCATAAATATTTACTCTATAGTGTAAGTATTTACCAGCTGATGCAGGACAAACATCACATGTTGCATCAATTATATTACTATTCGCCTCTTCTAAATGAATAGTCACAAGATAATATTTCATCCTTATTTTGTGCTCCGGAACAACTTTGGCCCTGACAAAGCATTCAGTGTTCCCTCTTTTAATTTCCACATAACCTACTGCGTTATCAACATAACCACCTCTTGATGACCTAAAATGCAATGGAAAACATTATAACACAAGATCTTTCATCATCATCATCATCTGCCTATTTATGTCCCACTGCTGGGCACAGGCTTATTTGTAACCAAATTTAAATGATTTTGATTTAATTTGATGTACAACAATACACTATGTATGTATGTGTTAAATATTTGTAATCATGATTATTATATGCATCAGAATGTTTGTGAAATTCGTCAGTACGTACATGAGTGTCTTCACACCTCTTATTTCAGCAACATTGTGCTTATCGTTTGTGTAGAAATATTCCAATATCATGAACATATCCATGTGTGGCAAGTTTCTTGAATCCGCTCGTACAAATTCGCTCATTTTGTGATCAATAGCGCAGCCTCAGTATTAAAAAAATCAGTCCAACAGTCAAGGCGGGGGTCGCCGTAAAGCAGAAAAACGTTGTCCAAGAAGAAGTGCCTAAGTCGTCGATAGTAGCTGAAATCGTAGTCCAAATATCGTGCAAAGGTCGAAGAGAAGTGCGGCAATATCGAAAGGCCGGAGGTTGTGCTGAGGTCGTTGAAATATTATTAAAAACACACTGCTAACACTGATTACACGCAAATGCAAATAAACAGAACCGCGGTATTATTTTTTGACAATGTCAAACGTGACAGTTGACGTAGTTTTTTTTTATTACAAGCTAGTTCTAGGCAACAGAGCTTATCGGCCGTTAAATCTCACAAATGTCATATCGAGCATTTAAAAAATTATTTCTAATTAATGATAGGAAATAAAAATAAAAGAGCTGCAGTTCCTCGATTATTAAGACGTCGACTGTCGAAAAAAAATGTAATTTGCACCTCTTCCAAAAACTTTACTTAGCCAATCAACCGTTTGAACTGTCACGCACGATCACTCTACTTGTCAACGCTATTTTATTTAAGACAATGCTAAAACATGTCATAAAATGTTTCTACCGCCTTTGATGATTATAAAATTCATTTAATTATCCTACGACTTTACTGTATGGGCACAAACCCCTTTGCTTTTCTAACTGACTAGCTGTCATAATTTAAAAAAAGTTTCTAATCCTAGCGTATCTGTCTGTCATCTTCTGTCTATGACATTCCGTGCATTATGGTATAGTTACGTTATTGATTGATAAATATTTCGTTCGAACAAAGCCAATATGAGAATGTATACATTAATATGCTATTATATATCTCATATTCAATCAAAATGTTTTATGAATCATTGTCGGCATCATGAACTAAATCAACAACTATCCTTTGTTGTATTACAGGTTAGTACCGGTTATTCATCTATTTTATTATTTATTTTCTAAACATACTTTTTGGTAAGGAACTTAATTTCGTTTCGAAAAGGACTAAATTTAACTACTGGTGTCCCTGTGACTTATTAATCAATAATTGTACGTTTCTATTTCCAGATTGCAATCAAGGTACTAAATGTGCCAAAGTGAATTATTACATGAATAACAAGGATGCAACTGTCCTTCACACATCTTGAACCGTGTCACATTATGTTAAAATACTACGGATCTTAGGTTGACAGCCGAACTTAAATGAAACCTGTAGACCAATCTACTGAACTAAAGTAAGTTACCTTAACCAATAATTTATTTTTATTATTGATTGATAGTCATATAATATATTTTCTGTAACATGGTAAAGTATGTCAGACATGTACAAAAGTAGTTTCTGTTTACCCCTACGGAAATTTAGGTGTGATGGTATGTACATAAGTTAAAGAACTACTAGTCGCTGATTGTTCATTATATTTATGACTCTGTCCAAGTTGAAATTTAGCACTTATAATACCATGCAGGTTTAAATTAAAATAGACTAAACTTTTATGCCAGGAACTTACATACTCATATATAAGAATGACAACCAATTTGTATGCTGACAATGTTGCATGTTAACACTAGTATTTCAATACATCCCACTTGCAATATATATATAATCACTTAAATCATTTCTATTCATTGTTGTTTGTTACTATTTCATTGATTATCTTGTCAGGCTTCAAGGGTAGTTAAATATGTATAACTAGCTTCTGCCTACGACTTTGTCTGTGTGGAATCAAATATAGCCTATGTTTTAACAGGGATAATGTAGGATTCTAATGGTGAAAGAATTATTCAAATTGGTCCAGTACTGGATCAATACCAGGTCCAGTTTCGGAGTCTATTCAATGTAAACAAACAAACAATACTTTCCTCTGTATAAATTTGTAAAACCAATGTGTTGCTAGCCTATTCACTCTAAGAATTTTCATGAACAATTATCTAGGCTGTAATTTCCTTCATGTAATAATCTCACTATAACCTGAATTTGTTTTCTGTACATCGTCTGTCTGTTGTATATAAACAAAATGAACATTTATTTTGTTTACAGATACTCCAACTGTCTGGAAGTTCGAACAGTATTGTCGGGTTTTAAATTCAATCATTGAAACATGCCTGGATGCTAAATGCACAGACGGAGTGGCGAAAAGTTACGACCATACACATGAAGTTCTCAAGACCTGTACTGTCACCGCTTTCCCAATGTTGTCTGCCTGCGGCCTTTATGCAACTATCTTATTTCAAAATAAAATTAATATTTTGGCATGCTAGTATGCGAACTAATGTAATTAACAATCATTACTATAACTAATAAAACTTATTTGTGAGTTATTTCCTGTTACCTCCTATTACATTAAACTTATTATACTTAACCTACTGAATCTGTCTACTTATCTTGTCTGTGTTATTATTCTTTATAACTTTATTATGATAAATTAATGATATCAAACAATTATGTTACACTTAAATGCCTTTCTTTTCTAGTTTTTTTTTTAATATTTGAATTAAAACATCTTGCCAAGACAAAATGACTGCTGACAGACTTTTATTAACATTTTCTATGTCTGCTTGTTCATGCTTAGAGAATGCCATTCCAAAAAGCTAAACCGATTTTTGATATAGTTTGCCCTTTATCTCTTGTTTTGATATTCATGAAAATACTTTACTTATTTGCGCTTGAATGCATAGTTTGACTTTCTAAAACTCGAATCATCTGATTAACCATTTTGCCTGTTTACTATCACACATTTTGAAGTTTAAAGTTGTATATACCCGTGAAGTTCTCAAGATCTGTACTGTCACCGCTTTCCCTATGTTGTCTGCCTGCGGCCTTTATGCAACTATCTTGTTTCAAAATAAAATTAATATTTTGGCATGCTCTCCATTATACATTAAGTATGCGAATTATCAATCATTACTATAGCTAATAAAAGTTCTTTGAGAGTTATTTCCTGTTACCTCCTATTACATTAAACTAACATTTGAAAACACTAAAAATAGCTAATGAATTTGCCACCTAACTGGGCTATTCTTACTTAGAAATGTATCAGTATTACAGACGGTACTGGGGCCACAATGGCCCTGCGTGGGACTCCATCCTTCCCCTGTTCCCACCCCTACGCCACCAGCTAACAAAATAATCCTTCATGAAGAATCATGTTGCTGAAAAACTATGCACTAAAAATGGTGCTAATTAAAGATCTATAATACCGACACAGTTTCTACTCTACTGAACTCTCCTTTCAATAACTATTTGATTTATTATCCTTTATGGAAATGATGACTATTAATTCTATAAATCAGACCTTCAATATGTTGAGTTGATGAGAATTTTATTAATTATAAGCTAAACTTTTGGAAAATTAACATATTATTATATCCTTTATTAAATCGGAATGCAGTGTTTTTTTGTATGTACTTTAATAAATCCTATCAAAACAATATGATCTATGTACATATGTGGGGAGTGTGAATGGTAAAGTTGGGAGGGGAAGGCCTAGACGGACGTTTCGAGACCAAATAGGAGACGTGTTTTTTCCTTTGCTTTGAGGGACGAACTGATAAAAAAACTTAAAAATGGTGACCGATCTTAACACCTCATGAATAGTAGTTCAATGACCTCATCATGTTTTTATTTCACAAATTACGTAGCAATTTTAATTTTCCACATTCATGGTCTCGATTCAAAATCGCTATTTTTTTATGCTTTTTAATTGGGGATAGGTTTCGATAGAATTATTGAAAACAAATTAATTGCCCTGAGATCGCGGATTCACCTCACCTTGCACAGACCGTTTTTGTTTACCGAATTACACAACAATCTGAGTTTTCCAGATATATTTCCTCGATTCAAAATCGATATTTTTTTACGCTTAATAATTTGGGATAGCTTTCGATCGAATTAATAAAAAAATGATGTTTGCCGTGAGTAAGCCGCACGTAATATTGGAACCTTTTTCATCCACCTTTGCTCCTTCTTCTTCTTCTTCTTTTCTAATATGGCCCCATCGAACCATGCGATGATTTCGCCAATGTCAAGGTAATAAATACAGTATTCAAAAATCTTGTGACAAAAATGTCGGCAACGTTGTACGGTAGAACATGGTCATAAGACCCCCCCCCCCCCCCCCCCTGTCGGGCTCTTAGCCAACGGATAATGATATCCCTCGGAGACCGCCAGGAAATCATTATCCGGTGCCCAGGGTGCACCTTTGCTCCATCCATCAGTGAGGCAATCAGTGGGCGATTTGACACATTGAATTCCAAAATTGACAGCTAGCCTGACCATGCGTTGTGCGATCTGCGATTATGTTGCAAAGGCTCGGATTACTTGGGGATTCGGGGGTTTTAGTTTTTCTTAATTATGGCTTAAATTTTGATCAATTTGATGTGATCGCACTGAATAGATAATTATTAGATAACTCGTTATAGATTTGATAGGATATGCGGTCAGAACTCCTCTTTTTTCTGACACACTTTGACAGCTGTTGAAAATCCCCAACAAAAATGACGAGGCGCCCCGAATAGCTTACTAAAAACGCATTGCGTTCTCTTCGGATTGTGTTCGGCAAACTGACATTTGGGCGACCCCGAATAGCAAATTAAACGTTAGGCACTGCAAATGGTTGGTAATAGCTTGGGCGTGTCAGCGCCGAATAGAGGCCCAGGGACGCGCACCGCCCATTATTACCATATTTTTTCTCCACTTTGATATTATCCTGTTTCACCGACAAACGTTTCATCGAATGCATTGTTTGACAAACACTTCATTTGACAACCCTAACATATTAGCTTTTTGGAAAACTTTTAAATCAATTAAACCTAACCTGATCATGTTAGCTATGGGTAAAGGTTTTTAGACTTTTTAATAAGTTTACGGTTCAGCAGATATTAGATATTAAAGGACTGTTGGTAAATTTTTCAAACGTTTTGTCGGTCAAATTGGATACCGTTTAGGCCACCCTTGCATTATATTGCTTAAACATTGGTATTGTGAAAAAATGGTAGCTAGTAGAGCTTTTGATTAACTTGCATAGTTGATTAAGTAGAAGGTGTATTTGCTAAGGTTACTAAGGCAAGACAGTTGCAATTTGTAGTGATCGGATTGACTTGAAATTTAACACATGTAAGATAAATGACACTGCAATACAGCCGGCAAAAGTTAAATCTTATATTCAAAAACTTGTGACGTTGCGCTCAACTTTTTCGAAGTCAAATGAAAACGGGAAAATGGTTCGAATTCTTCCTTACTTGTGACGAGATGTATTTCGCTTATCTTTACACTGTATAACTATTTTATGCCACTTTGCAAGGGGGCGAGGTAAATATATGTGCAAGGCATAAATTAAATATATGTACGTTGCCAAGACGTCAAAAATATTTATACCTACATCTTTATGCCACGAACAATAAATCGGCGTCATATTTGACATGCAGCTGTATCGATATACCTATATCGTGAAGCGTCTGCAGTCACAATAAAATTCATACCCGTATTTTTATGTTGTTTATTTTCATTGCTGGTTATTGGCTGTCACATTTTTTGCAGTGGAAAGCGCTTTAACATAAAAGTGAATATCTTAAGTGCTTCGTTGATTTCTTAGAAAGTTGTGTAGATTGCGACACCTTTCATTGTTCTGAGACCTATACAATAATTTTATAATATATATAGCTGAACACCCACTCACTCACTGACTGACTCACTCACTGACATGCTGTTTTGAAGAACCCAGAAGAGGTAGGGCTCGACTCGGTACACCATCGCATCAGAAATGCCGCCGTGACCACCAGAAAAATACGAAATTGACCTGAACGTGGAAATTGACTTGACACATGGGGCGGTTCTCCGCAACGGCTCGACCTGTCGAGTTTGCCCGGAACTAAAGTCGCTCAGAACAGCCGGCCAATGGGTGAGCCGGTCCAAGATTTTTCAAAATGGCGAAAACAAGATGGCCGCCATACAAAATTGAAACGCGAATATCTCAGAGGCCAGTCACGATAGATGGGTGGTGCTCGACCAAATGTCATTCAGAGTTGAGGGGGAAATCTGACTAAGCAATTTTTTTTCCAAGATGGCGGATTCAAAATGGCGGCCAAATTTTTTTTTGCTCCGATCCGATTGAAATTTTGCAACCGGGGCTCTTCTAGGCCACAGATTCCAACCGCATACTTTATTTTTCGATTCCGCCATTTTCCAAGATGGCCGCCATACAAAGTAATTTCTGTATCTTTGACCTGTTGTTTTGAAGAGCCCATAAGAGGTGGGGTTCGATTCTATACACCGTCGCTTTAGAAATTTCATGTTAAGTACCAAAAAATGAAAAATTGACCTGAATGTGGAAACTGACCTGACACATTGGCCAGTTCTCCGCAACGACTTGTCCTATCGAGTTTGCCCGGAACAAAAGTCGCTCAGAACAGCCAGCCAATAGGTGAACCAGTATTTTTTTTTTAAATTGCAAAAACAAAATGGCCGCCATACAAAATTGAAACGCAAATATCTCAGAGACCAGTCGCAACAGGTGGGTGGTGCTCAAACAAATATCGTTCAAAGTGAGCGAAGTAATTTAATAAACCAAATTTTTTTTCCAAAATGGCGGATTCAAAATGGCGGCCAAAGTTTCTTTTACTCCGATCCGATTGAAATTTTGCATCCGGGGCTCTTCGAGACCACAAATTCAAACGCCATACTTATTTCGATTCCGCCATTTTCAAAGATGGCCGCCATACAAAGTAATGTCAGACTCATGGGCTCACTTGTGTTGTAAAGCAGCTTTTAGGAATAGAGTTCGACTTTATACACCATCGCATAAGAAATTTTATCACAAGAACAAAAAAAATGCAAAACTGTCCTGAACGTAGAAACTGACCTGACACATGGGCCAGTTCTCCGCAACGACTTGCCCCATCGAGTTTGCCCGGAACTAAAGTCGCTCAGAACAGCCAGCCTTTGGGTGAACCGGTAATTTTTTTGCAAAATTGCGAAAACAAGATGGCCGCCATACCAAATTGAAACGCGAATATCTCAGTGGAAAGTCGAGATAGATGGGTAGTACTCGACTAAGTTTCGTTCTAGGTGGGAGGAGTAATCTAATGAACCTAATTTTTTCCAAGGTGGTGGATTCAAAATGGCGGCCAAAGATTAACCCTTAATTTGGCAGAGACTTTGATGACACAAAGTGATACATTTTATTGAATATATTGGATGCAGGGTATTTTAAGAGTAACCAAAAAATAAATAAAAAAATCTAGACTTATTAGTTTTGGAAAAAATCTATGTCCGCCACAGCGGACGTTGCAAATTATTGAGAAATTTATCGATAAATTTATATGTCCGCTGAGCCGGACATTGCCAAACACATAGTCATAAAAAAACAATAATTTAAAAACATAAATTTATTAAGGATTCAACTTATACATTATTTATTTCGTATGAAAATCTAACTGACAGTTTCTGGGTTGTTTTCCAGTTACAAAACAAAGTCTCACGTTACACTTTAAACAGTACACCACAGTTTTTTTATTGCAATACATACAGCGACCCTCAGTTTTCATGTTCATGAAATGTCCAACGTTATCAAAACGCACTGAATCAATTGGTCGAGTTGCAATTGGCCTTTTGATGCTACACTCCTCATTTTTTTCTCGATGAGCTGTCCTGTTAGACTTAGTTAAAGCGACAACTAAGTCATGACGAAACGTTTTCAGTGCATTTGATTGTACCTGTTTCAAGCTACAGTGTTTTCTGTACAAAAGCCACCCATTGTTTATACATATGTCAAGGAGTTGGGCAAAGATACCAAGGTACCATCTTCGGCTTTTAAACGGAATCCTGTAGAGTGATATTAGCATGTCAGATAAATCCACGCCTCCCATACTCCTATTATATACTTTCACCATGTTGGGGCAATCCACATCTATTTTGGCTTTGGCAATTTTACAGTACCGTTTTATTTTTTGTACGGGTTCAGAATCGACATATGAACTTATGAACGTCACGCTCTTATTGTCATGCCACCGCAGCACTGCCAATTTGTTAGAATTGCAGACAATTTGAGAGAAACTACCCCGTGGCTTCTTTTTTAGCAATTTTTCACTGACCAGTTTGTCGTCAGCTCCTTTCAATCGGTTACGTCGAATGGTTCCAAGAGAAAATATACCATATCTTTCGCGTAAGACATAGACAAGCTCCGGTGATGAGAAGAAGTTGTCAAAACAAACGGTAGATGGTCGTCTTCTTATTGACTGACAGAGAGCCAATACAATTTGTGCACCAAAGCCCAAAGTCGCTTCATCGTCGGCAAAACTATGATGCCTGAACGTGTCTTCGCCCCCGTACAGTATAAAATCGTATATTATTCCATTTGTACCAGCACGCACATAGTTTTTGAAGCCCCACTTACTCGGCTTGTCCTTCATATACTGGCGTCGTTTTCCAGCTTTAGTTCCTTTATACGGAATCATCATCTCGTCGACGCTGAAGTTTCTCTCTGTTTCCTGAGCAAGGCAGTTCTTCCTAATTTTTTCGACAAGAGGTCGGACTTTGTAATATCTATCGGAGTTCTCAAAATTGATGTCAGCAAAATGTATATAGCGTCGTATCTGTTGGTATCTTTTGAGGCTCATGAGGTCTGCTATTGGAGCATATCAAAATTTTTTTGACCAGTAGTCCAGATAAGATGGCATCTCGACTATACCCATCATTATTTTAATTGCCAAGAAGTCCCGAAACTCAACAACAGATAAATCAATTGACTTACCAGATTTCTGCACAGAATACATGTTAGTTTCCCTAACAATGTCCTCAAAAATATCTTCTGAAAAGAATTTCATAAAATAATCCAACGCAGAATTATCCGAATTAATTATTATGTCTTCGTACTCGTTTTCAGTTGTTTCCATTTCGGCTCTATGTCGGAAAATCGCTCGTCGCCATGTGTACTGTAATGAAAACTTTTTGACTACTTTAGGTCTTTTGCTCGCAACATTGGGACGCTTAGATCGGGTTTTTCGCAACGTGGTAGTCGGTGTGGGCAAAGACGGAATAGACGAGATAGACGGAATATTTCTATAGTTTCCATCATGTATGACTTCTTGCATCATGGGAGTCAACGGGGCTTCCATATTTTGAGTTGTGTGTACTTCATTACTGCATTCGAGGATTTCGAGGTGGTTGTTTTGTAGTTCGTGCTCATGTTCGGAACTATTCGATATATTTAGACGTTCTAAAGAAGATGCCAAAGAAGGTGCTGGTGACGAAGCGTAAGAATTTGAGGGAGAACTTTCATGCAATTCATTTTCGTCGGCTGATACTTCACTTGCCTCTGACTCAGCATGCTCTTTAGGTACAAGTGCCAAAATTTTAGCTGCACGGCCCAACACCGCTCGCTGTTAGAAAGCAAATAAAAGAATCTAAGCATACATGTAATCACACAAACACCAACATTCACATTTTAACCAAAACAAAAGAATAAAGCTTAAAAACACGTAACACTCTAACATTGGCAAAGTCCGCTGCGGCGGACAAATAGTATTTTGCCTTAGTCATTGCCTATATGGCATTGTCCGGTGTGGCGGACAACATATTTAGGGAATGATTAGAAGTAGAAAAAGTAACAAAATGCATCAAGTTAGTACGTACATGCAACAATTATTTAGTACAGTGTATTATTTATACACTAGAAACACACTTTGTATTAAAAAAACAAAAAATAAACTCATAATTACCTTGTTAAAAACAGTTGACGTCCGACGCGGTGCCATCTTGTGGAGCCACTGCTAAATTAGTGTTGCCAGTATTCAAATAGTATTTTTCTACCAAATATCACTTGTCAAACTATCGCTTGCCATATGTAAAATTAAATAAAAATCTCCCCAAACAATGATATATTTTTTTAAATGAGTTGTCCGTCACACCGGACAAAATCAAATTAAGGGTTAAAGTAAAAAAGGTTTAGAAATATATGAAAAAAAATAGGGTGGCAGGTTATCCTCCGCGGGCCCCGCGGGGTCCGCGGCACCCACGCGAAGTACTTTTTCCAAGGTGGCGGTTTCAAAACGGCGGCCAAAGAATAAGTAGAAAAGGCTGGAAAATTTTGAAAAAAAAAGCAGGCTGGCAGGGTACCCTCCGCGGGTCCCGTGGGGCCCGCGGCCTCCATGCGAATGCTGTTTCTAAGATGGCGGCCACAGAATAAAGTAAAAAAATGGTTAGATATATTTGAAAAAAAAACACAGGGTGCCAGGAAACCCTCCGCGGGTCCCGTGGGGCCCGCGGCCCACACGCGAAGTACTTTTTCCAAGGTGGCGGTTTCAAAACGGCGGCCAAAGAATTTAGTAGAAAAGGCTGGAAAAATTTGAAAAAAAAAGCAGGCTGGCAGGGTACCCTCCGCGGGTCCCGTGGGGCCCGCGGCCTCCATGCGAAATGCTGTTCCCAAGATGGCGGCCAAAGAATATACTAAAAAAGGTTACAAATATTTGAAAGAAAAACAGGGTGGCAGGGTGACTCCGCGGGTCCCGCGGGGCCCGCGGCCCCCACGCGAAACGCTTTTCCCAAGATGGCGGATTAGAAATTGCGGCCAAAGAATAAAGTAAAAAAAGGTCAGAAATATTTGAAAAATAACAGGGTGGCAGGGTGACTCCGCGGGTCCCGCGGGGCCCGCGGCCCCCACGCGAAACGCTTTTCCGGAGATGGCGGATTCGAAATTGCGGCCAAAGAATAAAGTAAAAAAAGGTCAGAAATATTTGATAAATAACAGGGTGGCAGGGTGACTCCGCGGGTCCCGCGGGGCCCGCGGCCCCCACGCGAAACGCTTTTCCCGAGATGGCGGATTCGAAATTGCGGCCAAAGAATGAAGTAAAAAAAGGTCAGAAATATTTGATAAATAACAGGGTGGCAGGGTGACTCCGCGGGTCCCGCGGGGCCCGCGGCCCCCACGCGAAACGCTTTTCACAAGATGGCGGATTCGAAATTGCGGCCTAAGAATAAAATAAAAAAGGTTAGGATTATTAAAACAAAACAGGGTGGCACGGGACCCTCCGCGGGCCCCTTGGGGCCCGCGGCCCCCACGCGAAATACTAGTTACACTATGTAGGTAGGTACTTCAGCAATGAATTCTTAGTCTCGACCTCGTTAAAAGCAACCAAGCAACGCAACAGCTAGAAACGCGAATACTGCCAAAGTATGAACGGGAATTATTCATTTTTTCCTTAGTTAGTTATTTCATTATTTTGTATAGTATATAATAAAACGATGTATTTACGTGTATATAAGCGATGTGCTAAAAATGACTTTTAACTACACTACCAAACATGCGTCCGCGTCGGTACGTAGTTTGTTAAACGGGCTATTAAACGATAAAAGGTGCTGCACCTCTGGCGCACTTGTTAAGCTAACCAACCGTGGCTGGAACAGGTACTAGGGGAAAAGGAAAAAAACGGCTGACGACCGCTGCCGCGCCGGACTAAGGACCGGTATTGGTGCGCGACTGGCGCGTTTTCTCGACGACTTGTGCTCCTAGCACATTGCGGATCATTCAAGGGGCTATTCCAAAATTCGATTTTCGAAGTTCGTATCATACTGTCCTTCTCACTCTCAAGTTAATGACTATTAATGTGAGCGGAAAACGGCGAACAGGCCTCTCAAGTAGAGGGTTGTGGGGTCGATCCCGGGCTCGCACCTGAGTTTTTCGGAATTTATGTGCGATATTACATTCCCAATCCGCACTGGGTCCGCGTGGGAACTACAGCCCAAGCTCTCTCATTCTGAGAGGCCTGTGCCCAGCAGTGGGTCGTATATAGGCTGGAGATAAGATGCAGGCCAGTGCTTATACTTACTCTGAAGTTACAAATCCGAACTTCGTATAGCGCTGTTCCACTGACTAATAGTGTTTATTATTAAAGTCTCGGTGTGATACGAACTTCGAGTTACTTACAGAGTAGCCCCCCCAGATCCTTAGGTAAGTATAAAATTTTGGGTTTGCGGTGAAGTGTAAAATTCTATGACGACAGTTTGTTACCAATTTGGCCATGTAATCGAGACGTGAGTGACGTGAGTTTTCGACACAATGAAACGTCTCGAACGCGGTCGCGTTGTCTCACTATTATGGACTAGCGACACTTTTTTTAACGAAGAAGAAATCTTTATGGATGCCCTAGGCACGGGGACGCCTAGGATTATGTGAAATGTGGTTAAATATAATGTGGTTACTAAACGCGGTGTTTTTATGAAACTAAATTTATCGAGATGGTACTTAACTAAATTTCATCATAATTGGTTCAGACGTTTTTGAGATGTTGGATTTAAAAATGCAAATGTCACCAGTTAAAGCCAATGGTAGTTACGTATTTTCTCTTATGATAATAAAATGTAAATAATTTTATGAGGAAACTAGTCATATTTGCATCGATAAATAACGCTCAATGCCAATAAACATAAATCATGTTTTTGCAAAAACGACTAATCGTTAAAGTACACAAATAGTACCTAACTTAGCAAAATATACGAGAAGTCTTTGTACATATATGTACCTACTTTACGCCGGATCAGTTTACTCATGCTCATCTACAAGTGTTATATTCTTAGTTTATTATGAAAATCCGATATTGTCATCGTATCAGCTATATCAATTTGGGTATCACGAGCGAGCAGAAATTATAAAAACCTTCAACGTTTCTAATTGATACTGTCCACCGATACAGCATTATACCTACATATATATTCCATTTCTATGTTTTAGTCTGACGGATCATTAAGATTTTAAGAATTGTTCGTTTTGTTTAAAAACTTTTTGAACTTGTTTTCCGTCGCGTCTTCAAGTCGCCCACGAACAGCCAGCCTTGTCTAAGCCGTGCAGCGAGTACCTTAACATATGATCCCATACTTAGAACCCTATTAATAACGCCTGCTGTTTGCCCAGCCCGATACCACTGTTTGCCTTCACGCCTTAATCGCCGCCCGACCCTTTCACACCTTTTTTTAGAAAAAACTTCGGTAACTGAATAATAACTTAGTACAGCGATATCAATCGTAATCGCATTTTAGGCGTAGAATATACCGGGTCACTGATAACTGATTAGGTTACCGGAGTAACTTGTTGTTATGACAAAGTATTACGAACCGATGATAAATAAGTCTTGTCCGTGAATGCTTCCTTCGTACGAGAATCTCAAATGCAGAATGCACCGCTAAATGCCAAATGGTTCGCGACTCGCCGCGATCGAGTCCGAAGTGTAAACCGATCGAAGGCGCTCTCGAAATCCTCGAATCGATCAAACAATTAACTCTAAAGTGGGATCAACGATCTTGTTTACCCGATAGAATTTCGCGATCGCCCGCGGCACCCGGCGCAACTCACCCGTTCTTTGTCCTTACGATCAAATATTTATGTCCACTCCACACATAATCACCGTTTTATGACACTTGCGAACACTTCGAAACAGAACGTTGTTTTGTCCAGCGCGCGTGTGTTATCCCGGCGCGTTCAACGCAGACTGCAGTATTTTGGGTTAACCCACGAGCACTCCACTTTATTACACGTTATTAAACACGAAGGATTTTAGACTCTGTGCACTGAATTTGTCATAACCATGTGTTACGGACGTGGTGACGGGCGCGATGGCTTTTGGCGATCTTTGTCCGCGTAAGGCAGGAGCCGTGGCCAGGAGCGACCAGTTTTTGTAGGGCTTTGTGTTTCCGAGTCAATAGGGCATTACGACGGTATGATTTACCTGCTACCGGCTGCGATCTGCCGGCCCTTATGGTCAGCGACAATAGTTTTTTAATCATGATACTTATGTATCTTTTGTTCGCTCTATTTTTGGATATTAGGAAACAATGGGCGCCAATGCTAAGGGTTTCAAAAGGCGCCCTCAACTTAAGTGCCTGAATGTTCTCCGTTTGCGTCTAGGTTCTTTGTTTGGGGTCAGACAGTTAGCTGCGGCTTGTAAGGCTATAAGGTTACACAGGTAAAAACCTGTGAAATAGACCGTGGGAAGCGAATGCAGAATCTGCACTTTCGTCTGCTACATATTGTTTGATGACCAAATAAAATACCTACTAAATAAAAAATTAAGAGCCACTTGCAGCAATAAATCTTCTGATTAAGTCTGTTTGACAATTACTTAGCCACTACCTACATGTACATAAATATTTACTATGTACATATAATATATTGACTACACAAAGTCTAAAACTAGTATTTTTACTGCAAGGCGGCTTAACCTATTGAACGCCAACGTCGGCTAATAGCCGACTGAGAGTAGAAGTGTAAAGGTGTATGAAAATAATGCAAAGGCACAAACTTGCAAACTAGACACTAGCATTACTAAGCTAGCTTTAGCTAAGCTTGGCGTTCAAAACGTTAAACATTAATTAATCTAAGCCTTATTCGAGACATTCAAAGTAATATCTATCGCATCAACAGCACGCTAGCCTTATTATAGCTCACTCGAAATATCGCAACTCATACCAACATTCGAATAATACCGCGAAGCATGGTGCGAGCCAGAGATGCTGGAGGGCCCACAGAGGCTTTGTAGACTACAGGCCCATGACCAAAAAAAGTGGGTCATATGAACCACCAGGTGACATATATAGGACGATATAAGAGCATAAAATAATAAGATTCAGCACTATGCCGTCACTTGTAAGCTGTCCAACTGAGATACAGAATGAAATGACCAAATTTACCCTGGAAATTGTCAGAAAATAAAAAAAAAATACCGACTTTGTGGCGCACCATTTGTACGGCATCAGTTTCATACTGTTTCAATACAGCTTCTAATCCATTATTCTGCAACGCCGTACAAAAATCATGCGACAAGGGGAAAAAATCGAGGGTTGCACTTTTGAATTCTCACCAGCACTCAGTTGGACAGCTTACAAGTGACGGCATAGTGCTGAATCTTATTATTTTATGCTCTTATATCGTCCTATATACGTCACCTGGTGGTTCATATATGACCCACATTTTTTGGTCATGGGCCTGTAGTCTATTGGCAAACGTGATTCGGATACACTTTTAGGCTCACCGTACTTTGTCTTTACACTAAAGTGCACCCGGTCAACCTATCCGATTAACTCAATCGTTTGGATCCATAAGCCGCGTGTGCAAACGTTTTTAATAAAAAATAAATATCATAGGACAAATTAAACCGGTTGACTGAGTCCCAAACTAAGCAAACTTTGTACTATGCGTACCATAAGTAGGCAACGGATAGACATACTTAAATACATCATAACAAACGTACATGACTCGGGTACAAACAAGTGGCTGCCCCTACCGGGATTCGAACCGGGGACCTCTAGCTTCATAGGTCACAAACCATGGGCTATCCGATCGTCGTTAAGCTAAAATCACAAATAATTGGTAAATAAATAATTGCCTGGAACACTGGAACAACCAGATGTTTCGAGAAAGGTGACGTCAGAGTAAAGTACCTATTAGATTTAATATTCGGCGCGGCGTCTGGCGGGCTGGTAAACCGATATGGGCGTCTGGGCGATGAGATAGCGATAATAGCGAATCAAGAGAATATGCACCCATATGCGCTGTTTTTAACCCGTCAATAAAATGTATATACAATGACACAAACACCGATTTAAATGTGCGAAGTTGTACGACATTGTGTACATTTTATTTATTAATGTCATCCACATGGGCCGTGTTTTATGCTATCTTACCGATTTTTGATTTTTAATCCTAATCGAATTTTATTGCAGAAAAAACATAAAACTCTTTCACCTACTCCTTCAGTCACTTAACACGGGCATTGGCACCGTGCACGACAGTAGCGCCATCTCGCAAACGCCTCTTTAGGCGCGTTTGTCAAATAGCGAATGACAAGTGCGTCTTATTTGATCAAAAATAGAGTGCTTATGATTAGGGAAGAGTAATAAAACACAAAAAAGTAGATTTTTTAATTTTTGTCTGTCTGTATGTATGTATGGATGTGTTCATTTACCTATGTCTGTGTTCGCTAATTTCCTAAACAGTTGGACCGATTTAAAGAAATTTTGCGTGGCGGTACCTTATATCCCTGGTCAATATTTTAGATACTTTTAATCCCCGAAAATTAAAGAGTTCCCGTGGGATAGTAAAAAATTATAACTTATGCAGCTTAGTACACAACAACTTAAGCATCTAATTAAGTAAAATTGGCGTGCCTTATATGCCGCGGTTACATTAAACAGTTAGTTTCAGTCACAGGGACGGACATAGGATAGTTTTTATCCCAGAAAACAGCATAGTTCCCATGGGATAGCGATAAGCAAATTCTGCGCGGACGGAGTCGCTGGCAACAGCTAATATAAAATAAAGTAAATAAATAATATAATAGAAAGACAATAATAAGTATTTTTAGAAGCATGTGTTATAAACAGTAAGAGGAAAAATGGATGTTATTATAAAAGCTAGTATTGAGAGCGTAAAATACAAAATAAGTATCCAGCTCTAAACTATACCTACTGAAAGGAAATAAAGTGGTTTTAGCAGAACACGTAAGGAATGTAGAAGAACTAAGACCCAATGGCAATAGTTATTTAATACGAGCCAAGACAATTCGCCAAACATCGGTGACCTTAACAAAACATGTTTAATAATGAGCCGTTTTCAGAGCAACATTGACAAGTCTCACTAAGCCACTAGTTGCACATTTCTGCCACGGCACGCGCTGCGATCGTTTTCTATACCCCCACCATACACTTCGCACGTTCCCAAATCTATGATGTTGCGTGCGTCTCGTCTATGGACAGTGGTCAGTTACCATCAGGCCCCTGTTCACCAACTTGACAATTGTCGGCGACATATGACTATTCCAAATGCAAGGCGTAGTCAATATGAAGCCAACCGGCTTGTCGCTTAGTAAACAGAATTGTCGCTTCTCACCGATAATTATCATACAGGAGACGGCCATATCTTTTGATTGCGTAGACTTGGAGGTTGATTTTTTCAGCATTAAGGGACCGCAAACCTCAGTATTTGGTATTAGTTTTAAACGACTATACTTAGTAATGTAAGCCTGCCCCTTTTTTTTTGCACGCGGTTTTTCTGCACTATAATTTTATTTATTTACTCGCAAATGTGACGAAAAACATTGTATGTTTCACGGGCGGTACGGGAATTACGAACCTCGACTCAGAAAGCCCTCAGTCTTCTACTAGAGCCTCGATCGTTATTCCTTACTTAGATACCCCCCTTAATACACAATGTACTATTTTGATTACACTAACGGTTACAGCTCGCAGATGAGTACCCAGCTTTATAGTTTGGATTTACAGTGAAACTTGGTTAAGTGGGACCTGGATAAGTGAGAAACCTCCATAGCTGGAACTCATGCTGTGGTCCCGACACCTTAGCACTGGATTACCTCTGTTAGTGGGACAAAACAAACCTCTATATCTGGGATTCTTGTTTCGATTTTATCGTCATAGTTACCTCTATAACTGAGACATCCAGTGTATTTTACCTCTTTTACTGAGATTATATTTTAAGGAACAATTTTTCTAAATTGTTTCCTTTGAATTTCACTGGCAACAACCTCTGTAACTGAGACAAAATTTTATCACCTCTGTAACTGGCACTACATATTTTAATTTTCGTTTTATTTACTAAATTTAGCTAATTTCGTGCCTCAATGACCTCAGGTTTTGTTTTGTTTTGTTGTAATCGGCGTCTTTTTGAAAAATGACGAAATTAAGGCCGTAATTATCTTTACGTGCGGTTTTGTACTATTTATATTAAAAAAAACTTATTGATTATTTTTGTGAACTACCTGTTTTATGTACTCATGTATGTAAGTATATGTTTTTACTACACATTATTTTATTTCATTGTCGCACCTCTATAACTATAGTAACCTCTATTTTCACCTCTATTAATGAGAGCCTCTGTAAATGAGACAGATATTAATTTATACCTGGCTATCTGAGACACTGGGTATGTGGAATACCTCTTTAAGTGAGACTATTTCGCAGGTCCCTTGAAGTCCCAGTTATCCAGGTTTCACTGTATATACATACATACATAAATCACGTCTTTATTCCTTACGGGTAGACAGAGTCTAAGGTAACAAGACCTTTCAGCATGATTGTGGGCGTATAGGTGGTAAGGGGAATCAAAATAGTGATGAGTTGCTAGCCGCATTGCCTATAACATAATTCTTAAGATTTTCGCCCATTCCCTCGATGGGCTTTACCATCTGCGCGGGAAGAGAAGCAACTGATACATTCTATGTTTTTTATTTACTCCCAGACCAGCATGGAAGAGTTCGGATTTCACTAGAATGTAGTCTACATGAAAATGATTTTTGATGTTTTAACCCCTACTGACCCACGGCACAACTACGCTACCCAACTGGTTGAGCCGTCGGTAATTTAAATTCCCCGGCACACCTAGTTGTTCCGTGGGGAACCTCTCTGACTACAACTCAACTTCGCGGCTCAACGACTAACAAGGTGAGACTCCGCCATAATACTTTTTCTCTTAAACTGCTCATTTTCAGGATTGTCATAAACGTAACCTAACCTATAAGAGAAAATTACGGTTTCAGAAAAAAAAGCATGTGTCATGGAACATACAATTTCCCCATGGAACAACTAGATGTGCCATGGGGATTTTAAATTCCCAACGTCTCAACCAGTTGAGCAGCGTAGTTGTGCAGTGGCTCAGACTGTTTTAACCCGTAGAAATGATACGAAACCCTAGCGTAACTCGAACTATACCATCCATAAGAACCATTGATATTCTCTTGATTAAAAGGTGAGATTAAAAAAAAACAAATGCTTATAATTTCTTAAAATTTATTTTCTATGCAACATAAAAAAATATTCATCATAGTTACACAATAAATTACCGTTACTTAATGCACAACTAAAATGTAAATTATTATCGTGATGCGCACAAGGTCAGTTTCATTCGTCAATTGAATACAAAAAAAAATACAATTTGTCATGATTTTAGTTAACACTTGTTATAACCAAACGCAACCTAAACACTAATAAAATCAAGTATCCTGCATTACAAAGCATGCTCAGCGATTTCTATACGTGTATACGCCACTGCCTTAGAACATGAACATAAAAGAAAACACACTAATATAAATCAAGATTTGTTTACATTTCCGAAGTGGCCTGACTCCATACCCTTCCAGTATGCTTAATGTGTTTTCGATTGCAAAATACGTCTCGATCACGTTTGCGTTAAACTGCCAAATACTATGAGAAGTATTTGTTGCCGTTTTGATCCGCTAGCGGCGCTGTCTACTATCCCATAGTAATTGAAACGCATACGCGAACGCGTTCGATACGTTTTTCGCGTCGAAAACTTACACTTGAGGCTCAGATGACACAGTTGCCTACTGTCGACAGCGACGTATACATACGTTGAGGATATCTAGAATAAAACACGTCACGTTACTCGCGAAGAACATTGATCTATTTGACATCTGTCACTTTAGGATGCTGCAGTATCAGCTCAAAGCATGCCAGTTGCCAAATGTATCCGCCTGCCTTAAAAAGTAAGATGCAGCGATGTTTTCTCTCAAATCCTCTTTCTTACATAACACTGATCGTCACACAACAATTAATATCTACCAGCAATATAGTTTAACGGAGTACATTTTTTACTGCTATAAAAAAACATCAGCTAATTCGATAACATTTTCAGCCCAGCTTTAACTTGTATTTAAACTGTTTTATTTCGTTTACAATAAAATTCTAGCGATCATATACACTGACAAATCAAAGTACCTACACAGTACGTATCTATACACCAAAACTGATTTAACTATATTAGCCCAATAATACAAAACGTTATTTAGAAAATAAACTACATTCTAGAATTAGGTAAGTATGTAATGAACGATAAATATGTGATGACAACAGCGAACGCTGTCGGTAAATAAATGCAGACTTGTGCTTCATGTACTTGCAATACTTGCATTGTTGTGATCACATGCGGGCTCGCTTCACTACGGCGAGGCTCTTCACTTTCAGAGGAAACACGAACACATGATAATGGTAAATTATTTTGGGTTCAAGGCAGTGAAAAATTCACCGTAAATTTGGTGGGTTCCTTCAACAATCAACGTCTCCAATGTCATTATTCATTGTGATCCGTAACAAATATTTATTAAGGCAAAGAATTTTTCAATGATCAACAGCGCGGTATAATAAGCGACGAAACAGACGCGAATCGAACAAGGCTCTCTTACTAATAATTAATATTAATATATATTAAATTCTTACTAGACAATAGACATGATAAAGACTCCTTAACAAACAACTTAAAGGGGTTATGATAACAGTGCCTTCAAATATAATATAATGCAATGTTCAAGGTACCAATGTTCCAGTAAGCTCAAAATGAGAACAGCGTTGCAGACCTGTACACCGTGAGATTCGAAATCTATCAGAAAATACGATACGTCAAAAAATTTAAAATAAAATAATCACAAAAAAATTGTTTATTGCACACGACGCAGTCTTAAGTTTTTTAAACGTACAGATCTTATCCGACTGGCGCAGCAAGGACAACTACGTAAATAAAGAGAAATCTGAAAAAACAACATGGTTTTACCGCGTGGAATGTATTACTTAGGACCCGACACCTTTCAGGCGAAGAAGAAAATATAACACTAGTACACATATAAATTAATAATAAATATGCGTCTGCAATGTCGGCCATTTTGTCGCGTATAAAGGCGGCAAGATGGCGGGCACAGCACCGCGTTCGTGCTCGACAGTATTTGTGACGTGTAATGCAAAGAATAAATATTTAATACAGTATAGATGCGACAAGCGAACGCAATGTCTGCCTAACATTAGTTAACACGAGACCTAGCCTTATACCTAAACACGACATACGTCTCGGCCTCGACGGGCGCGGCGCACAATCCAACCGATGGAACTCGTACAGTTTCATAAATACTAATTTTATTTGTGAAACAGTGACAATAATGCACTAACCTCGCTGTTAAGTCTCAGTCATCGTATCCATCTAGCAGTAGCAGGCAAACACACCACTCAAAAATGTCATAATACTACACGACTCACCGATACTATTCCACTATTGAGTACGTACATTTGTCTCTCCCCTCCTGCCAGATCCGCCCCTGGGTTTAATAGAAGTGCCCAAGACCGTCTTTTAAATTCAAAATTGACAACCTATCGCCTTATCTAATTGAGTCGCTAGCCCCATCGAGGTCGAGACACGGAAACATCAACTGGGATAACTGGGGGTGCGAACAAATATCCTATGACGAATATTAGAGGAATACCAAATAAGCCTTAATACATATAATTTTAGGATGCGAATCACGCATCTAGTGATATATATACATCTAGTTTAAACTGTGAACGGGGTATTCATTTGGGAGATAAAAATGGTATCCGTTTACCAGTCAACGCACATTTCAATCGATTCAAAGGGACTCAATATCTAAGACAACTATGTTTCACTACTAGAGGACGCTTGAGGACGCGGTCGATTATCTCGAACGTCGCGTCTTGCCTTTCTAAATAGGTTAGTTAGAAAGGGTGGAAGTGTTATCAGAGATGAACGGTCGTGCCTCAAGCCGTACGGGGTGAGACTCGTAATAACCACCGTCACAACACCGAACCAAGCACCAAAACCCGCCGGTGGCCAAGCTGCGATGTACAAAAATATAGTACCCTTTACATATAGTAAAATATATCATCCATCGATACTACCAGTCGTGTGCGTTACCTAGAAGCTTCCTAGAATTCTAATATGCGATAAAACAATTATTATTTAAGTAATACCTGCCTGATGAAATCGAGTTTTTACTTAAAATAATGCAAATTATTTTACTAACTAAATAGCTGCCTTTATCATTAAGTTTTCGCGGTATCATAATATGAAATTCCTACCAAGTAAGAAAATTCCAAGTCACACATAGGTAAGCACACGACTGCACATAGAAAATAGAACCCTAATCGTACATATATGATGATAGCTCTGTTAGAAAATACGTTTTTGAAGTGACGCTACTAAACAGTCATAGTTTTTCACAAAATATGCATTTTTATGGTCCGAAGCATTGTAAAGCTACTAGCATCCTCGTCGGCATGAAAGAGACAGTTATACTAGAAAGTGATATAGAAACGGACGCGAGTAGCCGCTCAATGTAGTAAGAATCAAGTTATAATTATGATAGAGCGAAGAATTTTAACAATTGAACTAGGATAGATATGGTTTTGATATAAAAAATAACACGATGTTAAAGCATGACCCACAATCTGCTTCCTCGTTTGTACATTAGACTGAAAATAGTGCTTCTTAGCTTATAAGGGCCGGACCTGAACTATGTGGATCATGATTATGGGAACCCACAAGCCCCAGCCCGCCCATAGCTCGCAGACGTAAGCCTACCCCCATGGCCACCGGTGCCCAGAGCTAACATTCCTTACCGATTACCCTATTTTCTGTGACAAAAATAGCTTCTCTTAATATCAACACTCCCGCGCCGCCTTACCTTACGTAATTGATATCGAGCCAAAACGTCGCCTACAAGCCGAATATTAGAAAGTGTCAGATTATGAGGACTATTATTTACTTTTATTACTTAAAATCAGTCTCATAAACAAACCAATCTGCTGGAGAATCACAGACGCACGTAAATTATCGTAAATCAACGAGACGTGACACTTTAAAATAATTTACTCGTCATTTTATTTGATCGTTTTCAAAGACAGATTGATCAAACTAACTGTTGGAAGAGACGAAGTTCAACAATAATTAAACAGATTTAATACTATTAAAATGCCTCTATGATTATTTCAAGTGTCCACGTTCTTGTATTACAGTATGCCGATGAATGTGTCATAAGAAATCAAATGTTCGACAAATAGCCGTCACTACTGACACCAGGGCCCAACTAACAAAAGTAGGCAGTTTTAACTTACACTAACTCGGCCCTTCAACTAATAAATTTCAACTAAAACGTCAAAAAACTGCACATCACATAGCCTGTGCTTAGATTCAAAATAGTGGCAGTATAGCTTTATGAAATTTACATACATTCGTATCGAAATTATTATGAGTCACGTCCACACCGACCGCACGCCTCGGCGTTCCGTTGTCGCTACACGCTGTTCGGTTGGTGCGCACGCGACTAAATACATTTTTATACATGTAGCTGTATCTAACTACTTTACAAAGAACATTCATTTTTCGCACTGAGATTCTATATTAGGTGTTAGTGTGTTAATTTGAGAGGAATTAATTCTAACACCCTAATTATCGAAACATTAAAAATATTTGATTTCCATTTTACATTTCTACTTTAATCACTGCTTTAGCTAGAAAAGGTGCAAGTTTCACACTTCCTACGATATTAACCGTCAAATTTGGTTGGCTAAAGGATTAGATCAAATCTCGTACGAGATCAAAGATCATAATTTAAAGAGATAGGATAAAAGGCACTGAGTGTTTGTTGATTGCAACCTTTTCCACTTAATTCTTGCACATTTTCTAACTATTTCATAAAAGTCAGTTGTTCTCTGCGTATAGAACAGGAGAGGCTATTCAAATTTAATATTTAGGATTTCATGATTCTTGATACGCTCTATATTGGCAGCTTAGGGCGGGTTGGATAATTTTTTAATACGTTTTAAACACAATACAACCAAGAGCTGCATCGTTTTTTAATAAAATGGAAGGTTTCTTTCACAACATAAGCAGTCCATAAAACTTGACATGCCTCTCAAAACTTCATAGTCACGAATTACCCGCCCTTAAGCACGGCAGCAGAACGACACTTTTTTAGCACAAATCACTCAAGACTTGTGTCAAAAACGCGTCGAGTCACTGTAAAATTGCTACAACTGACGACTCAAAGCTAACATTACAAGCGTTTACACATTACAGCTGTCAAAACGGCTACACAACTTGACAACTGCCGCTGACGCTAAGTGCATCGTTCTATACCTATGGATTTATTTCCTATCGATTCGAAACCGTTTAAAAACTGAATGATACACCAAGCCGCCAGCGGGAAACAACAGGTCACACGAGCATTCTTTAATTTAGGACCTTCTTAAAGTAAAATAACTGTCATCTCGCACGGCTTTTTTTTTGTTGCGAAATGAGTCCTAAACTAAAGTGATCGTAGCAACCTTTCTGTATCTTCCTTACTCTTTGGCTCTATTCTTCGTCGTTCAGCTGCTGGCATGTGTGTGTGTTTAGACGTATGTGGGCGGCATGTTCCCGCGCGGCGCGGGCTCGGGCGGAGGCGGCGCGGGCGGCAGCGCGCGGGCGCCCGGCACGTACTGACCGATGAACGAACCGTCCTCAGTGAACCGACCTGCCGTCACAATACAGTGTTACTTTTTATACGAGAAAGAAGGAAAACGAGCAAATGAATCACAACACTAGAGGATTACCAACTTACAGGCCTGAGATAGATTACATCATGTGCCAGTAATTTCACCAGTTGTCTTACTCTGGCATGGATGCCGGAACACAGCAGCGCTTGGCGGCAGGATTACCGACTAAGTGGTAGTAAACCGGGCGGACCTTGCACGAGGTCCTACCACCCGCAATGTAATGCCCCCCGTAAACAATGGACCATGCACGGCGATCGTTACCATTTCCCATTGGCCACGGTCAGCCATCATGCGCCAAGCCATTACTACTCGTATTTATGCACAATGCAATTTGGACAGAGTTTTAAATGCACATATGTAAAAATACCAGTCGAAGTTCATGAAAATGTACGTATTAATTAATACCAGACTATAGCTCAAATTATTTGGCTAGTTGAAGATAGATATTTTAAAGTCAGACCGATTTTTATCTTCTAGTTATGTGTTTCCAAAACAACAAATACAAGCTTCTTTGCCGACTGTACTTTTTGTTGCCTGTACTTGCATTGTCAACATACATATGTGAACCAAATTTCAAGTCAATCGGACCAACCGTTGAAGAGTTTCCTCCTGCGGACGATCCTGGCTGGACCACTAGATCATCTGACTTACACAAGTATGCAAAATTGCAGCTCAATCGGATGAAGATATCTGCTTCAAAATTGAGCCGCAAGATTCCACCCGGCAAACATACATACATACATACGTTGCAAGTTAATATAAAGCTTGTAAAAATAGGGTCTCTGGACCACTGATGGCGGCGATCAAAAGTCGCCACCAGCGGCTAAGAACGGATACGCATGTTAGTTTGTTTTAATGGATATTACTAAACCGGGATGAGGAAGGGATTGTAAAATCTGTCATTCCATTATACTAACGTCAATATACATTTATGGAATTAAAGATTTTTCAATCCCTTTCTCATCGCAGTTTAGTAATACTTACATCTCGAATCAAAACGACTAAAAAAAAAGTCACGACAAAATACCAAGCAGGAAAAGCATTATTCATGCTCATTCCACAAGAAAACTTAAATATTACATTAAACAATAAAAAATAACAACAAAAATGAAATAAAAAAAACAAAATCGTACCTCGAAAATAAAAAAAGACACCGGTGCTCGTGCGCAGGCAAACATTGAAGGCAAAAGGACGGAAAAGGACAACTATCCTAACTACATGTAAATGCACTCAAAAACGTATAACATAGCAAACCGTGTATAGAAAAAAATATCATAATATAATTAGGAATATTATTTCACTCCATCTCACTCAATTTAACCGTAATATCAATTTTTACAACCTAGCTTAAAAGTAGCGTGTACTTGACACTATAATCTAAAAGTAAGTAGCGGAGATTCTGTGCACAAACTTATCGTACCAACACTGGCAGCGGAATCGTGAAGCAGCCTTTATTAAAACTATTTCTAAAATAGTACAATAAAGACCCTGAACGCCCGGAAGATACCTAATCGAATAGTACAATTAAATCCTAAACAGCTAATATAATTTTTTTAATATCAGATCACTGAGATTCTGTCAATTTTGGCGGGCGAATTCACTCAAACGGACCAATCAGAGCGAAGATCGGAGACGCGACGCCGATTGGCTGTACAGTACCGGACTGTTCTAAATTTGAATTGGTAAATGTGATGTGATGGCACTACGTTTTTAATCTAGTTTGAACGTAGTAAGACGAGGGTGGCGTGGGATTCAGCCGGCAGGACCGCCATGACACAAGACTCCAATATAAGGTCTATTTCACACAGTTGAGACGTTGCACATTACCAGTTTTGACCGCAAAGAGTGGTTTAGGTTTGAATTTTCGACGGTTCTCTTTTTGTCCCATAATTTTCATTCATCATAATATTCTTTAGTCATTTTTTTTTCATAAAGCGGAATCGGGCTTTTTCAAAAAATTTGGAAAAGTCATCAGAATATATAAGTTAGGTGAGTTTATTATCAAATCTAAAAAAAAGAACTATTTCAGAAACAAAACGCTTTACTACTATAGAAAATTATGTTAAACATTTGGAAGTACAATTTTATGGGACAAAATAAAGACCTACCTACCTATCGACCTATCCAAATGAATGGAGCTTAATTTAAATGCAATCACATCTCAACTGTGTTCCTATAACACCTAACCTATCGTCATGGTCCCACCGACCAAAGAGGTTGGGATAAGGTAAAGAGGTAATGACAGGGTAGTGTTAGACGAGCGTAGCGAAGGCTCCCGAGGCGGAGTCCTGGTGGCTGGCGGCAGGCGGGCGGCGCTTGCGTCCGTACTGCCCGATGAACGAGCCGTCCTCGTTCATGCCCGCTGCAACGCATGCCGGGCTTAGGTACGAGCGTGCATGCCTAGCTTTATTAAAAAAATGACTGGCCATAGTGTGACAATTGTTTTTTTTTAGATGTTTTCAATTATCAAAGCGCGCGTTCCACGTTATTTGAATAGTTTTATGGTATTTGTGGTAACACGTAATGAAAAACAAAACCAACAGCTTCGATCAATCCAGTCGTGACCCGAATCTTGTAAGACGTTACTAAAGTTCATTTGATTCAACAAAAATTTGATCTTTGAATTTGTTAGCTTTAGCCTTAGCTTTTTTTTATAATGTAGGCTATTTTGTTTCAGTTCGTCTGTGTGTGTGTAACACGTACGCGTCCTTAGTCTCTGTCGGTACGCAGTCACGCACACTAACACGTCTTGTCAGCACGAGCTTTACATTAATATTACTTATAGAAAATTTGCAATGGAGGGCTACATAAACAGATCTGTCAGTGCCTTGACCTATATATACTTGACTTTTAAGTTGCGTGCACTTATTTTTCTTTGTATTTCTATTCTGAGTTTCTTTTAATCAAATTTTATGGCGAGTCATTTTTTGCAAAAGAGCGGTTACAGGATCTTCGGATGGTCTTTTAAAAATAGGTCCAGTAACCCTTCTTCATAACAAAAATAATTAAAAATAGCACAAAAAAACATCAAACATCACTTAAAAAAACATCAATCATAGCAAATCATCATGCAGCTAACTTACAGGTACTTCGAGCTTTAAATACGAGGACTAGGTATTTGACGGCGGTCTATTGCAAAATAAAAATGCTACATTCTCACATCAAAATGACTAAAAGCTATGAAACAACCCACAAAGCACTTATCACGGGAGTAGACAAACACGGCCTTTTACCTCTGTCATCGTGACAAAAGTAGTCCCTTTTCATCAACTTCCTATCAAATAAAAATGTCGCTGTCGAGCTTTCAAGTCGACAGCTACGTCTTATCGACATTATATTTTATGATGCGTAGAGGATAATCTTTGGCTTCGTTCAGGTATGCGTTTGTAGGGAAGTAAGTGCTTTGTGTCAAACATCAGATCTCTTATTAAATACAATTTACAAAATTTATGACCTACAGAACTATCAACAGTAAATATTGAAGTCTAAAAGCAAGCACTGTAAGTTTTCAAGTAACACAAATTGATTCTACCTGATCCTGTTTAATCTTCTTTAATATCACACGTGAATACTATTGGATTCCAGTTAAGCTTGCTTTTAGATTGTTATTGTGAAACTGTCGATAGTCCCGCAACACTAGTGCACGCTAGTGACGCGATAGGATAGTAACGTACCAGTTTCTCCCTCGCCGTACTCGGCCATGGAGTCGGTGTCGCTCTCGACGCCGGGCTTAGCGCCGCTGCTCATCGAGTGCCTCGACTTGTTGTCCAACCTTGAAAATAGAATAAGAGTAATAAAACTGTTTGCTCACGATTACCACTTGCCACTATTATTAGACAAGCTAGTAAAGCCGGGTACTTATCTGCGAGTTTTAACCATAACCGTTGCACGTTATAGTAACGGTTTTTGGTTACAGTAACGTGCAACATTTCCGGTTACAGATAGCAGATGAATTCCCGGCTCAATAATGGCGAACGTGAGGTATTAAAACCAGTGAGCGCCTGCCAGAAATCGAGCCCTCATTTTTCGACTTGCCAGGTAGAGATGATCGCCCAATCGCAGCAAATCAACTGCTCCGGGATAACTTTGTTTTTTTTTTCAGCAAGCGAACATGAAACGTTATTGGAACTAGTTCAAAAATGCTTGGCCTGGCTGTCGGGCTGCATGATTTCCTCTAAAGGTCACAATTTTCAATCGATTCTACTGAAATTTTCTGAGTTTATAGTCATTTTTCATTCTGTTAAAAAACGCAAAAAATATCCGCCGTTGGCAACAGGCCGTTACGAAAAATGTGGTGTCCATGTGATGTCCAATAGGCTCTACTATTTGGATTCCCTCCTAGTAATTTTTGTCCCCCGGGTATCTTATCTAAATAGTGGAGCCTAGTGCATACCAGCAATGCCACAAAATTCGTGAAGTTCGTCGAGGTGGACAGTTTGGACCAGGCATGGCATAGCGGTACGTACGGGTGCGTGTACTCGTGGAAGCCGGTGTCGGGATGGTCCCGGCGGCCGTGCGCCAGCTCGCGGTCGTGCACGTCGTACTTGCCGCCGCGGTTGCGCCGCGCCACGCACACCAGCACCAGCACCAGCAGCAGGAACGCCAGCGCCAGCATCACGCCGATGAACCAGCCCGCCGTCGCCATCTTGTCGTCCGGCATTATCAGCGGACCGTCTGGAACGACACCCAACATCATGCTAAACGCGCCCTTTAGATTGTTACCTGCTCTTTCTAGCCCGTGAGAGATGATCTAGGTGCCTAGAAGAGTGTGTGGTCTGTGGTTACGCTAGTAATCATTAGTTTGAGAGTGAGAGGAACGGTGTGACACGAACTTCGAAAATCGAATGTCGTAGTAGCCCCCTGGCCTAGTGGGTTCTTGGCGCTGAACGTACGCTCCCGTGGCTCGTAGACACTGCTACGGCGTATGGCGTAGCAATTTTCGTAACACGTTCTACGACGTAATTCGAGTTGGTTCTGCGCATTGGATTGTATAGCCACAGAAGGCGTGGTCTCCCAGAAGAAACGCCATAATTCGTCTGTAGTACGATCAACTAGTAGACAATTTCACTTTTATATGTTACTTGTGCAATACTAGCTATTGCCCGCGACTTTGTCTGCGGAGAATTCGTTTATCGCGCGCCCGTGGAAACTAGACAATTTTCCGGGATGAAAACTATCCTATGTTCTTCCCAGAGTATCAAACTAAATCCATACTATTTTTCATTTTACTTTTACGCGTGAAAACGTAACAAATGAACAAAAAATCAAACTCTCGTTTATAACATTAGTTAAGATTAAGATAAACAGAAAGCGCTCGTACGCAGAACGATAACCGGTATTGGTAAAAACAGATTTTAAAGACCTGTCAAAAAAAAAAGGTGACTCACCGTTAGTCGTATCAACTTCTTTGATATCGCTGCTGCTGAAATACTCGCCGTCATGAGCCGTGATCTTGACCTCGTACACCTGCCCCGGCTCCAGCCCGGTCAGTATCACGTAGTCATCCTCAGTGACCTCGTTCGTCTGCGTCCACTTGGGATGCCCCTTGAGCTTGTACCACGCCTTGAAGTGCGTCCCCGGGTGACCGTCTAGGGCTGGTAACCATCGGAGTAGGATGTGAGCTGTACCCTCTTTAGCGGCGAGCGTGCTCGCTTCGAACGCGGGCGTGTCAGGCTGCGCGTTGACCACGGTCTTCGTTGTTTGTTCCACGTAGTACTTGTCGCCTTCGCCCGCTTTCGTCTTCGCTCTGATCTCTATTCTGTATTTGGTGTTGGGCTCTAAGCCGGCCAGCTTCGCGCGATCGAATTTGGGGTCGATGAGTTTCTTCCGCTCCTGCAAGGGTCCTAACGAAGTGCCTGTGACTTTCTGGTAGTAGATTTTGTAGCCGGTGAGAACGCCGTTCTCGTCCATAGGCTTGTCCCACTTGAGGAGCATGGCGGAGGAGCCGATGGGGTAGACTTCGAAGGATTTGACAGTTCCAGGTTTGCCTTCGGGGGTGACGAAGCTGAGGGTCTCGCTCGGGGGTCCGCTGTCGTGTCCGTTGTACGCCATGATCCTGACGTTATTCTTCTTGTAGGGTTTCAGGACAGTGATTAGAGCCCTGGTAGAATCCGATTTGACTTTGACCTCTCTAATCTGGTCCTCCTCTCCGTCGGTCCAGGTCTGTATCCGGTAGCCCTTGAAGTGTCCGCGGACGGATTCCGGAGGCACGGGGTTCCAGCTGAGCAGGGCTTCGGTCCCGGACGTGACTTCCACCAGAGTGAAGTTGGAGGGGGCGAGCTGGGGCTTATCCTCGCCGGAATAGCCAATCACTTCTACTGGCGCCACGTTGGAGGTGCCCTTGGAGTTCATAGCGACCACCTGGAGAGATAACATCGAGTTAGTAATTGGGAGCAACAGGCTGAAACGATCTTGTGGGTAGAATTAGAGCAGTTAAGACTATATCAGGGAGACTTTTGAAAAATTGGTATCTGAATGAAGTATTGCTGTGCCCTCCAACTAATTCTTCCGGATTTTGGTTATGTTTCCATTTCCCTTTTGATTATTTTATTCATTAAAATGTTTTCACTAAGGTCTGAATTATGGCATCAAAATTAGACAATTCGAGATGGTCTCTTAGATTTTTGAGTAATCAAAATTGGAGGAAAAGTAAAACAGAAGCATAAATCGTGTGGTAAAAAATCATCGTTCTAATGTGATAATTGTTTATCCAGGGAGGAAACCCGTCGGCCACCCAGTTTCCTGTTGATGTAGACTGTATAATGGGGGTGTACCTTGATCCTGTAGGGCACGAAGGTGGGCGTGTTGGGCACGAGCAGCTCGCTCTGGCGCCAGTCGCGCACGGACTCCTCGCTCCACGGCGAGCCGGCGATGTCGCGCCGCCATGACACCAGGTAGTAGAAGCCGGGACCGTTGTGCTCGATTTGAGGCATTTTCTGTAACACACACGAAGACCACATTCGTTTGCATTGTCAACGAAGAAACTTGCGATATTTTCAAAAGAAAAAAAAACTAAAGGAGACTGAAAATCAAAACACAGAAAAACCCCGAAAAGTAAAGCTATGGCCGGGAATCTAACCCGGATCTTCTATACGTAAAAATAAATATAAAAAATCAAGAAGTAAAAATTCTTGATTCATGGTACCTGATATTCTTTAATTTTGTTAAGAAATGTGTTAAAAAAAATATTCCCTATTCCACTCCACACTGACTGAATTAAAATGCAAGCCAATACAGCACTCACCGACCAAAATATGACCATGTTCGTGGGATCCCTGCCCCGGCCCTCAACATTGTCCGGGTTCTTGTACGGCACGTCCGGCTGCGTCGTGCACACGTCCGAGTGCCCGGACGGCGACGAGGGGCCTATCTTGTTGTGCGCTATAACCCGGAACGTGTAATTGGCCCAGGGGGTCAATCCCACGCTGTACGACGAGTCGATGGCCGGCACGTTGTCGTGGGCCACGTCCCACGTGTCGGGAGTGAACGTCGTGTTGTACTGTATGGAGAAGCGCAGGATCGGGGCGCGGTTGTCACCCATCGGGGACCAGCGGAGTGACGCCACTTTCTCGTGGCACTCGATGCCGTCCAGAACGGGAGCGTTAGGCTTGTCTGTGGATAAACAATCCTGTTATCAGACCGCTGGTGCGGAATATAGGAGATAGAGAAGCGATTATTAAAATCATATCACTCAAAAGTAAAAATAATGTAATAATTTGTACAAATGCTCTATTCCGTGTCATTTGAATCTGCTTTTTACATGCATACATAAATCACGTCTTTATCCCTTACGGAGTAGACAGAGCCTAAGAGAACAAGACTAAAGGCCACGATTTGCATCATTGTGGACATAAACGTGCAAAGGGGAATCAAAATAGTGATGGGTTGCTAGCCGCATCGCCTATAACACGCAACGTAGTTTTAAAATAAAACAATCATAGTTTAAACAGTAAACTTGCTCGGGAACAACTCTTAAAAGCATGACTAGCATGAGTAAGTGTAAATACATTGTACATATTACAATTGGGATTGTCTATTTTTTTACAATGTATAGTCAATCGAAAACCATTTCGAGATAAATGCTTTTTAAATCGTTTTCTGTATTTACTTTATTTTATTGTACTATAATGAATTTATTACATGAAAAATAAGCAATGACCTTCATTTGACATTCCCAGACATGACGTAGACGGTCCAAAATGTACTTTATTTGCAAATGTTACAAATTCTATGCTATTTACGCGTGGATTATACTACGGAGTTCAATTTGGACCCGCAATCTGACATTTCATTCCTCTTATGACAGCTGACAAGCAAAATGACAATCTTGTTACTGTCATTCTTGTTTTTTCCACTGATTACTTTCATATTGTTGTATTATAGTTTAGATTTAGAAGCACTTTCGGTAGATAATTAGGCAAGAGTGTATCCGCACAGCGATGTGCTTCGCTCACATGAAAGATTTTCCGCTAAATATTTTAATGGACAGCGAAATATTACGTTTTTCGGTTTACTTTCACCTACTGAGTTTACTGTCTTATTTCCGGGTCCTGTTTTGTCTTGATCATACCTGGTATGTGTTTATGGACCTTTCTGCTTCGCGCAGAATGTTATGGTATGTGTAACGGCTGTGAAAATATAAAATTCATAGGAGAAGATCGCGTGAATCTTCCTGTGTTATTGTTGAATCATGTTGACATTGATACTAATGACAGTATTGACAGTTTGCCAACTTCACCACAGATAGAAAAGACGTAAATGGCGGCGCTTCACATACGTTTTATGATCAATTTATCCAATAAGCAGATGTGTGACACCGGCAGTGGAAACTCTGACGTCATCAACCAAAATACTTTCAATAATTAATAGTGAAAAAAATACCGAGTTATATGAGAAAATATTGAAATTGGTTTCTTATAATTGACTATTCTGCACAAAAAAAATATAAAAAGGATAGGTATTTTTTTTTAGACAATCCCAATTTCAAAACTTTAAAACGATCCCGGGATCCCAAATCAAAAAGCCATGTCCATATTAACCTCGTCGTGATAAACTTTAAGTATACAAGCGTCCTAATATCCGATACGACATACATAAATCACATCTTTATCCCTTACGGGTTAAACAGAACCTAAGGTAACAAGACCTATAGTCCACTTTCAACATTTATTTATTTATTCATCGTCATTTGTTTTTTATGAAAACGAGGGTAGTTGTGCGCCTCTGTCAGTTGCGTGCAGAGCCGCTGGCGCGCAGTGTTCGTTTCGCTGCCGCCGGTGCGAGCGCTCCAGGAGGAAGGACTACTACTTTTATACGCGAGTTATCCGTTCATGTAATTATAACCTAAATGCCACGTTTATCATGAACACAACACATTATCTGGACACAACTGACCTTGTACAGTCAACGTGGCTTGCGCGCGCGCCTCGTCGATCTCCGTCTTGGCGATGCACGTGAACTCCCCCGAGTCCAGCTCGCTGGTGTCGGATATCAGCAGGGAGTAGTCGTTGGTGACGCGGAACCGCGGCTGGTTGTCGAAGTCGATTGGCTCCCCGTTGATGAGCCACACTATCTCCAGGTTCAGCGAATCGTCCGCGTTGGCGGTGCAACGGAACGTTGCCGAGGTGCCCGCCGCCACTTCGTAGTGCTCCGGCTTGTCGGTTATCACTGTGCGCTCTGAGGAATAAAATTGGGATGTGATTAATGTTACGCTTTGTATATTGTGTGTCGGTCGGGTCTTTCTATCTCTGACATTCGAGTCGTCCTGGCACATCTGATTTTAGGTTTGGTTTTTAAAGGCAGGGTCACACTGAAAACCATTGTAATGGCTAATTTCCAATCTATTTAATAATTGTTAGTGTTTTCCTTGGTAATGTGTCCATCTGTATCTTTTTTAACCTCTGTGTCCAATTTGTGTAAAAAAAAAGTATTTCTTTTTCCTTTAAACCTAGTCTGTTAATAGTAGGTAGTGTCAAGATAGATTTTATAGCATTTTTTTTTTCAAATTCACCACACCGAAAATCATAAAAAAGGACAATCTTATAATTATTATATTATTCCGCGTTGCTAACTATCCATTCGCGTTTTTCTATCTTTTTCCTTTCCCAAATGTTTTTTTCCCACTATAGTTTTTTACTGAAGCTTATGTTTCCCTTAGCATTTTTTCCCCATTTGAATCGACACAGAAACAGCGTCGATATAGATCTGCTAGCGCGGAGCTCCTACTTCCGCGTGCTTTTGTCCCTCCAGGCCGATGAAAACTTAACATAACCTAAATCTATCTGTTTCTGTGTTGATTCAAGTTGGGGTAAAATGCTACTGTGAGAATAAGCACAAGTAAAAAACCTTAGTGAAAAAAACGCAACTTGAAATTATACTTCAGGTAAATAAAGATTTTGAGAAAATGACTTAACCACTCAATTTTACAGTATTTTTAATGCACTCATCTAGCGATCACATCATCTAGGTCTCAATAACACAAACAACAGGCACTTACTTTTGACAGTGAGCGAGCCGAAGGCGGACTTCTCCCCAAACTTGTTCTTCACGTAACACCGGTAGGAGCCCGCGTTCGTGTAGCTCACGTTGCGTATCACCAGGTCGCCTTCCGTCGTTATGTTGAAACTGGGGAAGCATTTACAAGCACACAGATGTACGGTCGGCCAAATAATAGGTCCAACTTCCTATCGCTAGTCGCTAAGTCGAACTATCAAGTTGACAGCCATACGTCTTATCGACAGTACAGTATACAGGGTGTCACAAAACCCTTTAACGATAATTCACGAGCTTGTTCGCTATATTAGTTCGAATACCCCTGCAAAGTATGAGACCCTAATTGCAACTAAAAAAAAAAATTTATAAAAAATAATTTAATAGCTTTGCTCAGTGTGCCACAGGCTTAAGCTACTCACATTCCTACTCATAGTTCTACAAGTCAAACTATTGTTGGTGACTACTTCGGCATACGGAAGTTTCGTAAATCAGCCAATCAGCTATCAAGCTTTCGCAACATAAGCGACACACAATGTCCGGTAGCGTAACTAGTTTTATACCGGGAAAATTAAACTTTTGCTGTGAATATTTAGAAGTACAAGCCAAAAACCTAAAGTTGTGAGCATTCGCATATTTTGTACTTCTTGCTAATCTTATGAAGTAGGTACCTTAGTACTTAGGCATTGATTACAGACCTTCAGTTATTGTGTCCGTTTTAGTCACTCACAATGTCAAATCACATTACCACTCAACGTGAAGTACCCCGTAATCACACACAGTACACACTCAAACATCATTTCGCTTTACTATTTTAATACAAATATTTAAAATAATTACAAAAAATAATAGACATTGCCACTCAATATCAACTGACGGCCGTCAGTTTTATTTGGTTTTATAATCTTCTCCACTAAGGAAAGGCGAAGGGATCAAAGCCCGGCAGCCATGTCTGATGTAATAGTGTTTTTGTCAAGTCCTGTCACAGTCCTGACACTACTAGTCGTATCCTAACAGCTCTTCATGCCTTCCCTAATTGTCAAATTCAACATTTTTCAAGTTATTTCAAACTATTTTTAATTTAATTGTCGACTGTGTAACAAGACTAACTATTTTCAATATGATAATTTTTCTAATTCAGCAGTATTCTCGCTTGTCTATAATCGATCGCCTGCTTGCACCCACTAAAAGGTAAACTGGTAGAGATCCTTTAACAGAGATAAGTTTGTCTTTGTTGATGTATCTTATCTTTCTTTGACAGTTGTTTTTGTTTCATTATTTTTGTACAATAAAGCATTTACTATTTACTACTACTACTACTAAACTCTGGACCATAAATCGACAGTAAAGGACATAGTGGACAGCGCGCATATTACATAGTGATAACGGTTCGCAACCGGCGAGCGACCCTTTGATGTAGACGCCCAAAACTGACTGGGTGTAAAGGACAACTATGCGATTCTCTAAACGAGACTCATGATTATGAGTGAACGGATAAATGAGCTTATTGGTACACAATAATGATTTGATTCTTTCGGGTGCCACACGCCTGATAACAAGCAAGACACATTGTCTGCCAAGCGCAGTGATGACTTCATGAATCAGAAATTGAGGCGTGAAAATGGGTATGAATAAATAAATAAGAGACTCAAAAGCCATCCCACACTCACATTCATGCTTAAGTGTTCACGTCCCACAAGTAGAGAGTGAAACTACCATAAACAAACAGTAACCAACCTCTTACAGAGGGCGCGGGCGATCACGCGGTATTCACTCAAATATGAACAGTCAAAAAACATTTGTCAAAACATCGTGTTTGTAATTTTCGACGTAGAATTCAATTTTAGTTTATTTTATGTAAAAAAGAGAAATAATCTAAATGAAACTGTGATTCTGTGCCGATATCCGCTCAACAATTAATGTGTGTGTGTGAGAGAGAGTGTTTAATAATTGTGGCTTTAAGTGTATTACGTGATTTCGTATTGATACAGAATAATGTAAGTATAATCATAAGCCACAATTACAGATATCCATTTTATTCCATCTCCTAACACATAATCCTTTTAAAATCATCTCTAGGTACTTTTTTAAAGCATACAAAGAATTGTAATTAGATTACAATTATTTTCGCAATTCACTTCACACGCACGTTAACGTTTGCCAGGTCATATTGTGGATTTTCTGAAACGAATCTAGAATAATTTAAAATGATCATTTATCATTAAGGAAATCCGATCAAAGTTTTATGGTACCTAGTTAGTTTGAAAGTAAGTGCTAGTGAAGTTTTAGTTACAAACAATATTAAGGTTTCAAGTAGCGCTACTCACGTAACTTATGAATGAAAAGGTACACCTAGAGCATAGTCCTAAAATGCATCTTAAGATTCGTTAATTAAAGGGTCAATTAATTAACCACGAGCGTCAAACTTTGCCAGGGTGTTCAGATAGACTTACCTGATAATTCTGTAAAAGGACGTTAAAGGGTTTTCTGACACCCTGTATATACGACGTGCAAAGACTTTTCAACTTTAAGGTGGCAGACCATGTAACTATTTGGCTGATGGTACAATTTATTAAAGAAATAGGCAATATTTTAGTAATCTGGAGCCACTAGCAGGGTAAGCTACTAGAATAACTAATTTCACAAAGTTACAACAAACTTAACAAAAAAAAACTTTTTTTTTTCCTTTGACTGATGCCTCTCTCGAAGAGTGGTCAAACAAGTTTCCCTGTTTATTATTCCTAGTGGCGTTTGCGTTAGTCATTTCATTTTTTAAAGCGGAATTTAAATGTATTGCCGCAAGGGAATCACCAAGGAGGGGTAGGGAAAGGCTGCTGCTCCCCCTAGACAAAGTTACCAACTGTTTCATAAGCTCTTGCCTGTACATACTTCTCCCATTCCCATCTTCTACACTTCTACTGGTTAAAGACCAAAGCTTCTACTAGTACGAGGTGGACGGATGACCTGGTTAAAGTCGGGGACCGAGACACCTGGATATAAATGGAGGAGGCCTATGTCCAACAGTGGACGTCCTATGGCTGATACGATGATAATGAAACTTCTACTAGCCCCCCCCCCCCCCCTTGATTTTCAGCTGGCGCCACTGTTTCCACAGAGTCCCAGAGTTAAACTACCCATCTTTTTCTCACTGTTTGTTCTAGAAGGAGACCGATAGTCTATCACGCGCAGTCGTAATACCTGAACAGAAGCAGGAACTGTAGGGTGAAGTATGTACTCACTTGCCGCCGGTGAGCTCGACGTCTTCCCGCATCCACTTGACGATGGGCCGCGGCGCGCCGAACACCCGACAACGCATCACAGCCTCAGAACCGTCCACCTTGGTCAAGTTCTCGGGGCCCTCTCTGATCTCCGGCGGGATCGCTGGGAATTGTAACATGTTCAAATGAAAACATCGCACTCTCAACTTCATTGTAAATCCTATCAAATGAATCAAGAATTTTTATTTCTTGATTTTTTTATATTTACTTTTACCGTTTTACAAATAAAATTTCTAGATGTCAGTGAAAATTAGAACACATAGAAAAATCCGAAAAATAAAGCTATGGCCGGGAATCTAACCCGGATTCTCGTCATTCCGTGACGCGTGCTATACCCCTACACCACCCATAGCAATCGTTCTGTTGTTGATATCAATTAACAAAACGTAACGTAATGAATCACAAGTCTAAACTAAAATAAAATACGTACAGCAAGACTTTAACACTCGACTTTCTGGAGCAGAGATCGATCCAGCCTCCTGACTCACCGGGAATACCTCCGGACCGAAAACATGCCCTCGTGCGAAATGACTCAGCACTTGTTGCGATACGAATACAACGAACAACCACTGGGTCTTCGAAACCCAATAAGTTTTTAGTAGACATTGTCTTCTACGTGATAAAAATAGTGATTACCTTTGAAAATAATTTAAACATACATATACACATAAATCACGTATTTATGAGCCTAAGGTAGGAACTCAGCTTGGCCAGGCACTTGCTCGTTTGCCCAGGCTTTCATTATATAAAAACTGTAGCTAATTGTTACTGATTCCAGTAGCTAAAAAAACATATGTACACAGTATAACTGCTACATATGTGATCATGTGTACTTGGGAATAGGTAGGGCATATCATCGGTCTGGCTGGCAAGAGACTAGCCTCGAGGTTTACTGATAAATTAAATAAAAACTGTTGTTCGAATTGCGTGTACTCTCGCTTAGACGTCACGGAATAGAAGAGCATAGACAAACAGAGCAGAGTACAACTAAATTAAATAAAGAACTATAAAAACTAAATTAAAGAACTTGAATCGTACATCCAACATTTAAGTGGGTGACAGATGGGCGAGTAAGTTCGCGTACTTAAGGCTCCACAACATTACTCGCCTGTGTGTCAGTCTAAGTACGCGTAATTTTAGAGTAAAATACAGGCGAGTCAAGTCGTCGAACCGTAAGTACTCTTCCTCGCCCGTCTGTCTATGGCTTCGTTCGTTCGATTTGACATTCATTGTTTTTTTAGAACGTGGAGACGTGCCTCAGACCAACGTTGACCTTGATCGATGTCGCTCCCTTTGTTATTATGAAATTATTGAATGAAATATTAAAATATGTGGTCAAAGATATTCCAGTGTTTAATTTACAGGCCTTAAGCCCCCCAAGTTTGATTAGGAATCTTGTTATCGTTCCCTGTACTAGGACAAGGAGTGAGTACCTCTTCAAGGTAGCTTCACAGTACTCTGTTTATCTAGTCACAGACCCCTCGCTAAGCAAACAGTCGTAGGCGCAAGTAACAATATCCGTTGGATTCAGCAGAGTGAGGTGTGGGCGTGTGAAAGAAGGATGCGGCCAATAGACCAGCGCCGGCGATTCCGACGCCGAGGGGGGGACGATGGTGGCTGATTTTAGATTACGCCTCCAGACATAGAAAAAAGAGAAACCTAGAAGTGGCATGTGAACGAGAGACGCGCACCTTTATGCGGAAAATTAAAAAAAAAATGCATGTATAAACGTCAAATTGAATTTGACAGTTCGAGTAACAGAATGATTCTGCCAGAATCCGATTCTCTCGAGTGTTCCGCTGTCATCAGTTACATTTTCAATCACGTAGACCTAAATTCCATTCAGCAGAGTTCATTTTGCAACGAAGTTATTTTAACGACATCAGTCGATCCGGGAAGATTGTATGAACGGTGAGTGTGAGCGAACCTTTACGGAGTGACGTGATCAGTGTTGTGTGCTGCCCTACATTTGACAGTAATAAAAATGACGATGAAAACGAGGGTAGTTGTGCGCCGCTGTCAGTTGCGTCGAGCAGCCGCGCGAACAGAACGCTGGCGCGCAGTGTTCGTTTCGCTGCCGCCGGGGCGAGCGCTCCAGGAAGAAGGACTACGAAATAGTCCGAAACATGTCGAGCATCACTCGACTTTTTATACGTGAGTTATCCGTTTATGTGTAATAATAATTAAGATTGTATGTATGTAAACTCTATACTGTGCAAAATAAACAAGACAAATACAATTGACAAACACACTTGATTGGTGCTGCCAGCTGCTTCCAGAATTTAACCGTGCGTAGAGTCGTGGACTGCCAACTGTTGAGGTGGTAAGCGTGAAGTGAGACTGGGTTACGAATAAGTTGTGTAGGTAAATATAACCCTGTGAGTCTTGTGTTACAAACGTTTACTTTTCAGTAATAACTAATTAGAAGACCGACATGCTTTCTTTAGATGCGTGATTGCGTTAGCGATGCTCTAAAATCAACAAATTCCCGAGAATCCTTTCAATACTTTCGAAATCTGAAACAACAACGTAAACCAACACGTTGATAGCTAAATTCGTACCTCAAATTACTCCCGTTACTAGAGGAAGCTAGGGAATTGAGTTTACAATCATTTTAGCTTTCATACGAGTTTATTACGGGAAGTAACCTAGTTACGAGTTATGAAACTATTTCTAGCATTTAACTACCCCTTACGCGCTCAGAGGTCAATGGGCAGGGTCGTAAAAACCACATCAAGAAAGGACCATTTAACCACAGCAAGCTATGGCTTAAGTAATAGCTAAACTTTTATACACTACGTCGTTGACGCGATACATTTTACAAAGAATATACGACAGAATTGTTTCAAGTTTTCTCCTACTAATATTATAAACGCGAAAGTTTGTTACTCTTTCACGTAAAAACTACCGAATGGATTTTGATAAAATTTGGAACGGAGATAGCTGATACCCTAGATTAACACATAGGCTATTTTTTATCCCGAAAAATTGCTTAGTTCTCGCGGGATAGCGAAAAACTATTTTTTTGCAGACGAAGTCGCCGGCAGCAGCTAGTCATCGAATAAAGATAATTACTATGTCATGATATGAAAATAGATATAGTTTAATAATAACTACGCTACGTTAGATTAGGTCGGTGCAAAATAACTGAGAAGAGACTGAAATTGTGTATAGGTGAAAAACTCAAGTAAATTACCTGTTGTATGTGTGCGAATAGACAAATTTACGTTCCAAATTAGAAAAACGACTTAAGTCCCATATCAGTTCTGTAGACTACTACATACAACAGGTCATTCACTTAACTTTGTCACCTATACAGCTTTCGACGTGTATTTATTTTCGAAACCGCAATACAGTCATTATTTTTCCAGAATTTCAATCGATTAAATTGTTTTTCAAGTTGAGATTTTTATAAACACACCTACCTAATGTACAAAAAAATACACGTGGACTTGGGTGGGAAGAGGGGTAGTACAAAACCTCGCCATGTATCACCAGGGGGGAGGGGAATCTAAAAAGTGGCTAAAAAACATCACGTGACTAATGGACGGCCCTTTACCTACTATATTTTACAAGGTTATGACTTTTGAGTGATACTCATAAAAACGTTTCAGTTTCGAAATAAATTCTATAGTTTGTTTGGAGCCAAAGGCACAGCACGGCTATAGAGCGACCGCTTAAATGAGTCCTCGCTCGCGCGGCACAGGGGCGCGGGGTGTGACGACAAAGGGGACCTCTCTCGGCCCCCGCGGTCGTCCCACCCCGCGCGACTGCACCGCAAGGGCGAGGACTCATTTAAGGTTTGTATGTTTTTTAGCCATTACCTTCTCAAAGATTTTAGATAAAATAGGAATCAGAGCAATTGGCCTGTAATTTTCCATATCCAGAATGTCACCTTGTTTAAAGATTGGTTTAACTAGTGAATACTTTAGACGATCAGGAAATACACCTTGTTCAATAGATAAATTGATAATATGGGCTATAGGCACAGCCAGCTCATGAGAACATAATTTTAAGATTTTAGTACTGATTCCGTCATATCCTACCGCATTTGTATTATTTAAGGACATTATTATTTGTTGTACCTCATTTACCGATACCGGCTTTACATATATTGTATTAGGTAGTATTGTATTTGCTGTCACCTTACTAGTAGATTTTGTCCCATTTGTTATATTTATGAAATGATTATTAAATGCTTCCGCTATTTCATCAGGATGTTGAATCAATCTACCGTTATTTACCTTACCGCTTATAAGCGGTCGGTCTATGGCATGGCTAACCGTCTCTTTCTAGAACGAACAGTAAGATAAAGACGAATAGTCTATCTCGCGCGCGACACAACTTTCGCGCGCTCTCGTGCTAGCTGTGCTGAGGGAATGTTTTGTAAACAGCTCGAAAGCCTGGGTCTCTACTGCAACATAATTAGCACCACGCGGTCAATGAACTCGCTTCTCATACTTGTTGAACTTAGCTTAGTAGATGTTAGAAGTAAGATTCTCTATGTTAAGAAGTGCTTAATCTATCTATCCTTCCTTACTAATATTATAAATGCGAAAGTAACTCTGTCTCTCTGTCTGTTACCTTTTCACGCGTAAACCGCTGAACCATATTAGTTGAAATTTGGTATACAGATAGTTTTCGTCCCGAGAAAGGACATAGGATAGTTTTTATCCCAGAAAACAGCATAGTTCCCGCGGGATAGCGATAAGCGAATTCTGCGCGGACGGAGTCGCGGGCACCAGCCAGTTACATATAAAAAACGAATTGTTGTTCGTTTGTGTCGCTAAAACTATAGAATGGTTGAACGATTTGAATAATTTTGATTTTGAAACATTAATCGTGTCAGTCCTGGGAAGGATTAAACGGGGAATAAAACATTGAATAGAAACGAACGGAGGCGAAGCCGCAGGTAACAGCTAGTCGTCGATAAAAATTGATAAGTACAATTTTATATTGTTAACAATCTACAGCATTCTAGTAGCCACTCGTTGGACAAAAAAATATCCTGATTTATAGCTAATACTGGTTTAAAGCTTGACAATATTCCTTACATTATGAGAGACTAAAACGAGTTTAACACTAAATGAAGGCCTAAGATTTCACATTTTACTAAAACGAGATGCAACTGCGCATTGAAAAATAAACTCCCAATTAGTTCTTTTGAATACATACTTATTCAGAGAGAACGCCGTTACAGTGACTTGTAACGGTACAAGGCGTATTTTACCGTTAATTTCACAAATATATGATTGGGCGTTGACCATAGTCAATTAATAATATTAGAATTATACAATTAATATATTATGTAAGCCTTTCCTTTTCCTTTTTATAAAATGTATGGACTAAATAATAATTAAGCTGGAATTTCTGTACGAGGGTGATAACTGGATGAGTAGGAATGTACTAAATACTACATAAAGGCTGAGTAGACTACACAGGTAGTATATGACACCAAAATGTTCGATAATTGCGTAAACAGCATCGTACGTGCTTCCTCGCGACTAGAATGAATTGACGTAATTTTCATTGATCGTGTTGTTTCATGTTGTTTGTATCTGAGGAGCATTCTATCTCGTTCGCACACTAGTCTAACCACAAAACAGGTGTGTATGTATTTGTAAGTATGTGGTCCGAGACTCACGGGGAATAGCGAAATTCGACCTTATTGGGTATAGCGTAGGAATTGTTCTTGGTCGAATGACGGAAATGTCGCAGATGACGCAGATGAGGCTAATGAGGCTAATGAGGCTGATGAGGCTAATGAGGCTAATGAGGCTAATGAGGCTAATGAGGCTGATGAGGCAGATGACGCAGATGAGGCTAATGAGGCTAATGAGGCTAATGAGGCTGATGAGGCAGATGAGGCGGATGAGGTTGATGAGGCTAATGTCTGAGATGATGCAGACTTGACGAGTATAAATAGAACGGCTCTTCAGGGAATCGGGATGAGTGATTTTCGAAATTTCTTCAAGCGAGGTCTTGCTGTTGGAAGCGATATCGGTTCGCAGTTTATTTACTTTGACAAAGTTTAATTATTTAATTTAATTATTTAACGTAATTTAATTGTTGAATTGTTTATTGTGCTTCGCAATCAGTGTTCGTGAACCAATTACCATACCAACCTCACCAATATCCTTGATCCTTCCCTAATCCGATTTCTCTGCGGCCAGGACACCTTTAGCCGTCAGTATCATGATCGGTGCCCAGAGTCCGGGGTATCGGCAGAGAAATTACCTCCATCATCGTCATTGTCATGACGTATGATTATTGGCCATGAATTCTGATTGTGTGTTCTAAATTTGTCACGCTTGAAGTAGGGATTTTACGGGACGAGGTTCCCGGCCCCAAGGCAACCTGGCGGTGTTAACAACGCTTGGGGTTTAACGTCTTTCGGGACGGAGTCAGGCGTTGGGGATCGACCTGGCGCTCGTCTGCCGTATGGCAGTCGGGAAACTTCCCCCTAGCGTTATCAGGCTCTGTGTATCTGCTGGTCAGTGCATAGGACTGGTGGCGTTGGTCTCTATATCTATATATTTATTTATTCGCACAACTATCTCTCCGCCCTACTCCATTCGCAACCTGGTTTCGGCCAGCGGATGGGGTTATTACACATGGCGTAGGAAATAGGGTTAGGTACACACCGAGGATGCCACCTCATCCCCCTAGTTAGTTCAGCTTAGTCACACTACACACCACGCAATTAATGTAAATGTGAGGTAACCATCACCTCTAGTTGTGAGATCTACAAATGTAGCATAGGATTCTAATTAGACATGGTTAGGGTTCTTAGGTTATTAGGGTGTACTATTTTCAGAGTTCCTGATTTACGCAGCTGTCACAGAAGAAATACTGAGTGAGTGTTTTCTTGTTTTGTGTTACTTTGTTTGTGATATGTGAGCTTAGACTGATATTATGCAGTGTTACTTATTCATTATGTCTGTATTCAGCGGTCATATGAATTACTTACTTTTGAATCATTTACTTTCACTAATTGTTGAATTTGCCTTGGCTGGATTGTTTTGAGGGTAGATTAATCAAAACCTCATTTGAAACCAATTTTACGTCGTCAAGGCTCGCATGTAGTTGTTTTACCTAGATCGGGAAGCACTACAAATGCATTGAGAGTCATCACCACCATCATCATCTAAATTATGATCAATTAATAGTGGAAATGGAATCTGCTATCATCATCACATGATTGATTTACCTTTTGAAACTATTCTTTGCTATCGCAAAGTTACTACAATAACAGTGTACATGTTATTGGTTAGACTTGTGAATTGAAGTCTTTATTAAAGTGAGTAATTTCATATCACTTTTGAATCATGGACGGGGAGACCATACCTCAACCGGTAGCGCATTGGTTTGGTTAGTTGCCTATATCGAAGTACAGTATGAAGTCATACAGTAGTGAAAGAATATTACTCGAAATCAAACTCAGACTTGCTGTTCTCTATTGAAGGGAACCCAAACTCATGCCTATTAAGGTCTACAGTGACGGTCGGGGATAAGGGGGGGAAATAATTAATATATCACATATCTTATATAACTGTGTTTATAGTGTGCACTTCTATTTTCCATTGACAATCTGATTTTGTGTACATACTTACTTCCTAACAGCGGATGTCTTTAAGTAGATCATAAGTTGATCAGTATCTCAGCATAACGTCTAATAGACTAATTTACAGGTTATCTACATTCTGTTAGATCCATGAAAACACATTTTATTTTAAAGTATAATTATCATAAATGTAAACACGTGTGTAGTAAAGTATTTTGTGTTTACATTCCGTAGGTCTCCATGAAACTTTAATCATGACGTGTTTCCTTGCTACGCTATTAGCATCGACTTACTTACTTTACCGTATACTACTATTATGACGAGCTTCATAATTTATTAATTAATGTTCGACTTATTTCCATACTTGCCCAAATGATCACCTAACTATTATACTCTTACTTCATTAACTCTGCATAAACTTTCTTCCAATCGGATAACATAATCGTCATTTCCTTTAGTCACCGTAAACTAAAATCCTTTAAGGAATGTGTTGCTAGCCGTCGCGTATACATGTTAGTTTTACTTTATAGGTAGATCAATCTTTACTCGTCACTAAACGTTCCCAGGGTTACGTAGGATGCGGACACAACGAAGGGTATTTAATTTAATTACTAGACGATTCACACACTAGACGATCACATGGCCATATCTTCAATATATCACGTATCACGACCAGTATAGTTTGTTAGGCTTTCACGACATATATATTTTATTAGTAGGCGGCTTTATTTACCTTCTATATTAGTTACGCGTAGAATTGAGCTATGTGTAGCTTAGGTAGCTTAGGTACGTTATTAGGCGTTATTAGAATTAATTCGAAATATATTTAAATGTCAGTTTTTTAAATACATAATATTTTTAATATTTAAGAAATTTTAGAGTAGGGGGGGGGGGATGTTTTGTTACAGTGGTTTGCGTGACCAGGATTTAGGATTATCTTAGGTCCTGGTTTACTTAGGTCGTATATCAATACTCGTTAGCTGATAATACATAGCTCGATCTATTATTTCGTTATAATTCCTTATCATAATAGGATGATACTTTTAGCTCGTATTTTATAAGTCTGTTTGTCTTTTAAACTTTCAACATAGGTAGGTTATCTAGGAATTGTCCAACAGTTGCTTTTTTATAAAAAGCAATTGTTGGACACAGTGTTGCCGTGTAATGGAAAAGTGAGAGTAAGGATTGGTATTTTTTATAGGTTACTAAAATATATTATTAGTTGGATATAGTTCAAACAATCACCTTCAGAATAAAAATTTAATATTGACCTTTACATAATTTTCTAAATTATTACTGTAGCATTTTATTTTCACAACACTTATTATAAGCATTCATAGTTAAAGTTCTGTTATGATATTTGATAGTCACTTTTGTCTCGATGTTTTCACATTCTCTTTGTTCACTTTGCACTTAACATTATCTTATCACTATTGTCGTAAACTTTCATTGGTCCACTTCATTCCATAGTTCCATTGGTTCATGATCTCGCTCATTCATTGCGTTCCGTGAAGATCTTTGCTATTTCTTATCCACTTCGCACCCTTACCTTTAGAATATAAACAATATCCGTTGTAGGTAGGATACCGCTAGCTAACTAACAACCATTTTTGCACTTTACGTTGTAAACTCTGTTCTTTTTCACTAGACTTGTAGTTTCAGTTTGTGTTTGTTCACTTGTAGTTGATGTATGCACTTATATATTACGTTCGGTCATTATTGGTGTAAATTTAATTTATCCACTTGCACTCTTACTTTAAACGACGTCCGTTGTAGGTAGGACACTGCTAGCTAACTAATAATAGTTAACATTTTACGTTGGTAGGATTATATTTTAAGGAACAATTACACTGTTGCGTTCGCCTTATTGAGTTGCCGAACTAGTCTCAAACTAGTTTAGCCAACAAAAATCTTGTATTTTTGCACTTACGTTATTTTAGGTTTATCTGTTCTTAATCTAGGGGTCCTACTGATATACTTTGTCCTATTCGTGGATCTTAGTGTAATTATTTTAGGTTTATTACTATTAAGATAGGTGTTTTCGATCTTTTAGATTGTGTTTTTTTACTATCGTAGCATATTATGATGATTTAATGTCTTTCTCTAATGTTGCCATAGGCTCTGTTTACCCCGTAGTGGTATAGACGTGATTTGCATTACGTGTAAGTAATGTTCTTACTGTGCAAATCGGATGCAGCGATAGACTTAGTGTATTTGCCACGTTAATTGGAAAGATAAGTATAAGCCGGTCAAATACAGGTGGACTTCTCGAATTGTCGACTCGTTTAGGGTAGATTTCGGTTTGGTTAATGTGATGCCTACCTTCTTTATAAAAGTTGATTTAGGGTTCCCGGAGTGGATACAAAATATTTTCGTGACTTAAATACGTGTTAGAATATTTAACTAGTTTGTAAACGAATTGCTATTTTGGATGTATTATTAAATTGAAACTGAATGTTCATATTTTGACTGTAGGTAGATTTTTGATTACAGTGTTTTGAATATCCAGATAGGGAATATTAAATTACTCTGATACTTTTATAGGTAACATTGCTTATAATGTACGCTAGATTCATAAGATTGTAAAGTCGGGGGGGTGCATAGTTATTTTAGAATGAATTCCATTAGGTTAAGAATACTAATAAGGTTTTTAAGGTTGCAAGGTCGGGGGGGTGTAATAAATATACTTTTTAATTACGGTGATAATACTAAGTCAGCGAATGGAGTAGTCTTCTTGTGGGTCAAATTTATAATTTTAATAGGTCTTATAGAATAGTTCGTGGCCGGGGCTTGATATTGAGGAACCCTTGTTATGGTTGTTAGGAAACCTTACTACTAAGGAGGCTCATATGCTAAAGGATTTAGGGTAGACAGAGACTTGTGTATGTATGCTCAGTTATAGCAAACGGAATTAAGGTTTCGAACGGTAGTAATGAATAGTATGTATGTCGTGTTTACAAAATAAAAATAGGAATGTTATAAAAATTGTGTTCGAAAATCGGTGATGTTGAAATTACAGCTACAGTATGCAACTGCTGCGAGTTTTTATGTTTAGTGACAGTTGTACCTATCTCGGAGCATTTAGATTGATTTACTGTATTAGTGAATGTACTCTCATTCATTTTGATTTTTCATTACGGTTGTATGAGCTTTGTAGGTACCTGTGTATACTTGGCGATAGTAAGTTATGTGTGTGATGTATATGGGGGCATTTTAGTCAAAATATAGAAGTAATTTCTTGGGGTTAATTAGAGTGCATTATTTTATTACATTGCGTAATAGTTGTGAGTATGTATTGAGTGCGAGTTATTGTTTTTCTTAGGCCTCCCAAAGACTGAGGATGTCTAGAACTTTTACCATCTTTAGCTTTAAAATAAAACACAAAGGTGGATATATCTATGATTGATAGATCTATGATATCATTAGGGAGGGGTATCAACTGGTGACAAAGTTATATAATAGATTGATTCTGTTTAAGTGTAAGTAGGTATTACACTACGTGAAGGCAGGATGACTAGCGTTGGTCGTAGGGTTGTCTTTCTCAAATTTTTACTTAAAAACTGTAGTGTATGTATATAAGTATAGTTCAGTTATTGTTTCTCTGTAAGGGGTGTCGGTTGATAGGACACGCTCATGTCATTGTTTACTCTGGAATGCTATTAAGTCTACATTAGATTTTACTGTAGAAATTTAGACAAAGGCTGACTTTAAGTAAGGTTTAGTTGGTATTGAAATGCTTTCTTGTCCATCATCGATGCTTTCCTTTCTTATTTTATGCTGTCAGTATCATTAAGAAATACACTGACTCTAAGCTCGTAGGTATTGTGGTTGTTTCAAAGGTTGACTTTACTAAGAATTTGATAGGTACTCGTAAGATCATTAAATTAGGTATACAATATGGTGGGTAGGCCCGTTCAGGTGCCTTGGTAGGCTTCCTTTCATTCGGACAGGGGTTCTGTGCCCAGCGGTGGGATGTGTGTGGGCTGATGATGATTATGATCACGATTAGTTGTTAGATAATGATGTTTATGATAGTGGATAGTGATAATGATGATGATGATAGAAAGAATGACGGTAGGTAGGTATGTTAGAGAATGTTATTACGGTTTTATATAAGTTCATATTGAGCAAGCTTTTAATCTTGCAATTTTCGGTTTTGTTTGTCTGTTTGTTTGGTTGTTTGAATGTTTGTTTATTGGCTAGAGTCCTGTAGGTCCAGGCCGTTTACTTTAGGTACTTGTAATCCACATGTGTGTATGTTTGAGTGTAAATGAGTTGATTGCACAAATTATAGCCAAGTAAAGTACCTGTAATAATAAGAAGCTTCTAAAAAAAAATGTACCATCTTATTTGTTAATCCTGTCGTCAGGCAGCAGTACTACCGCTGCTGTGTTCAGCCGTAGGATAGTCGATAAAATTACTGGCACAACACACCAGGTATTTCACCCTGACTCACTGAACCGGTAACGCATCTGCAAATGCTCCGGTGTTGCAGATGTCCATGAGCAGTGATGGTTGCTTACTATCGAGTAACCCACTTATTAGGTTGTCTCTCTTGTTGTACATTTTAAGTAGGTGTCAAAAAGACTAGCTGCATCTTGCGACTTTGTCTGCAAAGAGGTTGTGTATCGTTAACCCGCAGGGATTACGTATGTTAAGGGATAAAAGGTACACGTTATTTCAGTCTATAATTTATCGTTAGTTATGTTAAATTTCATCCAGATTTATTCAGCCGTTCTGACGTGGAAATAGTGGGTAACATGCATTCTTCATTCATGCACCATACCAACCATACACCAATACCACCAATGCACACATACATTCTCACATAGGTACGTTAAGATTTATATTTTTATTAGTAGGATAGTAGTATAGAATAAAATAGGGTAGGATAACATTTTGAAGTGATTATATCAATTGACTAATGATTCACGTTTTCTACCTCCTTTTCACAAATACGATTGATAGTAGAACACGCTTTAGTTCTAAATATGTAGCGGTTATTCATACTGTAGGTAGGTAAAGTAATTTGTATAATTATTTATCTAGTAGTGTACTTACAGGTAGCTCCAATGGTATTTGTATATTCATTAGTATGCAGGGGCTTCAGGATAATGTATCAGTTAAATTTTAAACCCAATAATGTGTCTTTGTTACGGCTTTCCCAGATTTCATACAATCCTATACTTAATAAACAAATATCATTAACATTGGTTCAACAGTTACTAGTTGGAGATTTTAGATGCACAATTAATGCCGTGTTTACATCATGACTTTGATAATACATACGGACCTTCACGCCTCTTTCTCATAGGGGTAGATAGGACTTGCTACGGTATGCCTTATTTCACTTGCTACAATCCCAGAAAGATGATAATAATAAATTTGAGCTTTAGTGCAATAGAATGTAGAAATGCCTATTTTTTGTAATTAGTACGAGTATGCTCTGTTTTGTTATTGTGAATTTGACGTACTATTATGTTAAACATTTTCGTAGTCGAACATATTTCATAAAAAAAAAATAAAAAAAATAGGTTCCGCACATAATTGTAAGTATGTAATTGTGTGTTTGTATGTATGTAGTGAGGTTAGTGAATATAGCAATCCAGTATTATTAGGGCCTGGTGCCTAAGTAAAACGAAGATAGTGTGAGGTCGTTTTATATTTTTGTAGATTACGAAGACAGATAGATAGTCATGAAAACGTGTCTAGTGCAAGTTTATAGGTATGCAGGTATTTAGTGTTCACTATGAGCGGTCGTATCTATGATAGTCCAGAGACAAAAGAGCCCTGCCCTTCAGCACAATATACATCCTTATACAGTCCTTTTATATTGGTTATTGCATTGGCATGCAAGCACAGGTGTTGGGGATCTGGTAGGTCACTGCAGTCAGCCTCAGGTTTTGCTCTCCCTTCTCAGTCTCTATCAACTCCTGCCTATATTGGGGTCTAGTACAACGCAGGGCAGAATGACTGGTTATTGTTTGATATTTTTAACTATAATTTTATTGTGCCCGTTACGATACTAAGGTGGTAAGCGGATGCTTGTCCTGAGGGAATGACTCGAAATAAATATATACAAAAACGTAAAACTAATCGATAGGTGGCAGCACTAGTACAACACGGTCCGGCGCAGTTTAAAAGATAAAGATAAAGATAATTTATTCATAAATGTTTTACAAAATTATAACTAAGTTTGTAGGGGCGCTTAGAGCTTTCTTGAACTATGCTTGGTGTTATGATTGATAGTTCGTTTGACGTTCGCTAGGTGGCGCCGCGGTGCGTGAACAACATGTTTTAACAAATTATTTTGGCTATGCAAAATTCTTAACCTTTTATAGAAATTCCTGTAATCAATAAATATAGTAATTATGGTGTGACCAACTGATTTACACACACACTTAGAACTCTTAAAACTCGACACTCGAGTTAACTTTACAATTTCGTTGTTTTCTTTCGTGAAGAAGTTTCATTTGCAATTATTTTCTGATTTCAGAAATAATTCTAAACATTTTACTATCGTTCAGTTCTTATTTACTATTGCAGTTCTTGTTTAACGGTTTACCAAGTTAGCCTTACGATAGCGTATACATTCACAGATATAAGATGCGAACTGACGTAGTAACCGATTACACAAATGTTCTTTAAAAATACAGATATAGTACGGAACTCTAAAAAAAAAATGAGCACACTTAGAAGGAGTCTTCCACTCGCATTTAACTTTGAAATGTTTGCTTTCTTTGCATATTATAATTCAATTCACACTTTATCTTTTAATTCTTGAGGAAATTTGCTCTTTGTTAATATTGCGTCAGTTCTTACTAGTATATCAACTATACTATACTATACTACTATACTATACCTATAGCGTAATCACTCACAAATACAAGAAGCGAACAAATTTAGTAACCCTGTATGTCAAGTACTTAAGGTCGAGTTTTGTCTAACAAAACCGCTCAGCACCGTGGCAGTGCGCTCGCATAAAAAAGGGAAGGGTAGTTTGATCGGGCCGGCGCAGTACAGCGCATGCCTACCCTTATTTTAAATGAATAGGTACTATTGAGTTGGAATTGCGTTTCGTTTTATGATTTTCGATTTATAACTTGCGGTAGACAAATTTTAAGCAAAATTAAAATAACTAGATGTTTATTTTAAACGTACTTTCATGTGTGGTGAAAATAGTACGTACTTAGAAAAGTATTATTATGAAAAGGCTCGATGCACATTAACGATAATTGTTGTATTTTTGTTCATAGCGCCCTCTAGTGTGCATAGTTGATTATAGTGTAAACTCGGTTGGCGGTAATTTGAGTAGAAGGTATTTTGAATATTTTAGATAGATCACTGCGTTGACTGATTATCACAATATTATCCATCTACAAAGGAATTATTGATACATGAATTTGTGTCAACCATATGAAATAATGATTATTTTTATTTTGACGTAAGAGGTATTGGCATAAATGTTACACTCACTTGTTCTTTTCTGTTCTTAATCTTATTCGTAAGTGCGTACAGCATATGCACGCATTACCTATCGGTTTCATACGTTAACTACCTATAGTCTGTCTGAGTTTATGATTGAGTTGGTGGTTATTTGGGTATAGTACTTAAGATATTTTAAATGTGTTTGTTCTGAATTTAATTAGGTACTGGAAATGTAGGTGAGTGCGGATGTCTTTATCTTAGCGATTATCTTTTCTGGATATTTTACATTAACATTTTCAGGATTAAATATTTTTCTTAGTATTTAGTTAAGTTTATTCGATTGTTCAACATCTTCAGTCTAGGTTCTGCGCGGGCTTTGTGTGGGTTGGAGACTTCACCTATTAGTTTGCTCCGCGGGTTTTCTCACGTTACCTTGTTTGAATTCTGGAAGACTCTGGGGGGTGCGAACCCTGCCACGAGTTGGGTCGCAGGCTAGAACACTGAGCTACCACGGGTTTAGTCTAGTTATAAGTCTTAGCTTTAAGATCATAGAATTAATCCATTAAGTTTTACCATAAGGTTATGTTATGCTAAATATAGGATAGAGTAGATATAAGTGCGAGGAAATAATTTAAAGTTATTAGATTTGACTTGTGCCGGTGGAAAGCGATTGGCTCTTACAAATAAGTAGGATGGATGGATAAATTATTAAATTAAGTTAATTTGATTTAATTAGGATGGAAACGGTTGCCTTGCAACTCCGTAACATAGGGTGCCGGACGGCTTTGCCTGCGTATTTTATATTTTCAATTTTCAAGTTGCGTGTCAGTGCGCATATTGCACAGACAAGGTTGTTTTGCACTTGTTGCGAGATGTGGTGATGTAATTGTTTTTATCCATATGTATGAATCTTCGAAAAATAACGACTGATTCAGCCCGTTATATATATTCCACTTACGTCTAAGTTACCTGATAAAATTGCTGATTTGGTGTAGCTAGGTATGGAATTGCGATTGGAATGGGGAAGGAAGAACAAGGTTGTGTATTGATGTTATGTTGACTTCTTGACGAGACCAAAATGACGTTATGCTATAGTATGAGGGGCTGCAGCAACTTAGCAATTTTGGGGTTAATAAGAACGGTTTATTGGCATTCAACCCCTGAACAGCACACTACAAATGATTTTCCAGTGCGAATGGAGTTAGGTTAAGTCAAATTGACATCAGCTATGAGGCTGGCACCAGAATATCATTACTTTACATGTGGTGCAACCAAGCAGAAGCTAGGATGCAATGCTTAAATCTTCACACACTACACACTCACCGAAGGAATAGCGATTACTGTATTGAAGGGATCTTTCAAATGAGACTATTGATTAACGGATGGTTATGGCCCAATATCTATTAACGTAGTCTGGTTTTGGAAGGGATTTTATCGGAATTTCCATATTCGGTCGATATGCAGGAGCAAGACTGGTATGGCGGGACTGGTAATACGTGCTACTAGAGCCGTGGATTGTTCTCACAAAACAGTCTCCCTATCTAAGACTAGACTGCCTTGTGAGGGTGATAGTCGTTCATAATTATTTAGTCGTGAATTTGATGCGTTCAATTTTTACTTTAGTTACTACCTTTCGGTTTAAATACACACCACACATTCCAAATACACTCATGGGAAAAGTGCTAATAAATTAAGAGTGATCAATTTTGAAGGTTCATATATTTGTGAATACAAGAGAGTTTAACTGTTTACTTCAGTTTATCAGCTTGCCAGCTTTTCACTTGCGCAAACATTGGGGGGTGGTTGTAACGGTACAAGGCGTATTTTACCGTTAATTTCACAAATATATGATTGGGCGTTGACCATAGTCAATTAATAATATTAGAATTATACAATTAATATATTATGTAAGCCTTTCCTTTTCCTTTTTATAAAATGTATGGACTAAATAATAATTAAGCTGGAATTTCTGTACGAGGGTGATAACTGGATGAGTAGGAATGTACTAAATACTACATAAAGGCTGAGTAGACTACACAGGTAGTATATGACACCAAAATGTTCGATAATTGCGTAAACAGCATCGTACGTGCTTCCTCGCGACTAGAATGAATTGACGTAATTTTCATTGATCGTGTTGTTTCATGTTGTTTGTATCTGAGGAGCATTCTATCTCGTTCGCACACTAGTCTAACCACAAAACAGGTGTGTATGTATTTGTAAGTATGTGGTCCGAGACTCACGGGGAATAGCGAAATTCGACCTTATTGGGTATAGCGTAGGAATTGTTCTTGGTCGAATGACGGAAATGTCGCAGATGACGCAGATGAGGCTAATGAGGCTAATGAGGCTGATGAGGCTAATGAGGCTAATGAGGCTAATGAGGCTAATGAGGCTGATGAGGCAGATGACGCAGATGAGGCTAATGAGGCTAATGAGGCTAATGAGGCTGATGAGGCAGATGAGGCGGATGAGGCTGATGAGGCTAATGTCTGAGATGATGCAGACTTGACGAGTATAAATAGAACGGCTCTTCAGGGAATCGGGATGAGTGATTTTCGAAATTTCTTCAAGCGAGGTCTTGCTGTTGGAAGCGATATCGGTTCGCAGTTTATTTACTTTGACAAAGTTTAATTATTTAATTTAATTATTTAACGTAATTTAATTGTTGAATTGTTTATTGTGCTTCGCAATCAGTGTTCGTGAACCAATTACCATACCAACCTCACCAATATCCTTGATCCTTCCCTAATCCGATTTCTCTGCGGCCAGGACACCTTTAGCCGTCAGTATCATGATCGGTGCCCAGAGTCCGGGGTATCGGCAGAGAAATTACCTCCATCATCGTCATTGTCATGACGTATGATTATTGGCCATGAATTCTGATTGTGTGTTCTAAATTTGTCACGCTTGAAGTAGGGATTTTACGGGACGAGGTTCCCGGCCCCAAGGCAACCTGGCGGTGTTAACAAAGCTTGGGGTTTAACGTCTTTCGGGACGGAGTCAGGCGTTGGGGATCGACCTGGCGCTCGTCTGCCGTATGGCAGTCGGGAAACTTCCCCCTAGCGTTATCAGGCTCTGTGTATCTGCTGGTCAGTGCATAGGACTGGTGGCGTTGGTCTCTATATCTATATATTTATTTATTCGCACAACTATCTCTCCGCCCTACTCCATTCGCAACCTGGTTTCGGCCAGCGGATGGGGTTATTACACATGGCGTAGGAAATAGGGTTAGGTACACACCGAGGATGCCACCTCATCCCCCTAGTTAGTTCAGCTTAGTCACACTACACACCACGCAATTAATGTAAATGTGAGGTAACCATCACCTCTAGTTGTGAGATCTACAAATGTAGCATAGGATTCTAATTAGACATGGTTAGGGTTCTTAGGTTATTAGGGTGTACTATTTTCAGAGTTCCTGATTTACGCAGCTGTCACAGAAGAAATACTGAGTGAGTGTTTTCTTGTTTTGTGTTACTTTGTTTGTGATATGTGAGCTTAGACTGATATTATGCAGTGTTACTTATTCATTATGTCTGTATTCAGCGGTCATATGAATTACTTACTTTTGAATCATTTACTTTCACTAATTGTTGAATTTGCCTTGGCTGGATTGTTTTGAGGGTAGATTAATCAAAACCTCATTTGAAACCAATTTTACGTCGTCAAGGCTCGCATGTAGTTGTTTTACCTAGATCGGGAAGCACTACAAATGCATTGAGAGTCATCACCACCATCATCATCTAAATTATGATCAATTAATAGTGGAAATGGAATCTGCTATCATCATCACATGATTGATTTACCTTTTGAAACTATTCTTTGCTATCGCAAAGTTACTACAATAACAGTGTACATGTTATTGGTTAGACTTGTGAATTGAAGTCTTTATTAAAGTGAGTAATTTCATATCACTTTTGAATCATGGACGGGGAGACCATACCTCAACCGGTAGCGCATTGGTTTGGTTAGTTGCCTATATCGAAGTACAGTATGAAGTCATACAGTAGTGAAAGAATATTACTCGAAATCAAACTCAGACTTGCTGTTCTCTATTGAAGGGAACCCAAACTCATGCCTATTAAGGTCTACAGTGACGGTCGGGGATAAGGGGGGGAAATAATTAATATATCACATATCTTATATAACTGTGTTTATAGTGTGCACTTCTATTTTCCATTGACAATCTGATTTTGTGTACATACTTACTTCCTAACAGCGGATGTCTTTAAGTAGATCATAAGTTGATCAGTATCTCAGCATAACGTCTAATAGACTAATTTACAGGTTATCTACATTCTGTTAGATCCATGAAAACACATTTTATTTTAAAGTATAATTATCATAAATGTAAACACGTGTGTAGTAAAGTATTTTGTGTTTACATTCCGTAGGTCTCCATGAAACTTTAATCATGACGTGTTTCCTTGCTACGCTATTAGCATCGACTTACTTACTTTACCGTATACTACTATTATGACGAGCTTCATAATTTATTAATTAATGTTCGACTTATTTCCATACTTGCCCAAATGATCACCTAACTATTATACTCTTACTTCATTAACTCTGCATAAACTTTCTTCCAATCGGATAACATAATCGTCATTTCCTTTAGTCACCGTAAACTAAAATCCTTTAAGGAATGTGTTGCTAGCCGTCGCGTATACATGTTAGTTTTACTTTATAGGTAGATCAATCTTTACTCGTCACTAAACGTTCCCAGGGTTACGTAGGATGCGGACACAACGAAGGGTATTTAATTTAATTACTAGACGATTCACACACTAGACGATCACATGGCCATATCTTCAATATATCACGTATCACGACCAGTATAGTTTGTTAGGCTTTCACGACATATATATTTTATTAGTAGGCGGCTTTATTTACCTTCTATATTAGTTACGCGTAGAATTGAGCTATGTGTAGCTTAGGTAGCTTAGGTACGTTATTAGGCGTTATTAGAATTAATTCGAAATATATTTAAATGTCAGTTTTTTAAATACATAATATTTTTAATATTTAAGAAATTTTAGAGTAGGGGGGGGGGGATGTTTTGTTACAGACTCAATTAAAAATAAGTCAAAATCGTGATTTCTTCAAACAATTTCGAGCAAATTCACTTTACTGCCATTGTTTTTCCCTAAACAACTCACGTTGTATCGTCAATCGTCACTCGATAGCGGGTGTTGGATAATAGAGCGGTAAACCGCTTTGTCCCTGTAATTAAAACGCTAAAAAACGTGCTGAGTCACAGAGCAATATCCGCAACTCACCCTTACGTGGATCAAACGATTAAGCTCGGTTCAATCCACCCCTATGTAGGGTCACCACGCGTGCCGTAAAAACCGGGATACTATTAGCTTCACCTACGATCTTTAACTAGGCGGTACAGTATGTTCTAAAGACATAAAAGTGGCTTTTGGCTAACTAAATAAACCGATTGACTAAATAAAGGTTAGTCTTACAAAACTCTGCTTATCAGTTCGATTCTTTTAAATACCTTTCCATCAGTGGTATATTTGAAATTTGCTAACGTTATTTTACGGCATTGTGAGACTTTCCGTTTCAAATGCCTTTCCCAAGGGCAAAGGAAGAACTCATAACAATTCTACAATTATACGATCATCATTTTTAACCCGAACCCTACAGCATAATTTTGCACTACATTGTAGTGTAAAAAAACCGTCAACCGGATAATCTTGACGTGTTTTCACTGAAACCAGTAACGTGTTTGAATTAGAAATAATCTATCAATATATTTTCATAACACACTCGATTATTTAAAAAAACTTATCGCTGCTCCATCATCCCGCTCAGACGCTTAAAATTGACAGGAGACCATACAAAACTATTTCCTAAAAGTGTATTAGGCATGACATCAAAAATCTTCAATTAACTTCCGAAGAATATATTGATGACCGAAGATGAAAATTTTAGATTAAAAAACAACTTTTTGACTTTTTGCGGTTAAGCCCTACTATACAATCGAGGAGTATATGCGTGATTGATTAAAATCTTTTTAGACGATATATTGTTTTAGCACATGATGTGAATGTGGACCTGCCTTCAACATATTTTTATGCCCTTGGGCGCAGCATAGTGATACAAGTCTACAATTATTGTGCCATCTCTTTAACCTATATTCGACAAATAATTATCAATAAGCTTTTCCACAAAGGAATGTCCCAACTAGACCCTAGCGGGTTGCGGCCCCTATCAGCTACCCTTGCACACTGCAGTCTCCCCAGCCGTGGGCGCACCCGCGCATTCTTCCCCGAACGCCTGTGCCCAGGTAGCACGAATAGCGTGAATATCACGAATAGCACGCGACCCAATGGACAGCTGCAACCGCTTTTTTTGTTCCTTTGTGAGCACACAGCACTTACAACAGGAGACGGTAAAGCCGTTCCTGTTCATCAAAAATAGGGCAGACATCGACCACATTAACTGGATCATTTTTAGTTGTATATGGCGTTTAGAATGAGAGGTTGTAAGTGAAAATAAGAGTTAGTGTGTCTTTATGTCTTACTATCGTAAAGATTAGCGATGTAAAAGAAAGACAAGATAATACGCTTATGTTAGAGCGAGAGTACATACCTAGACAAAGCCATTTTTTCACGCGCCATGAGCCTGTATGAAGCTAATGGCACTATTGCACAAAAGAGATAACGCTTATTTTTCTTAGACACGCGCCGACAGCTCTATTTTTTATCTCAATTATTTCAAAACAGATCTAATCTAAGCCCATAAGACCTAACCCCCAGGGAATAAAAAATTTCGTCATTAGTTTAAACGCTCGTGTATACCTCACCTCCAGCGAAAAGCAGCACAGACAAACTAAAGGCAACTCCTGTAATAAGTACCTGGTGTTTGCGTGTGTCGGAAGAATTGTCGGTGTCATCGAATCGGTTGATATATCGGCAAACTTTACGGAGACGGTTCAGATAGGGAGATGCGTTACGTAATTTACTTAGTTTTATTTTATCGAAATTTCTACATTCAAAATTAAAAAATGTTCATTGCTACAAAAGTACCGATTGAACAAATATTTAACAAATAGAAATAGTTTATGCGAAAGTAACTCTGTTTGTCTATCTGTCTGTCTGTGTTACCTTCTCAGGCTTAAACCGGTGGACTGATTTAGTTGAAATTTGGTATACAGATAGTTTGAGTCCCGGGGAAGGACATAGTATAGTTTTTATCCCGGAAAATTGCATAAGTCTCTACAAAAGCTACATATATATCATAACTTGACCCATAAACTAACAGGCACTATGCGGCGTCAGATGTCCTGACATAAGTAGCGCATTAACATTGACATTGACAGTCCTGGTTACAACCACTTCGTAGACAGGTTCGGTAACAGAATTACACTCCAGTACGAAGTTTCTTTCACTTCATCGGTCCATTTTTTTCCCACTTCCGGATTAGCACATTCATACATACACATACACAAATCACGTCTTTATCCCTTACGGGGTAGACAGAGCCTAAGGTAACAGGTACCGACAGGCCACATTTAGCAAGATTGAGGGCGTACAAATGGAAAATGGAATCAAAATAGTGATAGGTTGCTTGCCTCATCGCCTATAACATGATTCCTATGATTTTCACCCATTCCCTCGATGGGCTTTTACCATCTGCGGGGGTACAGAAGCAACTGGTACATTCTATGTGACCAGCATGCAAGAACCCATTCGGGATCTCATAAATCAGCCCGCTTATGCTTATATCCGAATCCTGACCAAGCGCGCTGCCTCGTACGTAAGGCAGCCATTTTCGGTTCGATCTGAGTCATGCAGCTGCTTCGCGAGGCGGCTCGCTCAGCCCTGAGCTTATCCAGTTTCCCGGTACGTAATATTTGAAAAGAAATCCTCAATTGGCATTGTTCATTTTTTTTAAGCTGTGCTTTTAACACCTTTATTTGATAAAATGGACTATTTCAAGCAACTAATTTGAATATTATGCTTTTACGTAGCTTTGTTAATTAATAATAAATATTTTTTCGCTGTTTGATAATTCGTGAATTTAGACAGAATCCCAATCGCCTTCGTTCGGATGGCTATAAAAAAAAACGGCTTTGTCTATGGTTTTGTAGATTTGACAGTGACACGTGACAGTTGCCGTAGCCAAACTTTTTTTTTCATTTTTGTGGCAAACATTCGATGCTGGTTTCTGTCTAAAAACCCGGTCGTTCGGTCAAACCAAGGTTCAAAGTAGTTTTACAAAAATATCTGCAATCATAAAGTATTTTTGAAATTGGACAAGATAAATCGGATAATTGATGGTTTTCCTCGAAATGGTTTTCGAATTGGAGCATACTAAAAAAAATGAACAATGCCAATTGAGCATATTTATTCAGCTTTTACAGGCAAACGCTCCCCTATGAGAGCATGAATACTGAATACATAAACCGTAGTCCACGGTAAACAGGCAGGGATTCGCGAGCGAGTGCTTCCACAGGGATTGTAAACAAACAAACGGTCTTAGCCGACGTTTCCATTAGCGGGGGACGTTCGGTAATACGAACTGACACTCATATTGGACGCACAACCTACGACAGGAGATGGTAACAGCTTACCTCACTGCCAAGTTTTTAAGTTAGTAACCTCCGACACAAGAAACGTTCGAAGTAAAACAACTCTTGTCCTTTTAGTTACATTAAAAGAATATGTTATTAATATTTTGAATGTCGCTGCGTCAGAGGACCGCTTCATAAATAAAACTTAATTAGAATAGGTGCAATTGAAAACTTATTGATAATGATAATGTAAAAGAGGTTAAGGACCCACTCAATACATATTCCACAGTACTTTAATTAAGATCGATAACTAATTTATTGGGATATTGTTACTGACGCTCTTCTATTTGCGTCGGAGGCTAAAAAACAACAAGCGTCGACCACTAGGCTTAGTGTCTAACTCGCTCGCACTCACAATCGCCATCGTGTTCATTTTGACAGGTCATTTATGGGCTGGCAATTGGCAATTGGAATCATCTAGCTGTCACATTCATACATGAACTGTCCAACTGAACACGATGGCGATTGCGAACGAGACAATAAGCCTACACGTTTGCTTTAGGTAATATTTATGTGTATTTGTACGACAGTTATTTGAGTGGTATAACTTGTACGACTGTGAGCCGTATGTACTTACTAAAGGTAACTCTCGTAATGAGTGCTTCGCGGTTGTAGGAGCGCGGCACGTTTGTTTTCTCAATAAAACTCGATTTGTGAATGGCAACGTGAACGCTCCAATTTACTGACGGGTTTATTTGTAGTGACGTATATTTCCGGAGGTCCGTGACTTCTGTTCTGGCGTGTGTAACATTAAGTTAGTTACATTTTATTTCGATTGTACTATTTACTTTGTAAGAGACAAAAAAAAGATTTAACTCACACAGGTCTTTTAGTAATCCCGCGCGAGTACAGTTAAATCAGTTAGGCATAACATGAACATTTACAATGAATCACGGATCCTCTTTGTTCTGTTGATTGTACTCGTATTGCCTAACAATTTCAATGTTAGCCTAAATATTGCAATATATATGAAAACGCGAATAAACAATTATCCAAATCATTTCCCGTGACATATTTTCGGTCCATCTCCTAAATACACCTAAACACAAACTTCTTGCTCGAATACTGAACGCAACTAATCTTACACAAAAATGTCTCTGCTTTTGTCTTTGTAGTACAGTCAGCATCAAAAGTAGATACATAGTCGAAGAGCTCATAGTGAGATCATTAGTGCGTGTAGATAATTTTGAGCTCTAACTGTTTATCAACTTCTGATGCCAAAACCAAAATGGCGCCGAATCAGTGATGTTGCAAGTTACAAATTTAAAAATAAATACTCACATTGCACGTTGATAAAGACGTCCTTATAGACGTAACCGATAGAGTTGGTCGCGTTGCATCCGTAATTGCCAGTATCCTTTTTCGTTAGATCGGTGATGACGATAGAATCATCAGATATCTGCCTCCGAGGGTTCGGTTCAGCCTGCTCGATGGGTTTGCCGTTGTGGACCCACTTGATCTGAGGGTTGGGGGTTCCGTCAGCCTTGCAGCGAATGACAGACGTCTCGCCTTCCGCTAGGTTCTGGAACTCGGGCTCTTCCGTGAAGAAGGGCGCAGCTGTGGAAAGGAGAAGATGGTTAGGCAGTTGTTAAGTGGAGTTTAGAAGACAGATCAAAGCTATATGTAAATGTGTGGAACGCCCTATGGTCGCCGCGTAAGTATCAAAGGACATATGACGCGACGACAGCACAGCTCCGAACTCCATCTTTTGGGAAATACATAAGTCGTCACAAGTCGATATCATTACAGTTCCATGCTTAATTTTTTAACTCGGTTGCGTCCTGAAAATGGTGAAGTAGATAAAATACTAAAAAATGTTTGGGAAATTTTGGAAAACGTTGCATTTATATAGTACCTATGATATTACATGCGCCAATGTTGTTCTTGAGACAGCGTCAACGTGTATTATTTTAATGCATATAGAGAAATGTTATAAACTATACTTGGCACTGGAATGATTATATGGTCAATATATGTTATGTATGATGACATTATTGCACAGTTAAGACGAAAATAGACCGTAAAATATTAATTGGCACATCGTCGTTATTCCAACTTTTTCCATTAACATTTTATTCCGACATTAAATGTGCTGTTTCGCGTCCAACCCGAAAAATAAATATAAAACAAGCAAAACATTCTCTCATCGTAACCACATACGGAAAACATACATACCTACATACATATATCACGTCTTAGGGGTAGACAGAGCCTAAGTTAACAAAACCTTAAGGCCAAGTTTAGCACGATTAAGGGCGTATAGGTGGAAAGAGAAATCAAAATAGAGATGGGTTGCTAGCCGCATCGCCTATAACATGATTCCTAAGACTTTCGCCCATTCCCTCGATGAGCTTTTACCATCTGCACGGGAAGAGAAGCACCTGGTAAATTCTATGTTTTTCCTTTACTCCCAGACCAGCATGGTCCACCCACATGGACAGAAATCAACTTTAACGAAATCAAGTCTAGAATTAACATTGATAAAAATGATAAATTAACGCTCAACATTTATCCACCTCGAGCCTTTGTTTGAAATTTACCCATCTACTATTTATACTCATCGAGATATCCACGAATTGCAAGGTAATAAGTGTCCAAAATAGAGGTGTAATGGGGCTTGGTCTAAAATACCTGTGAAATGGGAGTGTTATTGGAGCCTGGCGCCGGCGGAAGGGCGCTTACCGCTCGGAAATAAAGGGATAAGGGGAAAACTGGTATGACTATATACTCGGTATATATACGACTATATAGACCAGGTATCTGTCCGGAACGCAATCCACGTACTCAATTACTTTACGAGAGATTGCATCCCCTGAATGAGGTTCGGCTAGCTCGATTTGTCGCGGCTAGGATTGTCTCTGCGTCTCTTTAAACTAGTTCGATGGGAAAGAGACGCACTGAGAAATAAATGAAGAATTGTTGGCTTGGGACTGGGACATTAGAATGCGGCGAGACGATTGCGGTACCTGTCGTATCGATTGGTTTGGAAAGTAATGTTTGCTTTATGTACAGGAATCGATACCTATATCTACATGTATAAAAGAAGGTCGTATTAGTTACACTATTTATAACTCGAGAACGGCTGAACCGATTTGGCTGAAAATTGGTAGGGAGGTAGCTTAGAACCAGGAGACGGACATAGGATACTTTTTATCCCGGTTTTCCCTCGGGATTGGAAAATTCCGAAATGTTGTACTAATAAAGCTACAGACATTAAATTTAGCATGCCTACACACATTATTCCTTGATTAGTATAAAGATGCACTTACAAAGGAATTTTTCAAATTTAAGGCGGAACAAAGTTCGCCGGGTCAGCTAGTTATTAGATAAATACGACTGTGTTATTTGTTTGTCTATTGTTGGTGAACAAAATCGATTTTTATAACCAGAATGAATGTCCTTTCGTCCTACGTTATTTATTTGCCTTAAGGCTGCCCATATCTACCCTTTTGTCGTCTTTATAGCTAAGGTAGAGTCACATCACATAACTCCACTCTACATAAAATCATCTGTCTAACTTTGCAAAACTTTTTACAGTAGGTAAGGTATAATAGTTTGGCAGCATAATGTTCAAAACCGTAGGCTTATTGTCTAACTCGCTCGCAATCGCCATCGTGTTCATTTTGACAATTCATGTATGGGCTGACAATTGGCATCTGAATCAGCTAGCTGTGACATTCATACAAGGGGTGAGAGTCGGGTTACCTCCGCGTGTGGTCAAGAGCTGCGGTTCGTTTTTGTATCCGTACGAGGGGAAGAGCAGTGCTTGGTCCAGTACACCCTGGGCATCGGTTAATTCCTTGGCAGATTCTGAGGGATATCATTATCCGTTGGCTAAGAGGCCGACAGGGAGGAGGGGTATTTTGACCGCGCTCTACCGTACAACGTTGCCGGCATTTTTGACACGAGATTTTTGAATAGGTACTGTATTTATTACTTTGACATTGGCGAAATCATCGCATCGATCGATGGGGCCATATTAAAAAAAAAAGAAGACATTCATACAAGAACCGTCAACATGAACACGATGGCGAAACCGAGCGAGTTAGACAATAAGCCTACCGGACACTAACTTAATTAATAACAACAATCTCTTAATAGTAGATTGTACACCGAGGGGATAAAGCACTGTATTATGTCACGGGCGCGATATTGAATCCTGAGCGCAGCAAAGGACTCTAGATTTAACTCCCGAGCGTAGCGAAGGGGTTATGAGTTAATTCCTGAGCGTAGCGAGGGAATTAAGATTGAGTCCTGAGTGGAGCGAAGCATTTAATCGCACCCAAGACATATACAGTTTTATCTCCGAGGAGTATACTCTACTTTTCTCACCTTTTGCGAGACTATAAAAACCAAGGTCACTAGAAAAAATATTTAATTAAAACAACAGTAACTAAAACAAAATTAAAAGTAAAAATTTAAGTTTGAGAAATAAGTCCAGTTGTGTAATGGATACAGCATATTTTTATTTGGAATCTTAGCAGTCTATGCGTGTAATGTTACAGCGTCGGCAAACACTGGCAGCTTTTGTTTTATTTGAAATTTGTTTCATTCGTTCGAAAATCGAACGCCGCTTGCCGTGGCGTGGCCATCTCGATTTTCGGAGCCGTGCAATTTTTACGAAATTGGACTTTAAGCGTCTAGTAATAAGAACTATGAAAAGTGAGAATCATATTACTAACCTACGGGTTATAATGAATTTCAGTACAATATTACTACCCGGAGAAAGCCAAGGGCTATAATGAGTTACTTTGAGTAAGGTTTACATGATATATAATTAGCCATTGTCGAGCAGGTGGTGTGAAAACACTTATTATACAATTTTGAAGCTGTAACATTCCTAAATAAGGTAAGAATGATTGACCAAGACAGACAAACACATGAGTAATCCCATAAAAGCTTCATTTTCATTGACGGAACCCTCAAAAGGGACGCGTTATGGCCATCACCATTAGCCAACGTGACTTGTACGAAATAGGTTAGCATCAATAAGGCCGAATTCTTCGGAGCCCCGAGCTATGGCGGTCGGATATGTAGGGCAAATATGCGTTCCTTATTATACCCGGAGTTAGCGTTACAGGGTTACCGACTTGGGGATTGAGGGGGTTTTGTTGTAGCGAAGTGGACGGCGTTCCATATAAAACTCCAATGGGTTTTTAGGGACGAACACTTCTGCACACTTACATGTTTTTGTGAATTTTGGAGTAGGTAAGTTTAAAGAAATATTACAAAAAAAGAAAATAAATAAATATTACAAATGAACTAGCACGACTGTGTCGACTGTTACAAGTAGTGATTTGCTATCTTACTTGTAAGTGGGTACCTACCATACACACACACAGTTTCAGTTTCAGTTTATTTATTCACAAAACAATTTTCATTGTGTACGAATATTACATAATACAGATACTTAAATTAAAAATAACACACACACACACACCTATCACGTATATATCCCTTACAGGGTAGACAGAGCCTATGGTAACAAGACCTAAAGGCCACGGTTAGCATCATTGTGGGCATATCTTAGGTGGAAAGGGCAATCATAATAGTGATGGGTTGCTAGCCGCATTGCCTATAACATGATTCCTAAGATTTTCACCCTATTCCCTCGAGGGGCTTTTACCATCAAGAAAGGAAGAGAAGCAACTGGTACATTCTATGGTAAGACGTTAGCAACCATCATAATAGTACGATTTCATGGTACCCGGATTTATCAACTTTTTATATATCAACTAGCTGTTGCCCGCGGTTTCGCTCCAGTTTTTTTTTCTTCTAAATTTCAATATGAAAAATAGATAGTAGCCGATTCTCAGACCTACTGAATACGCATATAAAATTTGGTAAGAATCGGTAAAGCCGTTTCGGAGGAGTACGGGAACGAACATTGTGACACGAGAATTTTATATATAAGAAGATAAGAGCACAATATTCGTCAATAACCAGTAACCACTATTCCAAATATAGTACGCAAGCAATTACATACGTAAATGTAACGGAAATTATTCGGAAGTCACGTCCACTCCACTGACACGGATGCCGCGAGTTCTGACGACGAATTCGAAGTACCCAACGAGCTACATCTTGACAGTCATTCATTATGATTTATAGAGGTGCCTGTCGCGATAAATCGCTAGCAAAAATTTGCGAGATCGCGTAGCTTGCTCCTTATTTCTTAAATATGCTCTGAATCAAGGAACACGCGGCCTTGATTTTGAATAATGAGATTACTTTCACGGCTGATATCCCGGCCGTTTCTTCTAGAAGAATTCTTTTTCAAAATGTTAATTTGATTAATCCAACACTCGTTCAGATATTGCTGGTATAGATAAAAATTAACATATCTCGTACATTAGTTACTAATACCGGTCCTTCATAAAAACGCCTTTTCTATCTACTCCAACTAATCCAGGTAACAATAATGAACACTTGAATTACTCAGAAATGAAATGAACACCCAAAACCAACTAACTAAATTAGTTTAATTGATATGATACAAAAACCCATTAGGTTAGAAATTAATTTAACACGGCAACACGCGCTAAGGCAATTCGATACGGACATTTTATTTGGACTAAGGGGAAGCGATGTCCCTATACTACCCGCCTTTATTGGGTCGGGTCACCCACATTGTTAGTTTTGGACTTAGGCATGCGATACGCGTGAAAAATTGTTCATAAAAGACTGCAGAGTTTTATTATGTTTCGGCGAAACAGTAAATAAAATACGCAATGTAATCTTTGCGAGAGGCTGGTGTAGGGAGTAGGTACTGTAGAGCTGCCCTGAAGAGGCACTGACTCTATGACGGGATGATGTAGCTCAGATGGCTCTCAAATCTAATTAAACAAACTTTGGATATAGGATCGGTATTTTATTAAGCTTTTTAGATTCTTTAAAGTAATACATCTGCTTCCAAGGAAGCCCTAAGCAACTCTCTCTCTGACGTAACTCTTGTCTCGAATTCTAGTTTATTTTTTAATCTTTGAATTTAAGATTCGAATTCGATAAAGAGTAAAGAAGGAGTCTTTACAGTACACAGTCTCGGGGCCTAGCCTAAACAGAGACGGATGGAATGCGCAAAACTATCTACACATAATCACACTGACAATAATTGTGGTAGATGTATTTAGACAAGTATACATGCTAATAAGCGGAAAGATAAAACCGTCTTCAAACACGTTTGGACAAGGAGAGTCACAGCATTACATGGCTCTCTAATATTCAAAATTATTTGCTTTCCCTCTATTTTTTATTAGTTATTTTAATGTTAAATTTAGATATCTTTTGGAACCGTGTTGCATGTTATTTTTTAAGTTGTTTTCACTTTTGTTAGTTACCAATGCTGTTTTGAGCCATGTATGTTTTGTGGTGATTACAGTTTTTTATCTATCTATCTATCTACAGCAAGAAATAAATCAGTAAAATTACTTTTCGTAAAATACTTTTTAGTGTTAGTAAATTTTCGAAAAAAAGTATTTTTCTTTTTATATTAAACTTGCTCGGTCTGTCTCGGACAAGAGAGGACAAGAGAGGACAAATTTGGACACCGAAATCTTTTTAAGCGCAGTACGTGCCCGAGAGCGAATACTCGAACTCGAGAGTCGATTGTTACTTGTTCGTTACGATTCGACGACTCCAACAATTTCACTTCACATTGTTGTAGAAAAATGTGTCACGCCTTTAATTACGGACCGCCCTGAAATGCCCTACAAATTGGGCATTGTCATATGTGACCATGACCCGCAAGTTTAGGGAGTGGACTGAGACTAACCTGAATAGCAATTTAAAATAAAGCCTAATAAAGCTTTTACTTATCACTACATAGTATAAAACAAAGTCGCTTTCTCTGTCCCTATGTCCCTATGTATGCTTATATCTTCAAAACTACACAACGGATTTTGATGCGGTTTTTTTTAATAGATAAAGTGATTCAAGAGGAAGGTTTTTATGTATAATTCTACACAGACGAAGTCGCGGGCAGAAGCTAGTTTAAAATAAACGTCAAATGATGTTGTTACAAGGAGTATCTAGCAGAGTTGGGCGTAATCAATTACTGTTGGAATTAATTACACGATTACATTACAGTAATCGTGATTCTTCAGTAATCGATTAATTGGATAATCAAAATTTGGAATCAGACTGTACAATTAACAAGAATATATGTAAACAAACAAAAACAAGACAAAACACCGCTTCCTTTTAGAAGGACATTTCGCTAAATTGACCACCTGAACTGAAGTGTACGTGCATTCTTCACTTTAATTTGTATCAGCTAAAACACTAGACAAAAATCCTAACGCATGAATGTGATGAAACTCTGCTATACAGAATAAACATTAAAATAAAAAAAAATGCCTTACATCATTTCGGAAGAGTTGATACTCTTTAAACTGCTAGCCCGATTTTTACCAAACTTGGCTAAGAACCATCGCACGAAAACTAGCTTCCGAATAAAAACCCCGCATCTAAATTGAGAGCTACGATGCCATTGACGTCAAACATAAAACGCCCCTCCTTTTTGGGTTGGGTTAAAGTGTTAAAAAGCTCGTTCTCACCTTTGATCTGAAGGTTGATGGAGTAGGTCTGCGCCGTGCCGACACCGTTGCTGACCTCGCACGTGTACGAGCCCTGGTCGTCGTAACCCACGCGTCGAATGACCAGCGTCTTGCCGTAGTTGTCCTGCGTCAGCCGGTGCGAGGACAGGATGGTGGTGCCGTTCTTCTTCCACACAACCTGCGGCAGCGGCCTGAGGGGATAACGTTACGTTACAACCAGTTGGGCTACTCCGAAACTCCATTTTCGATGTTCGTGTGGTACCGTCTCTCTCACTCCTCAATTAAGCATCGATTATATCGAGCGAATAAATGCCACGAAGCAACTGACTAGAAAGAGAAGAAACAAAGTACCAGTGGCGAGGCGTCAAGTATACCAGAAGGCGAGCCGAAGGGAATTTAACTAGTCTTTTCCTCTAATTCTGCACAATAAAGCGCCCAACTGTCTTAAAATAGGCAAGCCAGTGGGCATCGAGTTCTATGGACGCCACTGCAAAGTACGTCAGTTAAATCAAAGCAATCCACTATCCGTCCGATTAACTCGTATCCTAATCGCATTACATGGACTGGCACTATCGCGATTCGATATAGTAGGGCTTTAGACTGGAAAACATGGCCTAAGCCGAGCATCTAGCTAAGCTCAGACACTCGATAAAGCCGAGATGTATAAGAGAATTTTACCCGATCACCAGAAATGGGGTTTCTCAATTCGATTGTATGATTTTCCGTTTACTTTTTTGGATATTTTCGGCGGCTATGACACTATAAGTCACAATCGGTGCTAGGATGACAGTTTTTATCAAATTGAAGAAAAACAATTATTGAATCCGGCGTTACTTTGCGGAGGTCCATTTTAATGAACAAAAAATATTTACCTTGCTATTTCGCTACTCACATGCGAGATAACCAAGCCCGTGTGAAATATATATTACTGCCACATAAAACACATAAATCCCACAAACGTAATTAAATTATCCCTTACACACAAACACTGACGCGTTTCGATCCCTCTACGGGGTGGGACATGAGTTGCATTGCATGAAAAACATATATATTTCACACAGGCTTGGTTATCTTGCACGCGAGTAGCCGAGTAGCAAGGAATTTTTTGTTCATTAAAAATAAATACCTACTTGGCATTACTACTTACGTTCCACCATAGATGCAGTAGAGTTCGACCTTCCTCCCGCGCAGCGCCACCTCGTTCCTTCTCGTAGTGTACTGCCGCACCGGCTCGTGCTTGTTCAGCGTCGGCGATATCCCCGTCTGCTGCACGTCCAGATACACCTTGTTACCGAGCTTATATTCGTTCCTGAACAAAGACTTAGCAGCGCAAGTGTACGCGAAGTCCGAACTAGCGTCGAAGCGAGTCACGTTCGAGAACCAAAGGTTACCCTCCGGGTCGAGGGTCATGCGGGAGTTGTTGATAGTTTTGAGCTGGCCTTGATCGCCTTGTAACATCCAGTATACGTTGGGTTTGGGCCAGCCATCCGGCGGGTGGCAGGCGAGTTTGAACGGCAACCCTTCCTGTGCTTTCTCCGTTTTCTGGGCACCATCGGTTTCCTTGAAGGAGTTCAGCTCGGCTTTTCTGACGAAGACCGAGTTTGAGGTGGCGGTACCCCATTCGTTGTACGCGAAGCACTGGTACTGGCCGAGGTCCTCGTCTTTGGGGTTGCTGACGACGAGAGAGCCGCGGCCCGGCTGCTGTGAGATTCGGTTGTCGTAACTCGTGTATTCGAACGGCTTGCCGTTCTTTATCCATCGGTATCTGTTGCGGACAAAGATTTCAAATTAGACAAATCGATTTTTACAGTGGTGACTGTGAACGGGCACTACGTACTTGTACGGGTTTGGGAGGGATAAGCTTTGTCATCGCCAAAACTAACGCGCGCTGTACCCACAGACAAGAAAAGAAATATTATTTTCCGTGATAGTTCAGTTATTATTAGGTACTCGATAACCTTTGATTCAAGAAAAATAGCGGAAGATAGGTGCCGTTCTTACATTACTCTAATAACGTATCTACTTCTACAGCAACGGGTATCTAATTATTAGGTATTTTACAATGCAAAAACTTGCTTGTAATTTGAACAGAAATATCGAGAGTTCAGCCAATTACGTGGCACCTATCCCACACTGCAGGTGTGACGAGATCCTGCTGAGCATTTGGAACGAAATACAAGTTTAAATTTGTTTAGTTAGTTACACGTAAGCACTGATCTGGCAGAAGCACAGATATATTAACTGGATATTTGCGTGTCATTGGGTAAATTAATGATTTAAAGGTCCTTCGACAGCCAGATTTTATACCAACTGCTAAAGTGGCGTCCTGGATGATCAAGAAAAAAATTCAAAAATATATAGTACACCAAATATAACGATGGCGGTAATATCCTGTAAATAAAATAGCAATCATCGGTAGATGTTACAAATAAAGACCGGAAGCTGATATTGTAAACTTAAGTTACCTAAACCAAATGCCGAGGGCAATATTATTCTAAGAAAATAAGCAATCAGCTTGTATTACATCCTGTCGGCTATTTTGTTACTAAATAAATGCGAAAAAACCACGTAAGAAAGAATTTCCTTTAACTATATGTAGGCTGTTTTTCTTTTTCATTTAACCGAGAAACATTCGCGTTTCAATCCAAATGGAACATTAAACCAGCTTAAAATTCAATTTAGACATTTTACGATAATTCGGTACTAAAAAGAGATGAAGTCATGAAGCCCTAGGCGCGATTTATAAGTCCTTATTGACCTACAAATATTCAGCGCGAGTGGGTTTGATGGGTCAGGCTATAAATAAATGTAGGGAGATCTCCGGTACTAACGCGTAGTATTCGTACTTTATTAAACGTTGACGTGTTCCTTAGTCACCGTGTCATATTCATATTCCATATTAGTTATATTACGCATCCAGAAACATCATCCAGGAATGATGTGGAAAATTGAAGCGCCAGCACTCCTTTTTTTTGACTCATCATAATTCAAGTATTTTGGTAATTATTTTTTGTCTTGATTTTTAAGACTTTCAAGCTTTTTGCTGACTTTATTTTACCGTACTTGCATCTTCATACACCCTAAACATGTAAAACTACCAAACTTCTAGTCAATCCAATCACTGGAACATACACTCCAAGTTCAATAAAATCCTCTAAAAAGTAGAAATGCACCGACTGGCTGGTCGTGCGAGTGATAATGATAAATACTAAAACAAACATACAAAACACAAATCACGTCTTCATCCCTTACGGGGTAGACAGAGCCCAAGGTAACAAGACTCAAAGGCCACGCTTAGCATTAGGGCGTATAGGTGAAAAGGCGAATCAAAACAGTGATGGGTTGCTAGCCGTATCGCCTATAACACGATTCTTAAGATTTGGGCCCATTCCCTAGATGGGCTTTTACCATCTGAGCGGGAAGAGAAGCAACTGGTTCTGTTTATTCTTAAAATACTAAAACAATTGAGTAATATGCCAGAAATAAGTTGTCTTCATCTTCATTCAACATCTTTAATCAGCGTTCTGTTCGTTTCATGACAGAGATCAGTCTTTGAATGAAACTAATGAGTCAAGTTGTTCCTTGAAACAGTCGAAGTATTAGGTCAGACAGTCACAAATGTCAAATCAAAACTTGCGTGGGAAGGCATACAACACAAGCAGCAAGCTCACTTCATAATAGGCTAGCTATTGCCGGCAAATTCGTCTGCAACCCGCGAGTACTTAGCATTTTTCCAAGAAGTAGTAGGAATAGTGTAGCATAGGAATAGTCTACATACATAAAAAACAAAATTCTCCTGAGTAAAATTTAAAACTACTCAGATTTCCTGGAGACCTATTAGTTACCTCCTTAACTTCAATCAGTGCTTAATTTATTGAATTAATTGTGTGGTTACAAGCAGTTTTCCTTCTTCGTAAACTGGACAGAATTACAGTTAAAATTCTCGTTTGCTCGTCGTGTTTTTTTGAATAAATTAAACGTCAATGAATCACACGTGATAAAAGCTATTGTATTATATTAATAAATTGATTGCTAATAGTAAGTGTCAGTATGCGGACGGGATACGGCAATCGCTAATGACATCACTCAGACCTCTGGAGATGACTGCATGCGCTGACACACCGGTACCTCAAATAACATCATCGAAATGGACGAAATGAGCAAAATTTTAATATATTATGAGTAATGTGAGACAAAAGAAACTTTGCAGCCCATGAACTCTAAGCCATTCGGGTTTCGAGTACCAAGAGCAAGACAAACCAGAATTGCATTCTAAGAGCTCAAGGACTGTACATTGCTGTTACAATGTAATTAAAATCATTAAGAGTTTTTTTTTAAAAGACTTGGGGTTGTTGTGTTAAGTGACCACTTCAAATGTTTTCCCATAGCAAATTACACAGCTGAGTGGTCGCAGCTTACTTTGTCTGTTGCCAGGTACTTTAAATGAAACACTTAAAAATAAAGATTTATTGACTTAAACGAGCTAAAACTAATAAAAGTTACCACCAAGTAAACGTGCATTTGCGTTTATCGAGGACATAAAGTATTCATCCCTTTTTTGCATTACGCTTTACGACAGAGATAAAAATCTAGCGTTCTCGACCCGGGGAGTATTTTTAGTTGTATACGTCGACGACATTGTGTATATTTACGGTGCGTTCATCTGAGACTGTTTGCTACTTTGCTAAAAGCACTTAGCTTAACATTAGCAACCGTCAAAAGAGCCCGGATGTGCTGACGCGGCATCGAATACGACGATAATGTGACGAAAATTAGGCGTAATGTCCACAGGGACATCGGATGCTTTACTTTGCCCGTGCAATGGAGAATGGACCGGTATGCTTAGAAAATCCCCAATTTGTTTTAAATGAAGAATTTCAGGCAGTTAGATTCCGCTACAGCGTAACGAAGTACAGATCATCTCTGATTTCCAGTCTGCACATTTTTTATTTTCGAGTAGAAAGTAAAAGTTGCACAATATGTATTTACAAAATGGCCGTGGTTCAAGGATATTCCGAAAAAGTGAGCGCTTTAAACTTAACAGTTAAAACGAAACTTTGGCGTCATATCATAAAGCAGCAATCATCCTTGATTTAACATTTGCTTTATGTCACGTTATTATAAACTAAAGGCACCCGTGGTTTTCTGTTTTTGTTTGTGGTCGTCTAACTAGATAAATATGCTGAATAGAATGATACATTTGGTTTGCAATTGTTCAATTCTTTATTAAAATATCCTTAAAGCTATCTAATAAAATAATAACAATAATTTAAAAACATTTAAAAAGGGTATTCCACTTTGCGGTATTTTATTATTATTTTTAAGTGTGGTCAATATGAATAAATACCTATTTACAAACCGATTTTACTTTACAATATTATGCCATCGTTGACGCGCAATCCACAATAGATTCCTTCATACGTACTGTTATTTTATATGTTTCCACTGATTATATTACAGCTTTTAAACAGCTATAAATTTACTATTCGTTTAAATTAAACAAACCGTTTCCTACAGTTTCTATTCTATACGCAAGTAATAAATAGAGTCAAACGACATTGTCACTTACATTTTTTACCATCTCGTAAGTAAGAAGGACATATTGTCGTATTTAATCGTCGGCATTATGTCATAGTTATTTTTACGTCCATGATATCAATGCCATTGACCTTTTACGATCTGCGTCTGCGCTGGACCAGTCGCACGTCGCACGCAACTTGCTCCATGCACATGACATGACCTACTTAGAGCTTTTACTTAGCCTGTAGAATTACCGCAAAGATTGGAAAAGAAAGCGAAGATATAAAAAAACTACACTGCAGGTATTGTTCGTTGATTCGTGGAAACCATCATCAGGATATAATTTGTATCCAATATTGCTTTTGTGACTTTTTTATTTACAGATTTTTCGCAAAAAGGGTCTCTCAGTCCAAACCAGACTGCATACTTACATAGAATTTTGTTTTATCACCAACTTTGATCATATTTTTGTCAAAACAGAGAAATAAAAACAGGTACACTTTTATCCTAGAAAATGCTATAAGTTATGATTACGAAACACAAACTTAAAGGCACGTGTGGCGTATAAGTAAGTGTTGTAATTAACATAAATCTATTGAAAAATAATTTCATATAAGTTGAGCAACCTATACAAAAATATACCACACCTATTGACCTCGTAAACGCCTAAACGAATAAGCAACAAAACTTCGTAATTCATTTCAGAGTGGGTGGAAAACAATTTGAAATTGTGTAACCCCGAAGTATTTTCAGCTGAAGACCGTTATAATTTTGCTTTCACGTGCCCTTGCCGCAGGCGAAAAAGCGTATCTTATAAGATTTCTTATTTGTCGCTAAAAATGGAAAAGTTCATAAAAACACGATTACAAGATCACAACACGACTTTCACGCCTTTTACGACACCTAAATAGAAGTGTAAAGTCAAACTGACATAAATCGAGTTTATAAAGTAAGTTGCCTAATATAACAATAACATCAGCATCTATTTATGTAAATTTCCTAACGTCACTGAAAATTAGGACACATAGAAAAATCCGAAAAGTAAAGCTATGGCCGGGAATCTAACCCGGATCCTCGTCATTCCGTAACGCGTGCTGTACAGTACACTACCCATAGCAGGTAGGTAAGCCTTCGATTTTTTCTATCCGTTACTAGCTGTCACGTGACCTTGTTACTATGCGATTTTTTGTCGCTAAGCGTCATCTGTTTGAACGATGTGTCTGTACGACACAATTACAAACTCACGTGGAACATCTACCGCTCACCAGGGACGAGAGAAGGCGCTGTTTTTCAAATGATAGGTACCTACTGTCAAATCAAGTTTTTTTTTTAATTATGTCTTTATCCAGACTAATCCGGATAATCTAGTTCAAAAATAAAAAGGCGTTATTTGCCTTATCTCTAAAAGGTACGCTCCCATATTAATGGTTTCATGTTGTACGTAGAACAGAGTCAGTTATCCCATCAAGGCGTCATTGGGATCTTCCTCACCATCGTCAGCACTTTCCGCAGCTAATCTGGGATTAAGTTACGACTACATAGGTACACATATCACGTCTTTACCCCTTACGGGGTAGACCGAACTTAAGGTAACAAAACCTTAAGGCCACGTTTAGCATGATTGTGGTAGGATAGGTGGGAATCAAAATAGTGATGGGTTGCTAGCCGGATCGCCTATAACATGATTCCTAAGATTATCGTCCATTCCCTCAACGGGCTTTTAACGTTTGCGCGGGAAGAGAAGAAACTACAACGACAAGTGCTCTATGTTTTTTCTTTACACCCAGACCAGCATGGTAGATTAGTCTTATTGGTACTTTTAACTCTCTCGCTGTAAAACGTTGCATTCATTCATCTCAATAAGTTGTGAAATCCTACGTCCAGACATACGGGCACCTAACGAGATTACCGCGTAAGTGCAGTGTCGGGTTACCGGCGTAGACTGCACTCGAGCCGCCTTTCTTGTAACGTTAGATCTCTAGACCTAGTTTCACCGAAGAATTAGCTAATATAATATAAGCACGATAAATTTTAGTATCTTTAGCTGCCTTTACAGGGATTGTGTCCTAAAACTTGTGAAAGTTTTCGGATACTTATTTCTAGAAAAATCACAAGGAAATTTTACCTTACAAAAACTCGCGAATTTTCTGATATTTTCTTATGTTAACTTCACATTTCATCCACGCAGCAATACCTAAGGGCCCTTACTTACACACTAGAGACTTGTGCGGCGATTTCTCAGCGATTTGTTCATCCATTTGCTCGCCGCGAGATCGCCGAGCATATCGCTGCGAAATCGCCGGACAAATCGCTAGTGTGTAAGGACCCTAATACACTGCTTGCAGTTATGTACAATACAAATATAATTAAATTTGCTTAGTAAATTTTGTCGTCAATCTCCTTGATATTCAACGATTACAATAAAAAAAAAAGTGATTTACGATCACGTTACGATATTAACGTCAATTAGGCACACGTAAAATTGTTATAAATATCACATTTATAATTTACGGTCCTTCAAGTAAATTCATTTCTATATTCTTCAAGAGGATGTATTAATTTGACGGAATGAGATAAGTTACGATGTTCTCTCTTAACCCGTTGCAGAAAATAATCTATGTAGCTCTTAGCTTCAAAGACTTACAGTTTAATTTAGCAAGTTTTTCCCGAGCACTTTCAGTACAGGAATCGCCCCGCGTTATAAAGCACTCAGCATCTCCAAGTTAACCATAATTTATGTGCTCATTGTTTAAATAATTGTGTCAACGAACTCTTGTTAGAATAAAAATGGCGCCCAGCCAGACAAACTGTGCCATACCGATTCCGGCAGCTAATTCGTTAAAGAACTCTCAAGTAACTGCAACTCATACAAAAATTACTTTATTGTTCGCTACTGTTACGAGTTACTGGCAACTGCGGTATCTTTTGCAGTATTATAAAAGTTTTACTGCAGCTTTACTGCTTGAATAAGCCTTCTGTCATTGGCTTGCCAAAAAAACGGTGTAGGTCTCAAGGGTAATTGTATGCATAATAAAAAATAAAAACAATTTAAAAGGATTGTTATACATACATAACAGATTTCATGGGTTATATTTATGGATTGGGTGAATTTATGTAGAATATTATTCAGTTTTGATTGTATCGTGTGAGTTACAATGCAGTCTGGAGTAAAAATAGTCTCAAGGATAGCTTTTTAGTCGTCAACAAGCGTTACGAATAATTTGACAATATTGGCACTAAAGCGTGTAATTTTCGTAGGAAAAAGTTCGATATGCCGACAATGATAACGATACAGGCGCGATCGCAGCTAAGTTTTTTTGGAGAAGTGGTGGGTTCTAGCCAGAAGTTTTATTTTAATTTTATCCTACTAATCCTATCCTACAAATATTATAAACGCGAAAGTTTGTAAGTATGGATGGATGTTTGTTACTTTTTCACGCCAGAACGGCTATACAGATCTAGATGAAATTTGGAACATAGATAGATTACAGTCTGGAATAACACAAAGGCTACTTTTTATCCCGGAAAATTGCGTAATTCCTGCGGGATAGCGATAAACGAATTCTATGCAGACGAAGTTGCGGCCATCAGCTAGTTTTCAATAAAATATTTATAATTACCTTTTTGCACATAGAGTGGTACAGAAGTAGTTTGGAACGCAACTAATTTTAATATAGGTAATCGCTTATTCCGCGGACAACAGTCCTTGTTTAATTCACATGCACCATAACACTTGTTCCACACTTACGAAGTTAAATAAAAAAATTAAAATGATGCTTACTTTGGTGCAGGTTCCCCTTCAGCCTCGCACTCGATTATGAACGGTTTGTCGGCCTCCCCGGGCTGTGCCACTTGAAACAGCAGCTCCTCAACTGTAGGCTGCTTCACTATCCTCGGGGGTGATGTTTCTGTCAGGAAAAACAAATATGTATATAGAACCACACATAAAAGAGTAAAAAAACTAATGAAGGACTAACTAAATGTTTGCATGCAAAATTGTTGCCACATTTAAGCATTTAACATCAAAAATATGCCAGTTTTACGTTACAGGGGGCCGATTTTTGAAAGCACATGAAAGTGGTATAATCTGTATATCTTCAAAACTACAGCTTTAATAAAATTTTTGACTAGTGCACAAGATTAATGAGAGCCGTATCTTTTAAGCTATTTCAAATTCAGCACAATTTTACACCTCTTTCGAGTGGTATTTTCACACAATGTGCTTTCAAAAAACGGACCCCTGGACTCTATTCAAAGTTTGCTTGGTTAATAACTCGAGCAATTATTATTTGATAGCATTTTTTATTTCAAACAGATGTTTTGCACAATTTTAGACTGAACCATGTTTAAGTTTGGGGATTTGATCAAATATAGATATAATAAATGTTTGTGCCGCTAGGCTCATGAAATTCATGTCTACAAATTCAGCTCTTACTCTAGCTCAATGCTATAAAAGGCAGATTGCAAGATTTAGTAGAGAAAAAAAAGTTTGGGGAGGTCTGGTCAATACAATAATGAACTTGTTTATGTGACACTCATTTATTTGTACCTATTGGGTTTGAAAAAATAATGTCTCGTCTAAAAATCTTGTGTAATTCTTCAAGCCAAAGATATGATATGGAATGATGGATAGAATGTGTGTAAATTTCTTCTTTGATTTTATTTATCAACATACTCCATTTGTCATTACAGCCATAGTACAGAGTAGATCACTTAATTATTATTATTATTATTATTATTTTTTTGTTAGAGAGGCCAGACAAAGGGACTAGTGGGTCACCTGATTATGATTATTATGTAAAGTTAATTTAAGAATTCAACTTTCTCTCAATTGGAATAAACATAAAAATTTTAAATATTATGTTTACCATTTCATTCAGAAAAAATATGTATTTCGTATATATGACTAATTCTATGAAATAAAGTCAATTTAGCAGTTGGTTGTACTAGAAATAGAAACAACATACAATGTTTCTTTGCATGTGTAACAGTTGTGTTCACTAAACTTTGAAAATGATCCCATAGAGGGATTGAAACGTGTCAGTGTTTGTGTGGTGTAAAGGATAATAAGGTTTGTGGGATTTATATGTGTTTTATGTGGCAGTAGTGGAAGGAGGGATTGCATGAAAAACATATATTTCTTGTGAGGGCTTGGTTATCTTGCATGTGAGTAGCGGAGTAGCAAGGTAAATATTTTTTATTCATTCTTATGTAGGTATATTAATTTATTTAACAATCAGAAACTAATTTAGCTGCTCTTTATTTCCTCACAAACCTAAAATAGAATTGTGACTTTTTGGCATATATAGACCTGGAAATTTTGATATTATGGTTTATCCTTCAATTTTCAGAATGAATATTTTATTGTGTCACATGCAATTTTGGAAATGAATAAAGCAATACACTAGTGCTTGTGTTAGCTAAACTGTACCCTAAGCAACTGTATCAAACATCAAACCAAGGTCAAAACAATATAGTTTTGTGTCCCACATAAGTCACAAGCCATCAATCAAACACAACTGGAACACAGCATGGTAACAGACCATAGATTCATATTTAAACCATAAAACAGGACTTTACTCATATTTTTAACTTTAGGGCCAATCTTTATCAATGCAATTAGACTCACAGGTCAACTTTCGATTGAGGTTATCAAATTCAGCTTCTATGAATAAGTCTAAATTAAAAAAAACTGAAGATGTTTATTGTTTACTGTTCACTGTTATACATAGTAAAGCAAGTCCTTATTCTGTAGGTACTGATATCAAGATTTTGTGCAGGTATTTAAAGTAAAACGATTTTGCAAACACAAGTTATTGAGTAGTTGGCAGTATAACAAGCCGAGCCTGTGTCTAAGGCTTGGCTGGGAGTTGAATGCACTAAATTGCAAAACAATTGTATTGATAACAATACGTTAAGGTACGTGCTAATATGTAAATACTTACGGAGCGCCGATGTGTGCGACGCGACCGCCGCCAGACATATCAGCTTTAGCAAAGTGCCCATGGTGCAGTCGGCTGTCTCGTTTATCTAACAAGAAACCAAACAAACTGTTAAGCACAACACATTTCCCCGGCACACATGTTCACCACACTCGATGACCTAATCCGAATAAAGCTTGCCCGTAATGACAACACCCACTAAAAATAGTAACAACAAAATCACTAAATTGCCGCCCTGTTATGACACAAGAAGCTCCTCAACAACATAATAGGCAATCACCGGGCCTTTAACCGTTCCAATTGCACTGGTTCACGAAAAACTAACGCCGGAAAATCAAATAATTTCTTTCTTTTACGAGACGGTAAATCGATAATTGCATTCCTGTAACGATGACACCAACTCGAGCACAAACTTATTATGTATCAAAGTACTACACAAATATTACCTAAATTCCTGCTCTATAATAATATCATCGCGGTAAAACTAACTGAAATAAAATAACAGATTTATAGGCGGGGCCTTTGAGATTTTAGCTGTCGTTCGTTCATAAACGGTTCAATGACTGACTGGTAATGCATAGACAAAGTTTACTACTTGAAATGCGGCCATGACAAATGCTGTATCTTGCTCTAACTTCATGCATAGTAGTTTTTGTATCCCGCTCTTGCAAAAGCATAGACAAGTATTTAGAGAACGTTGATGCGTTCGAATCAAGCTCGAATAACAAAAAATATTAGTCGTGGTTTGATAAATATTTTGATAATAAAATCCATAATAAATATAAAAAAACTGAGGTGATAAACGTCCAAATAGACATTTTACTCTTACGTGAATAAAATAATTTATGAGCCCATCCAAGCTTAACTTATGGTTAGGTTGTTTTAGTAACACTTGTAAAAAACCGCGTAATTTTGAATATACACAAGCTACAACGAAATTTTATTTTTATTTTTTCCAGTTGAATGTCTTGTATTTGGTCTGATAACAAAAAGGTTATATTCGATAAAATTCTACAATTTATTTCAACCTTTTCAAAAAGGTCGGAGAAATAATAATATACACTTTCTGACGTTTTATTTTATCGTGAAAATTTTGTTAGGCCTAAGAAGTACAGAAATATTTTTTTAAAACTGGAACGCAAGTTATTTCATAAATAAATTTTTTATGTTGTTTTTCCATCAGTCTTCTCTGAATTGATTTTGATACTAAGTCACTAAGAGTTGGTTTACTATAACTCTAAATGAGGCTACTTTGAAACCTTGCTAGCTGCGTGATCTTCAATTTTAATTATGTGTAAGTATGTAATTCATTTTTTATCTTTATTCTTTAGTATAAAAGTTACCTAGCCATACCTATTAAGTCTTCTTTTTCAGGTAATCGAGATGTTTCGTTAAAAAAACGTCATAGCTATCATGAATCCACAACCCAAAAAGATTCTACGCACACGGGTTCCTCTTGCAAATCCGATGTCAACATAGTCCTATTCAGCGATTACCAAAGCCAGGACAGCGGTCGCGACTATTCCAAAGCTGGACAGTTACCATCTTCAGAAAACAGCGGTTGTGGAGAGTACTATAAGAGATACGAGCATGATGCGACCCCTGTTAAAGATGACACGGACACAGGCTCCCGCGATGTCACATCCAGCGAATCCGATGGAAAAGGAGATCGACTGCCTCTCACTGAATCACATCTTGTCCATCTCGAGAAAAATATAAACAGTAATATTTCTCAGGAAACTAGTTCATCCTCGTATACGCTGGATTCCAGTGTCAAATTCTTCAGAACCACAGTAGAGGAGATTTTTAATAAATTTTATGCAAATATGCGTGACTTTGAACTGTACAAACAGAGATATCGAGAAATACTGAACAAGAACCGCGAGGAGTCGGTTGAAGAAATGGAAGATTTTATTAAAGACATGATTCATCACATCATGTCTTCGGAATCTTCAGTTTTTAATGAGAGTCGTTTGTGTCAAGTCACGGATAAAGGTACCAGTGCAAGTCCAATGGATAGCCCCAAAAATGGTTCGCTTTTGCATGATTTTAATTCCGTTGTCGAATCGTTTAAAAACGATAACTACTTGACTGATTCCACGGCGGATGAAAAGGGTTGCTTGGGTAAACAGGAAACGAAAAACAAAGTCAACGAGGACATATTAAGAATTTTCCTCGTATCGGGAAACCCATTTGTCGAAATCAAAATGAATAATCGCAAACTTTTATCTGAAATCAATATTGATTCGCGGGGAGAGCATAAATCGAGCATTCAAGCAGTGTCTGCCGAAGACATCAAAAGGGTCGCTGCAAAAAAGTTACAGCTAGAAATGTACGAGCGCCAACAATCCGAACTAAATACTAGCCGAATTTCGGATAGAGATATACCAGTTAAAATTTCTTTCGCCAAGAAAAACATACATTTAAACCAAGATTTCGATCACGAGTCAGACCAAAACGAAAAATCTTTCATATCAAAAATCTGCAGTTACCTGTGCAAGAGACTGCGCAGAACCTCAATCATCTGAACGTTACTTGTTTTGATATAATAAAACTCTTATAACCATTGATTATTTTATTAAAGACTAGAGACACTTTTATACCAACAAAGTTATCATGATTCACTATTATCATCGTAATTATCTAGGTAATACCACTTGATTTTGGTTATGTGCTTGCAGAGTAGAATAGCGAATTCCTTTTTCATATGTAAAAATTCTCTGATTGTCGCCAGGTCGAGCATGACAAAGGCTTCCCCGTCGATTTCTTCCTCTCTCATTTTTTCTGCTAGAACCTTGCAATCATCCGTGCTGCTGAGGTACGCGTACACGTCGTCCACAGACCAGTCGAGGGGATTGGGAGACAATTTCAGCCTCCCTTTTATCCAGGACGCTGCCGTGTTCTTTTCAAACAACTTATTGTCAGACGGCAATGGATCGTACGTTGTAAATTTCAATTTCTTTAGCTCTGGTTCTTCTGAATCCGACACATCCGAAATGTTTTTAGCATCTCTCGAATTCGAGCTAGTATCGTTGCTCTCATTTTCTGAGTAGCTATCATGATTTTGTTTTTTGTTTACGCATGTGTTGCTGTAAATCGTCTCCACGTCTTTCTTGTTCCAGTGAGATTCTTTCATTTGTTGGGCGAAGTTTGGGAGTTTCGCGCCACGAGTTTTCATTTCTAGTTTGGGATAGTTGTTTTTGGGTTCCCTTTTCCTCCTCTGACCCCTCTTGTACTCCACACTGTCGGGAGAGTTGGGCCGCGTGCCGGATTCGGACGGCGGCGTGGATCCGGCGCTGTGCTCGCTCTGAACGGACTCTCCGTCCTTATTGCTTTCTGTTTCTTGAGATGGTTGTTGCTCCTTCTCTTTTTTCTCTGGTACTGCCTTTTTCTTCTTTTTCCTCCCGTTGAGGCTACCTTTTGGCCTGCCGCGACGCTCTGTAGTATTATCTAAAAATAGAATAATAATAAAATATAGAATTTCATTAATTAAGTAAAATAATTTCCTATCTCAGATATACAACACTTACGGAAAGTAGACTTGTCAACTTGCTGGCAGTTCTGCGGGCACATGTTGAAGTATTCCACCGGGCCGAAGAGGCAGGGACACGCCTGCATTTTGACGCACACGTCACGACAAAATGACGCCACCTGGTCGGTAGTCGTCGCTATGGGCACATACGCGTGATACGTACTGGACTTGAGTCTGCAAGTAAAGAAATAACTTCAGCAATCGAAGCCAACACAGCTGGTAATGTATATATATTAATGTGCAGTTGTAAACTTACTTGGCTCTCAACATTTCGAGCCTCATTCCCTCTTCCGGCGGTCCCTCGGTCTCCCAATCCTTGAGCAATTTGGCTGGCTTATATGACGCCGATATCATTTTGTTTAACACCTCCTTCAGCACCAGTGACAATGGCCCAGGCCCAACATGCTTTGGAAGCTGTGACAACTTATTTCTACTGATTGTAGGACCCGCATAGCATTTGTAATTGAAATAAATCCTCTCGCACCACTCATCTGTAGATTTTTTTGGTTCTTCTTTAGGTGGTTTGGCATCTTCTACTTGTTTAGGAGGCTCTTTCACAGCATTTATATCAGGTATGTGTAGTTCATAGTTGTTGCTGTCACACCAGCCTACGGGAAACAGCAAATCGCTGTTTTGCGCGTACCAAAACTTTTCCTGGATTGGGATCAGCTCCACGCAAACCAAGTGTTCGACTATAGCGTCGACAGTCGCAACATGGATCTCTTCATGCTTTTTAGTGTTAACAGCCTCCAACTTCATATTAACTTCCATTCCTTTTATTGGTTCTTTGTCTCCAAAGCAGTACTTGGGAGCTGGCACTGATGATGTCATGGAAAGGTATTCATCCCAATCAAAGGCACCCTCTTTCCAAATCTTAGGAGCTTTAAAAGTAAAGTTCTTTGCTCGAGCCCATCCTATTGGGAAAATGTATGGATGCATCGAATCACAGAGCCATGCTGCTTTGGAGTCCTCGTAATCGTCGGCATTGTCATCTATGATGACTAAGAAGTGCAGGTTGTTGAAGACTTTTAGAACGGTTGCGGGGCGGATTGTCGTCATGTCGTTAGGGTCTAACGCTTCTAGTTTCATCCCACTAATGAAGTTATGGGGTTCAAAATTTGGATTAGGCTGAAATTAAAATTAGACAATTAGTCAATATCACATGGTGATGTTGTATGTAATGTAAGGCAGAATGATGTTATCAAGAAATACCTGGAATAAATCAGCTGGTGTTGGCTCTTTAATGGATTCCTCAGCACTTTGTCTAAGTTGGGTACTCAGTTTGTTCTTACATAAGAACTTGTTGACTTTGCCTGGATATTTAAACTGCCATGGTGATCCCTGCAAATCAAAAACCAGATTATTCTCCAAATCTAGGTATTAATTAGCGAAATAAAAATATGGACATGTCTCTAAAAGTAACAAAGCAAGAATTTTGAGAAAAGAATAGGCTTTTGAGGACCCTAAGACCTAATGCCTTGTTGTCACAAACTCATAGCAAATGTAGTAGAGCCATCTGATAATACACTGTAATTATATTAAATACATCCTAAAATACAGAAAAACACTGAGGTGTAAGAACTGACCTTGTTGGTAACATAACCAAAGGTGTTGAGTCTCGGGTTGGAGAAGAAGATCCAGATCTGCTCCAGCTCTGGATCAGCTCCATCGTAGCGCAGCAGCAGACGCCCTCCGACATTCTCACACACCTGGAAGGTTTACATGATTTAGTTCATGACGCGCATTAAAATCCAGAGGAGAAAGAAAGAAAGAAAAAATATTTATTGCCACAAAAAGAAAAACAAAAACCGATAAGTCGAAGCCGCGCAGCAAGCGGCGCGGCCTCGAGGCTGGATTTCAAGGGGCGTTGATGATGATGATGATTATATGCTGTAGTCTCTCAGTGGAGAAGGGCTTGCAGTAGGGACTTCACGCACCATGGCCCTATGGTTTGGCTTCATAAGGTCCTTGCCAGAGTTTAATATTTTTATGTAACTTTTTGTTTATTTATTTAGGTTGCATGTGGTAGTACCTTGCCTCCCTTTCTCGTGCAAAAAGAAGGAATGAGCTTAGGTCTTTTGAGGCAGACTACTAAAGAGATGTTACAAGATAAGAAATGAACTTGTTAGGTTAGTATTTCCAAACACCCCAGCAGTCTAAAAACAAGTAAAATATATGTATACTGAAAATATAGTACTGAAATGCAGCATACATTTGTTAGCAAGAAGATCAATAATTAATCATGTAACAAAAAGTTTGCAGGAGCATCTGGACTAATTACCCTGGTCTAGCTGAATATAAATAAAAATTACAACTTACAGTGGCGCTCCAATATTTGTAAGGATCAATGATGTTCTGGACCTCCACTTTCATTCCAGTCTTTATTCTATCAATCGGAGACAGTCCTTTGTTATTCAAGGCCTCCAAGCACACTGACTGCCCATCTAGCAGAGCTTTCTTCATGATATCTATAATGGAGTCTCCATATTTCTCATTGATTTCGTCAGGGGGTTCAATAAGCTCATCATATTTTCCGCACCAGCCTAATGGATGCACTTTGGTCTTGGACATGTCACACCAGAAGTCAGACTCGGCTCCTATGAACTTGATCCTCAGGAGGTGGCCACAGACCATTGTGATTTCGGCTATCCAGTACACATCTGGATTGCTCTTATGGCAAACTTCCAGAAGCATTCCTTGCTTGATGCCATTATACAAGCTTGCTTCCACCTAAATTTATAATTAATTAATTTCAATTTAAATTTATCAATTTAATGATGCAAATTAAACACAGAATTGTAATTCAACAGGAGGAATACCCTTAAGTATTTTAATTTTAAAATTGCTTTTGTGTTGTAATTTACACCTGCATTTTATACACTCAAAAGTCATACAATCATTGAACATATTAAATTTTTAGGATTAAGTTTCAGACCAAATGTCAGTAAACAAATAGTAAAAATTTACCACTGGCTTAATAAATGTCTGTATAAACCACAAGTCCATTTAATTTTGTTCAAAAATATAGCAGGCAGGTACAAAATATTTTTTAGATCAGGATTAAAACTGATTATATTTTGAGTTACTTGAATACAATGACATCTTACTTATTTTATGTTACATTTGATTACGACATCATTTTTTACTCAATACAAAACAAAAGTAAGGAAAACGTTACAAGACTGTATTTTCCTCAAAACATTACTGTGGTACTTACAATAAAGGAATTTTTTAAACGTTTACAATTCCGACCTGCTTACCCATTATGTTTTAGTTAGAAACGCAAATAATTCACAAAAATTATAGCCTTGCCAATAATGTGTAAATTTAGAAACACCACGAGCAAGTTGCGCTTGCTTGTTCTTACAGCATCAGTAAGTTGTGTAATTAAATCTTTTAACTAAAATATCGTGAATATCTTAATGTAGTTTAAGGAATGAATAATATTTTAATACACACACTTTCAAGCTGGTTTAAAGGTCAATTTTTTAAAAAGGCAAACTATCAGCAATTTAATAAATCGGCCTGAACAGTATTTTCGCAACTTTACTTACATGAGAAAATAATTCTTCTGGGACTGCAATACTTTTGTTGGCTTCCAAATAATCGTTCCAATCGAATTCTTCCATAATTACAAATAATCATACATAATATAGGTCAATGAATGAAATTAATTACACAAAAAATAAAAGTACTGGAACGGCCGAACTTGTACGAATTTCAATGAAAATCACACATTTCATTATTCAATAATTCTATCTCTTTTTTCCGGTAGAATTTGTATTGTGCCGTTTCACTTGAAGTACATATACTTTTTGGTACAAATCTATAAAGACAAAGGAAATAAAACACGCAGCCACCATAGAAATAACTAAACGTTTTGAATTCGTTTTGAATTTTTTATATTTGCTGTTTATACACGTATTCTCATACTATAATTACTTATGTGTTTCGCTGTATTTTACTAAGAGACTCAAACAAAACAATAATTTTACTTTATGATTTTTTGTATTTATTTTTACGGTTTTACCTGTAACAAATTACCGCTACACCACGCATAACATCTACCCCGCCCCCATAACGTCAGCTATGGGCTATGGGTGGTGTAGCGGTATAGCACGTATCACGGAATCATGCAGTTGCGTAGCTACCTAGAGACTAGGCGGGGCAGTGCCCCGGGGCTCAGAGGGCCCTCGAATCCTTACCAGAAAATCTCGATCGAACTATTATTATTAAAACGTAACCATTTTAGATAGTAGTGGGGCCCCATTTTTTTATTTGCACCAGGGCCCTTGGTTACCTAGCTACGCCACTGACGGAATGATGAGAATCCGGGTTCGATTCCCGGCCGTAGCTTTAGCTTTCAGTTTTTTTTTTATGTGTTTTGTTTGTAATTCTTTTTACTAAGAGATTTAACTTTAATGTTACTGTAATCATCGTAGCACAAGTTATTATTAAAGTCATGTCGAGTAAATTGCGTCGCGAGAAACATAGCGCGATGCACGATAATATCATATAAATAAAAATAATAATTCATTGCAATATAAATACATAGCAATGTGCGTTTCAAAACAATGTTTCCTACGTTTTCTGGAAAAATAGACTTGGCTGTACTGCAGTAGATCTCTTTGCCTTTCCTTTATGGCAGAATTCAGAAAAATGTATCATTCCGTCCGTCATAGGCGTCATATTCCGACGTATCTCTTGGTTTAGTAGTCTGTGATTCCGACTCCTACTATACTATCTCTCTAATCTGTGATTCCGACAAAACGTCAGAAACTCAGAACGTCACACTCGTATCATACGCTTTTGTAATCTCACAACAATAAAAATTCTGGAGTCCCAGATGTTGGCTGCAGACAACAGTGACGGCAGTGAACTAAAGTGACTTTTTGGTGCAGTGATCGTAAAAAAATAGTGCTAATACAAAGGAAACTCATTATGTAAATACTTTCTCCTTCTACTGAACAATTCCATTGCGACATCGAAAATGAATTTCATATCTACGGGAGCCTACACTCTAGTAGACAGCTCGAGCGATGAAAACTGTATGCTAGTGAACCAGACGCACAACTCGTTCATAACAAACGCTTACAACGGTATCCCTCAGACTCTGATATTGAATTTGATAGCATGGGTATTCCTGATTGGATTGTTTACCGTTCTGAGACGGACGGCGTGGAATTATGGACGCATGGCGCTCGTGCAGAGGTCGAAGAGTCGATGGACCAACTTGTTCTATCGCCGTGGGGACGGGGACGCGCTCGTGGAGCGCCGCCACAGTGTAGATGAGGCGCTGAGTATCGACCAAGGCTTCTTTGCTTGGCTGCCCGCCGTGTTCAAGGTCACGCGGGAGCAAGTGCTCGCCAAGTGCGGACCCGACGCTGTTCACTACTTATCCTTCCAGCGGCACGCCATTACACTCATGTTTATCGTCACTCTTATCTCCATCGGAGTTATCCTGCCTATCAACTTCCAGGGCACGAACCTCAATGTAGACATTGGTACCTTCAGTCGAACAACACTATCCAATTTGAATGGTAAGTCAGCATGGCTTTGGGTGCATACAGTTATATGCATTCTGTTTCTACCTTTGTCTATCCTTATAATGAGGAGGTGCACGGGCCGCAAGCCTTCCCCGCCTAACATGACTGGGACAATCATGATCTCCAATATATCAAGATCAGATAGAAATGAGGCAACCATCAGAGCCTATTTTGGTCACAACTTCCCACACATACAGATTGTGGACCTGCGGCTTGCTTACAACATCAATCAACTGAATGATGTCCAAGAAAAGAGAGAAATGGTAAGTGAAGCTCTTATCTATACTGATACATACTTTAAAAAGACTGGAAAGCGGATTACTGTAAAACCTACCCTGTGTGGACCAGAATTGGATGCCTTGGAATTCTACACGAATGAAGAGAAGAGATTGAAGGATGAAGCCAAGAGATGCCGGGCTATTGTACTCAATGATCCTCTGGGGATCGCCTTTTTAACCTTACCCTCTTACCAGCTAGCTGAACATGTGATCAATCACTTCACCCTGCACCGGGGATGGGTTCTGTCTCATGCTACCAACCCAACTGATATCATCTGGGAAAACCTGAGTGTGCAGCCTGGCATCTGGTACCTCAAAGCTATTGTGGTCAATGTCTTCCTTTTTATTGTATTGTTTTTCCTGACCACACCAGCTCTTATTGTCAATCTATTCAACAACTTCAAGATCGAGTCTACAAACAAAATCGGCGGCGTGATATTTGAGTTCCTTCCGACGCTTCTGCTGTGGACGATGGCGGCGGTGATGCCGGCTATCGTTGCGTTTTCTGATAAATTTTTGTCCCACTGGACGAAGTCGCAGCAGAACTATTCGATCATGACAAAGACTGTGTCCTATCTTCTCCTCATGACCCTGATCTTACCGTCGCTCGGGTTCGCCAGCGCGGAGGCGCTGATGCTGTGGACGCTGGTGTACCACAAAAACGACACGATGCGCTGGGACTGCGTGTTCCTCCCTGACAAAGGCGCGTTCTTCGTCAACTACGTCATCACTTCCGGATTCATCGGTACCGCGCTGGAACTGATCCGTTTCCCGGAACTCTTCCTCTACGTGTTTTATCTGCTGCAGTCGAAATCGAAAGCGGAAAAGAGTTACGTAAAGAAAGCTATTCTTTACGAGTTTCCGTTCGGCGTGCATTACGCGTGGAGTCTCGCGATTTTCTCAATCACGATGGTGTACAGTTTGGCCTGCCCGTTGATCTCGCCCTTCGGGCTTGTGTACTTTATGTTCAAGCATATTGGGGATAAGCATAATTTGTATTTCGCGTATGGGCCGAGCGACATGAGCGGGGTCGGAGGAGGGAGGATACATTCCACGGCAGTGCGGCTGATCCGCGTGTCGGTGGTTCTTTTGCTGGTCAACATGGCGGCCTGGGCGGCGCTGCGGGCCGGGCTGACGGACGCGCGAACTATCATATTAATAATGGCAGCGATAGTTGCATTCGGGACGTTCCTACTGCTAAGTCCATTCCCGAGCTGCACTCCACCGGCGCCTCTGCAAGAGGAGTCGAGCATCCGCTTTCAGGAATACGTGGCGCCGGTCCTGTCGAAACCCCTTGACGCCACCCCTATTACGACCCCTACGACACCCAATTACGGCGCCTCATCTCCTGTCAGCAACCACGCGTACAGCCCAGGACCCATAAACATATAAGCCTTAGCGAATTCAGCACCTTATCGACATACAAATATAATTATTTGTGATACTGCATATCTGCCGATAAACCCAGAAATGGTTGATGTTGATAACGTTTCGTTCACGGTGCGACTAATGGACGTATATGGTTATTCATTAATGTAAATAATGCAATATTTTTATAAATAATAATACAAATAGTTTAGATTTTATCCGCAGATTAGTAAACACATTTTGCTGTGTTTAGGAGAAGAATTATTTGAAATGTAACCGCTGAGTTATACGGCCAGTCCCGCGGAGACTTGTTATCTACACAATAATTTAAACGGGTTTTCTTTGTGATCACTCCTTGATCGATGTTCGGTCTGCCTGTCAGCTTAAAAAAATAGAGATTAAATTAATGCTTTATGTTGTAAATAATAATAGATCTTTTCCTTATACATATATTTATTGTTATTATTTATAAAGTGTTTTTTGTCTATCATCTCGAGGCTATAGGAAGGCTGTAGAATGACTTTCATGAAATGGATTTTTATATTAATAACGAGTTCTTGCACAACAAAGACATATTATGGCAGTTGTATATAGAATTGCTAACAAGTGACAAGCAAGACGCACTCTTTCAGTACAAATGCTAATGTTCAAGCGTTGCCAACTAACGTATATCTAAAAAGCGTTCAACTGCACCATGTCTATTAAACGAGATGGTGAATACTGCCCGCATCCGCTTTGAAGCATTCAACCAATTCTCACACAACACAACGCTCCTCACCAGTGTTTGATACGCGTTGCGTTTCTACGTAATAGTCTTCATGCAATCAAAAGGTGTTTATTTCCAGAAAGTACTATACGATATTTAGTAGACTACTTATACTCCTTTGATCAAATTGGCTATTACGCGTCGTTCTAACCATTAGATAAACATGGAAAATACAAACGCTATTAAATGACCGTGGGTGATAATTCATGCTAAATTTAGGCTATTCGACTGTTTTGTCTATTTGTCTCCCAACTAGCAACAAAGGCCTCTTTTCTTTCATTAATTAATGCAACTTTTCCACCAACTAGGTGGTACATGTTATTCAGTGATACGCAATGCAAATGTTTGTAACTCTATCCTGGATGTTGGTCACTAACCTAACATAGTTATGCCTACTCCAATTAGTTATCATATCATACTACTTAAAGCTACATCTGATTAAATTGTACTTTGACAGTGCTAACTATAACAATTGGTTGATTTTGGTACTTTCATTGAAAAACATCCAAATAAGGTGCATTGGGGTAAATTCGAAATTGGGGGAATTTTGAAAATCGTGGATATCCACTAAACGAGAGACAATTCCATAATCTGGCAACGCTTACAGGTAAGCGTTACTAGATTATGTAATTGTTCCCCGTTTAGTGGATATCCACGAGTTTCGAAATTCACCTATTTTCGAATTTACCCCAATGCATTATTTATAGTGGGGTTTCTAAATAAATGTAGAGTGACACTTAAATTTTCACGATAATGTGCAAGTTTGTAGCTACAATCGTTATTCGCAAATTATCCGTCAAGTTTCACAAGTTAATCATTCGTAATCGATACGTTGATATGATAAATCGCTTAGTATTATAATAATAAGTGAATACGCAACGTGACTCATGTGTCCCAAAGGGCTCTGATCTAAGGCGTTGGAAGTTTCTTAGATTGATTCAAGGTCCATACCATACACCTCATGGCCGTCCGATCGGTACGGCAAACTAAATGGAGAATGGATCTTTACATTGAGATTCATTTTCACTGTAAATAATATTTGTTTATACGATTTTTGGATCTCCATATGTTTTGCAACAAAATGGGCATGTACGCAGCATTAACAAGTATCTTGCTATTTATACTATTGTATTGATCAGGTTTCACAGCGGATACTCGTTAGGTGATGTCAATTGAAAATAATGCGGGAAACCTTAGAACCTGCACTAGTAGAGTAGGTGCGATCGTCCTTACAATCAAACGTTGTTAAGAGATGCTAATGGTCTTAAATATTAGTGATTTATTTTTACAATTGATATCTTTTTAAACATCGCGTGCACGAACCTCTTGGAAGCTCGGATTTGTAAAATTATTGCGTCGCTTTATAAAGAAACCATGTCTTTGTGACTAATTAGAACAAAGCCCACAAAACTTAAAGTACTTACATTAAGCTAACAAAACAAATCTAAGCATAAACAGGATGAACTCCAAAACAATTCCAGAAATCGATAGCCTCGTCAAGCCACGTGAATAATTTTTCCAACCGAATGACTAACTGTAACGCATAATATGTACGAAAATGCGATTATACCGTGTTGTAAGCGGACTGTTGGCTCTGCCGAATATTAAGCCTGTAACAGCAAATACGAGCTGTATCCATTCCTAAAGAGAGCTATAAGTCATTAATGAAGTCTCGAAAACAGCGAAGAATAAAATAAACAATTTGTATGTTTTAAAGTGACAGCAGCGATGACATCATACCTAGTTATGTTATGTTTATACCATTCCTGCCTGACTTATTCAGTCAATGTGTGTGTTACATTACATGCTTTGTACTTTGTTTTATTTCTTTTGTAGAGCACACAAGCTGTAATTTCCTTTTGTTAATCATAGTAGTATCAGCCTTACTTAACCAAAAATTCATGTCAGTCATCAGGTCATGTACGGTCAAGTGCAAAAATAAGTATTGATAGGAACTTCTCAAAAATATGTCCCACGACCTTATTACGCTGGTGTAAGAGCGTATGGTACTTATTTTTGAATCTTTGTCTAGATACATATTATTACACTTGACTGTACCTACCTACCAAATGAAAATAATACGTAAAAATAGAAAGCAGGTTGAAAATAATAAAGTTAAAGTTTCGACTAATTTTTGGAACGATTTACATACCTACTCATTTCATTATCGTTAGTTTAATATTGAATTACTAAATTCGAACATTCCAACAGCTCGGAAAAGACAAAAGATAGACTTAATAACTGTATGATTTTTAAAATGCAAGAAATGCATTCGCCGTTTTGGGAATAAGAGCGACAGAAAGTCTTAAAACTGCAGTTTACAGATGCAAACCGTTGCGTTATCGGTAACATTCACTTAACGTTCATTGTTGATTAATGATTTGATAGTAATCGGCCGTTTCACTTTGCGTTAGTGAAACTTAACACAATCCTTCAACTTTTCTAGTTGCTTAAACCGAAAGAGCTAGGCTAAATGGTAACCATTCCCAGAATTCAACTGCATCGTGCCAGATATGCAGTAGGTCAGACAGCACGATGTTAATTATCTCGACTGACTTCTAACTTGTTTAAAATCAAGTTGCGTAAGGTAACAGTGAGCTACTTAGCTTAGACGAGGTTTAGACCGGTGGCTGGTCACAGAACGCCTCCATTTTTGTACCTGAATCAAGATTGTCTGCCACGGCCACGGAACCATGGAGCGTGCCGCACAAGGCCCAACCTTCAATATTACTTGCTTTCACTCGGGCTGATTCACGCTAATAATCAGTTTCGAGTGCATTGCAGGCTGTTAAAAAACTCGGAAGTTATACACGCTGGTAAATCGTCGATGTATAAATGCGCTCAATTAGGTACCTCTATTAGCGTAGTCTGAATGTGCCGTGACATTCCTTATGCAATTGAATATTAGTGATAACACTTGCCTTTTATTATTACTAATTGTTAATTTGAAGCACTATTTATTATCGCCATGAACTCCTTAGTCTCTTTAATGTAAATGTAGAGCCATCGGTGGAGGGGTCTTACTATCCTTACTGCAAGAACCAGTAGTCGGCACTGCAATAGAATGGAAATGTAGCAAGTTCGCGTCCTTTTCCGTAGGTAGACTAACGACGATGTAAGTCTAACATCATCAGCTTCAGGTATCTATCTAGTGCATTATAATTATAACTGGTTTTGTAGTTCAGGGAAATTGTGTTTTGTTTGGGCACAAAGTTAACGACTTGGTGTCGTGACTTATCAAACGTGTGCTTTGGGCTAGCAGTGCTAGCACTAAAGAGAATATAATCATATAGTTACCTAATCAATTTTAATTTGGCAAACATGGCACCGCACCTAATTTCATTTGTCATGACCACGGAAAAGGCGCGATCAAAATTTAGAGACAGCTATAAAATCAATTGTTTGTTTTCGTAAATTTTACATAGTTTTTGACAAATCATTGATATAAGTTTTGGTGTATTTCTTGTTTTTGTCATTACGTAGGTACTTTAGTCTATATTGGCTGCTGTATTTTAATTGCATTCGATGATTACAATTTTCTATAATTTAATTGTTTTCGCAATTAGGTAAATTCATTATGTTAACGTAGTTTTTACGAGACTGTGAGTTGCAATTAGGTCAATTAGAATTTAATCCTATTATTAAATTTTAATTGGCCCTGCTACCACAGTAATATATAAAAAACATATTTGTGATACTAGATCGATTTACCACTTTATCTATTTGGGTGTGTATTATTTTGGAAATCGATTTTAGCGTTTTATAAATAAGATTTATAATTTTGTGGTTATGGTTTTTATTTTAACAACGAAATGTGTTTTGGCTAAAAATCGCATTAATTAACTTGTGTTAAAATTATGTAACTTAATGCCAGGCTCATATTAATATAGGCACATAATTAATTTTAGTCATGATAATGCAATAAATTAACTTTAACTTAGCACTTAGTTTAGCTAAATTTGTTTTGCACTGGTTGTTTTACATTATGTATTATGTGTATGTGTACAAGCAGCTTTGAATAAACTTGTTTTTACTTTGTTTTAGTTTTATTTGACTCAAACCCAGTTACGTACGTATCGTGCTGTATTATAACTTTAGTTTGCTTTGGTAATCATCAAGTAAATAATGGCCGGACAAGCCATTGTTTTGCTTGTTTTATAGCACGGCAGGACAAGGTTATACGAAGTTGAGAAATATCTAAAAAAATATTAGTCCAATATCTCAGTGTCATTCTCCTATTTAATTTTATGACGGCACCGCCTCATATACATATAAGCATCGCCCTATATCCTACTAATATTATAAATGTGAAAGTTTGTGAGTATGTTTGGATGTTTGTTACTCTTTCACGCCAAAACGGCTGGATAGATCTGGATGAAATTTGGAACATAGATAGATTATGGTCTGGAATAGCACATAGGCTAATTTTTATCCCGGAAAATTGCGTAATTCCTGCGGGATAGCGATAAACGAATTCTATGCAGACGAAGTTGCGGGCAACAGCTAGTATATTATATACGTCCATTGCTTCAATGCAAAAGCAACCTCCGTTCAATTAAGTTTAGGTTCAACTTAAGGCATCGCAATAAAGAACTCTGGCGTATGGGTGACGTCTCTTGTATTTGATAAACGTACCTACTCGTGCAAGCACATCACATACTATTGGGACCGTGCGCAACGACAGCGCCACGTGACAGGCGGCCATTATGGACAATATTGTCACCGCTGTCAAACAAGAAGTAAGTAAATATTGTGAAAAATATTAATGAAATCTTGTGTTATTTTACTATATTCCACAATTTTGGACAATGGCAGTTAGTAACATTATTGCCAATAATATTAAAATTGTTGTTTTCAGTGAAATTTTAGAAGTTAGGTAACTTACTTTTTTTTTCTTACGGCAAATATCCACTTATTTCTTTGGTCTCGTTTCCACCATGGTCTTGGAAATTGGTAAAATTTACAGTCGCTATTCTTCTTGGTGTTATTACAATTCACAACAACACATCTTTACCAGGACCATATTTTTATCTCAAAAACGATTAGAAAATGTTTACTGCAATATGGATTTGACAGCTCAAGTCAGTGACAAAAATGACAATTTAAGCCGTAGCGAGCGCTGTGATCGTTTAGGCTACCCCCTCCACCCGCTTTGCACTCTGCCAATTGCAGCATATAATATGCTGAACTTTGCAAGGCGGGTGGGGGTGAGGGTGACGTCTTAGATTACGGAGAGGCTTAGATATTTTTTGAAAGAAAGAAAGAAAGAAAGAAAGAACTGTTTATTTGCTAGAACACGTGGAAAAGGATGTTAATTTAGCGCTGGAAGCAGTATTCAGCCGATACATCAGCATGCAAATTATAAAATACAATAAATCTGATGAAATGTCACAAATTAAAAACTAAAATTAACTAATCATTGCCTAATTTACATTAAATTAAATTAATTACATTTTGAAAAATCCATGAATTCCTTAACACTATAGAAACATTGTTCTTGCAACCAAATCGTCAATTTATTTTTAAAATCAAGACCATGATGTAGTGCCCGCAAATCCCCCGGAAGATTATTAAAAATTTCAATAGCCATGTTAAAGGCATTCCTTTTGTAAATGCCTGCACGACATTGCGGATGATGCAGAAGATCCCTATACTGCGCTCTTTGATGCCTATCAGAAACATCTGATCGCCACTGGAAAAAGTGTGGCTGGGATATAGTTATTAGACAAGCCTTTCTTATGTACATACAAGCTAGAGGTAAAATGTGCAACTGTTTGAAAATCGGCCTACAACTATCTGTGATCCATGCATTTGCCACGGCACGTATACATTTCTTTTGCAATATGAATGCTCTTGCCACATCGACGGAATTACCCCACAAGAGCAAACCATAATCGAGTGTTGAGGACACGTAACCATGATACGCAGTGACTGCAGCCTCAGTCGAGACTGTGTTTCTGAGTCTCCTCAATGCATAGACGAACCTATCCAATCTAGAACAAACTGAATCGATATGCCCCTTCCAACTCAGGTGTTTATCGATGTTTAAACCCAAAAATTTAACGGTGCTAGTTTCAACTAAAGAAGTTTCATTATAATTTACATTAAACTGAGTCGGTTGCGTATGATATGAATGAAATTGCATGTAAGTCGTTTTAGTTAAATTGATATTAAGATTATTGTTCCTTGTCCATTTATTTATGTCATTTAATGCTGCATTTATATTTGATACGTATGTATTTTTGTCATCTCCTTTCACTACAACTGTTGTATCGTCAGCAAAAAGAATGCATTTATGTGATACAGCAAGCGGGAGATCGTTGATATACAACAGGAACAACAATGGTCCCAAATTGCTACCCTGTGGCACTCCCGATCTATTTACACGAAATGGTGATTTAAACACATTTTTTAAAGGAGTTTTACCAATTAGAGTAATTTTCGCGATTTCAGTACACTGCATTCTATTCTTTAAATTGTTGTGTGATTGTGTATGGACCATTTCCTATCTTATCTAGAATGTTGTGTGTTTGTGTATGGACCATTTCCTAGAAGAGATATATTAAAATGTCAGAATAAAAGACGAATGTTGTTTCCTTTAACATTGAATATTAAAAGAGAAACTTATGATAAAACATGGTGGCAGCGAGAAAATCGGAAAGCATTAACCAGTAAGTTGTGAAGAAAATAAAATTTTAATAAAATGGACGTCCATATGCAGTTGATTCAACCGCTCAAGTTTGACGAAGGAGATGTGGCCTCGTCTTGGAAAAGGTGGAAGCAGGTATTCAGCAATTTTATGATTGCAATGAAACATGACAAAGAGTCTGATGAGAGGAAAATTGCTCTGTTTCTACATTTTATTGGTGAGAACTGTTTGGACATATATAATTCTTTCTCAGAAGAGAATAGAAAGACATATCAGTCAGTTCTCGATTCGTTCGAAAGTTACTTTGTTCCTAAGAAGAACTTAGCTATATGCAGACACAAATTTTTTACCCATGTTCAAGGAACAGACACCTTAGATATGTTTCTCACCAAATTGAAAAAACTAGCAATGGACTGTGAGTTCAAAGATTTGCAAGAGTCTCTCGTTAGAGACATGTTTATCTGTAATATGAACAAAGAACATACGAATATCAGACAAAAGCTATTAGTGGAAAATGACATAGAGCTTAGCAAAATGATTTCGGTGTATAAAAGTATGGAAATATCACACAAAAATAACACTTATCTTGAAAAAGAACAACAGTTGCAGCAAGAAGTTTTGTCAGTCCGTCAAACAAATTATCAAAGAAGACAGCCAACCCGAGAAGTGAGAGGAAGACAACAGGAGTGTATGCGGTGTGGAAATATTCATCATTCCATGTGGGTGAAATGTCCAGCTTATGGGGTAAAATGTAACAAATGCTCGAGAGTTGGTCATTTTGCTAAGGTGTGCAGAACACCTATCAACTATGTGTATTCAGGTGCTGATTCAGGTAATCTGTTCCATAATATGTCAAATGAAGACTTATTTATAGGTAACTTTAAAGTAAGTGAAAAAAATCTGCAGATGGCATCGTTAACACAAGATGATTGGTTACTTGATATTAAAATAAATAATAATAATGTCTGTTTTTTGTTGGATACGGGTGCCAAAGCAAACTGTATTTCTTACGAGTTATTTTGTCAACTACAAAATTCTAATGATGTGTTGGAGTACAGTTCAGCAAATTTAATTGCTTATAATGGGGGTAAGATACCTGTGAGAGGCACATGTGTCTTAGAATGTATTATAAATAATTGTCAATATAGAATAAAATTTATTGTTATACATATCTCATGTCAACCAGTTATGGGTGCTAAGACTTGTACAGATTTAGGCATTGTAAAAAGGATATTTAGTAATCTACCAGAAGGAACCGTTGAAAATACTAGTGAGTTAGATGCTTTACTTAAAGAATATGATATTGTTTTTCAGGGTCTGGGCTGTTTGCCACACAAATGCCATCTGACTGTGCGTCCAGAAGTGCAACCCAAAATTGACTCACAACGAAGAGTTCCATTTGCACTTCAAGAAAGATTAAAAGAGGAATTGCAACGGATGACAAGACTGGGTGTTATTGAACCTGTTTCCAAACCAACTGACTGGGTTAGTTCAATTGTGATTGTAGAAAAAGCAAACAAAAAATTAAGAATTTGTCTGGATCCCAGAAACTTGAATGAAGCCATTCAGAGATCACATTTTCCCTTACCCACAATTGAAGATGTCAGGTATAAATTAAATGAAGCAAAAATATTTTCTCATTTGGATGCTTATTCTGGTTTCTGGATGATCCCGCTTGACTCTAGTAGTTCTGACTTATGTACATTTAACACTCCTTATGGAAGGTATAAATATCTGAGGTTACCATATGGATTGACTTGTTCGACTGAAATTTTTAGCAAAATATTGATTGAGTCATTTTCAGACATCCCAAATGTAATATTGTATGTAGATGATATTTTAATATATGCACCAGATGAAAAAACTCACAATGAAACACTGGAAAAAGTTTTACAAAGAGCAGAGTCTATAAATTTGAAATTTAACAAAGATAAATGTGTTTTTGCACAAAGACAAATAAAATTCTTAGGTCAAGTATTTAGTGAAGAAGGTATGTATCCAGATTATGATAAAATAAAAGCTATTAGAGAAATGCCTACTCCTGACTCTCAAAAGAGTTTACAAAGATTTCTTGGTGTTGTTAACTATTTAGGCAGTTACATAAAAAATTTGTCTGCAGAAACAGAAGTATTAAGAAACCTACTAAAAAAGGATGCTGTGTGGTTATGGGATGCTAATCATGAAAAAGCTTTTCAAAGATTGAAAAATTTAATTACCAAAGCACCAGTTTTGTGTCACTATGACAACACAAAGCCGCTAACATTGAGTGTAGATAGTTCATGTAAAGCAATGGGTGCGGTTTTGCTACAAAATAATCAACCCATAGCATATGCATCAAAGACATTAACAGAATGCCAAAGACGATATGCACAAATAGAAAAAGAGCTTTTTGCTATATTAATAGGTTGTCAGAAGTTTCATCAATATATATATGGTAAAAAGATTAATGTAGAGACAGATCATCAACCTTTAGTCTCATTGTTTAGCAAACCTTTAAGTCAGGTTCCTAATAGGTTGCAAAGGATGATGCTGGCATTGCAGCTTTATGATGTAAATGTAAAATATGTTCCTGGGTCTAAGATGTATATTTCAGATACACTTTCTAGAGCAGCACTCTTAGAAAGTGATGAACATAAAATCGATAATGACATTACTATCCATGCCAATATGTTTAAAAACTCACTAGCTGTTTCAGAAAATAAATTACAGACTATAAAGCAAGAAACTCTAAAAGATGTCGCATTGCAAAAGCTAAAAGAATATTTTTTCGATGGATGGCCAAAACACAAAAATAATACTGATGTAAATGTAAGATGTTATTGGGATTATAGGTCAGAAATACATGTAATTGATGACATAGTTTTTAAGAATACAAGTATCATTATTCCTGTCACAATGCGTAAAGAAATGTTACAAAAAATTCATGCCAGTCATGCAGGTTTAAACAGATGTAAGAATTTAGCTAGAGGGGTATTGTTCTGGCCATCCATGAGTAAGGATATTGGACAATTTGTAGAGAATTGTATAATTTGCTTAAAGTACAGACCTGCTAACACATGTGAACCACTCATAGTCTCAGAATGTCCATCATATCCATGGGAGAAAATAGGAGCTGATTTATTGCAATTTAGGGACAAAAAATATTTAGTGATTATAGATTATTATTCAAAATATATAGAACTAGCTTATTTGAACACAGGAACATCAGCAAAACATGTTATCACGCATTTCAAGTCTGTGCTTGCTCGTCATGGTAGTCCCTTGGTATTAATGACAGACAATGGCCCTCCTTTTGATTCTAGAGAGTTCGCAAGTTTTTGCCAAGATTGGGATATTGAACATATAACGTCAAGCCCACATTTTTCTCAATCAAATGGACAGGCAGAAGCAGCTGTAAAAATAGTAAAAAAAATATTAGAAAAATCATATGAAGATAAAACAGATCCATATTTAGCTTTGTTGCATTATAGATGCAATGAAAAAGAATATATGAAGTCTCCAGCTGAGTTACTTATGTCTAGGAAGTTGAGATCAAACTTGCCAATGTCCAAAGAATTACTTAAACCAAAAGTTGTTCAATTTGACACTGAACAAAATAGAATGAATAAACATAAAGAAAACTATAAAAAATACTATGACAAGCATGCAAGACATCTGCCTGAGTTGTGTGTAAATGATTCCATCATGTACAAAAAGAACCCTAACAGTCGCTGGGAGCATGGCATAGTAAAAGAAATTCTGCAAAACTATCCTAGATCATACATAATTGAGTCGAAAGAAGGGGTAAGTTATAGAAGGAATCGTAAGCATTTATTAAAGACAATATGTAATACAAAAGAACATGTCAGTCAAAATAACAGTAGACAAAGCAGTGACATAAACATAAATGATAATGAACCTATAACAGTCTCTGTTCCAGTGTCATTTTTGTTAGCAAAACTATGTATTCCTGTGTCAAGCGATGATGATAATGTAAAATCTACTGAAAATACAACTGTAACAGATTCAGTTAAAATTAATAATACTGAACTAACATTTGTAGAACCACCCAGTTCAAGAGATGAAAATGATGTCTTGTCATCCGATGTTGATTCGTATCACTCATTATCTCAGCACTCAGATGACAGTTGTGTAATCAATCCTATATGTGAGGATAATGTTGATATTGTTAGTAGCTGTAGTAGTAATTATTTATTAATTTGTGGAAGTTCTTCAAATATTGATTCTCTTGAAGACTGTACCAGAGATGAAAGTGATAATCAACAACAAGTAGAGGGTTATACAACCAGGTCAGGGCGTACAATAAAAAGGCCTAAGAGATTTGAAACTGATTGATTCTTTTAAGTAATTATAACTGAAAAAGGAGGATGTTGTGTGATTGTGTATGGACCATTTCCTATCTTATCTAGAATGTTGTGTGTTTGTGTATGGACCATTTCCTAGAAGAGATATATTAAAATGTCAGAATAAAAGACGAATGTTGTTTCCTTTAACATTGAATATTAAAAGAGAAACTTATGATAAAACATAAATAACTTTCAAACCAATCCAGTGCTACACCTCTTATCCCGTATGAATTTAATTTAGAAAGAAGCAACCCATGATTAACACAATCAAATGCTTTACTTTGGTCCAGAAAAACTGACATTACTGGTAATTTACTGTTAATGGCCTTGGTAATGCACTCGATAAAATTAAAGCAGGCTAATTCGGTTGAATGCCCCTTGCGAAAACCAAATTGATCCTTGTGTAATATTTTTCCCCTTTCTAAGAAAACAGTCAACCTGGAACACATGGCCTTCTCGAAAACCTTGGATACAACGGGAACAACCGTAATAGGCCTGTAGTCATCTGGATTGCTACGATCTCCCTTTTTAAATAGAGGTTTTACTGTGGACACTTTTAATTGATCAGGGAAGACGCCTTGACCAAAAGAAAGGTTAATGATATGAGCAAGAGGCCGGCTCAAGTATCCAGCCACCAGTTTAAGTATAACAGTTGATATACCATCACAACCACATGACCTACTGTTTTTAAGAGACATAATTATATTAAAAACCTCATATTCTGTCACTGGGTTCAAAAAAATTGAAAAAGGGTTACACTGTGAGAGTCCTGTATGTTCGGAAGTAATATTACTTGATAAATTTGTGTTGATAATGTCAATAAAGTAATCATTAAAAATATTGCATATTTCCTGGGGGTTTTGATATGTCATGTTATTATAATTAATTAATTTTATGCCACTGTCATGAGCATTCCTAGAAGCAGATGCTGATATTATATCCCACGTGGCTTTGCATTTATTTTTATTATTTAAGATATGTTTATTATTGTTTATCATTTGGGATTTCATTATACACTTTTTAAGGATTATATTATACTTTTTAAGATATAGTTTATTAGATATATTACAGTTCTTCCTCTTTGTTCTATTTTTAATATATAATTTACGTTTGACCTTACACGACCTACGTATCCCTTTAGTTAGCCACTTAACATTTTTATGCCGATTGCTAACCTTGACCTTGATTATCGGAAAACACAATTCAAAAAACAGACACAGAAGGTCATAGAACAGTGAAAAAGCCACCCCACAGCTTTCAGTGGCCATAACCTCTGAGAAAGAAAGAGACTGTAAACACTGTCTAAATTTCTCTATATTATCGCTGCTAAAGTCTCTCTTCCACTCGAACCAAGTCAGAACTGATTTGTCCCTGTTTACTCTGAAAGTCAGTGTCTGTGCCTGGTCATGATCAGACAGGCAAAGACTATGGGTTTCCGCATTAACTTTTCCAATGTTGCTAGCAATTTGATCCAAGCATGCGTCCATTCGAGTGGGTGTATGGATATGCAAATCAAAGTTAAAATTCATCACTGTGCTTTTAAGATCCCTAGTAAATGTGGTAGCTTTTAAAATGTCAACGTTCCAGTCACCACATACGACAATCTTTTTTTTACCGTAGTTTTTGTTCAAAAAAAATAGCAATTTTTCCAGCTTATGAATAAAAATACCTACGTGAGATAAGGTCTGTTTCGGTATTCTGTAAATAACTATGACTATGACATCCAACCCCAAGATCTCAATACCACAGCCCTCAAAAAAGAATTTAGATGCGAGTTGCGAAACAAACTCAACCGGTTTTGCTTCCAATGTTTTCTTAATTAAAATAGCAGTGCCTCCCCTCCCTTCTTCTCTACAGTAGGAGGCTGCTAATTTATAGTTGTTAAGCTTGATATTCATTTCTGAACCGCGCTTCACGAAAGTTTCGCTGACACACAGCACATCTACATCCTGTTTATAATTTTGAAATTCACACAGTGCTATCTCCAATAGATCAAGCTTGTTCAATAACCCCCCAATATTTTGATGCAGTATTCTAAAACTATTCGCTACATTATCCGCAACTGTCGGAGGCTTTTCCAAGAAAAAGCTTACAAGCGCTGTGAGCACTGTCGTCTTTTGCAAATGTGTCATTCGCCAAATAATTATCTGCCTCAACTAAACACATTAATTCAGTTAGGTGGACACATATATTTCTCAAACCCATCATATTAACACGGCCTGATCGCTCGTTGAACATAGTATGATCGTAAGCAAGGTTTCGGTTGCTATCTAATAAGTAAGCATACTGGTAAATATTGTTATCGTTATATAGTGACCTATTGAATATTTCAACTCTACGATTGAACACGTTACAATAATAGCCCACTCTGAATGTAGGACAACACAAAACAACATTAGTATGCGAAAGTGGCAATAGACAATTTCTGATGAAAAGCACCAAATTGTAATAGTTCTTCGTTATTCTAAAGTCCTCCTCGCCTATAAAAATTACACAATAAACTAAACTAATAAACTAAAAAAAAATTGTCGCAATAAACGCCTTGAATGCGTTCACATTAAGTATCAAATACTATGACATAGACATAACTTTATTCGACATCAAAAAATACACAGACTCTTAGACTAATACAAAAACATACAGGGGCCTGATTTTTGGAAAGCACATGTGTGAAAACACCACTCGAAAGTGGTGAAAAATTGTGCTGAATTTGAGATACGAGTAGCTTAGAAAATACTTAGGGCTCTCATTAATCTTGTGACCTAGTCAAAAATTTGATTAGAGCTGTAGTTTTGAAGATATAAACAGATTTATACCACTTTCGAGTGGTGTTTTCACACATGTGCTTTCCAAAAATCAGGCCCCTGAGTTGATGATGCCGAAAAGGTATTCGACTCAGCATTATGCTGCAGTAGGTGCCTACTACAGCGCTGATTTTCAGCCAAACCCTTCACATCTTTGCATCAAACGCGTTGGACCGGAATCAGCACAAATAAGTTTGTGTAAATGAGGTGGGTTAGTTACTGTTTACGAGCCACTAGTGGCGCTAATTTTTTCATAGTACCTACCTAAGTGTACGTTCAAAACGTTTTGTCGCATCAAAACACGCCAGAGGCTCTGGCTTTGAACTCGGAAAGGCCTGACTGCTTGGCCATTAAATCATCTCTGTCCACTTACGACCCTGTATCCCAGGCTGCAAAGGAATGCTTACTTGTGCCTACTGCCTACTAGCGCAGTAAAATGCTCGACTACTGATGATTAACCTAGTTCTCCTACTTGACAATAGATGGCGCTATGGTCGCCACGGTGCGAAGAATTATAGTGGTAACTCCGATACAATAAGGATCATAACTTGCCGTGCATCGGATTCGTATAGAATAGATCATTAAAATTAAAAATTTAAAACCCCCCCACGCATTAATTCAGCAATCATGCGAAAATAAGAATAAATCAATTTTATGCCGAAAATGCATTTTGGAAAAGGGCGGATATAGTCTTAAAACTGTTGGACCGATTTTTACCAAACATGTCTAAAAACCTCCGCAAGGAAACTAGCTTTCAAATGAAAAAACCCGCTTCGAAATTGGTTTATCCGTTTCGAGAGCTACGATGCCGTAGACAAGACAGACAAACACACATACATCGACGTTAAACTTATAACACCCTTTTTTTGAGTCGAGGGTTATAAAGTAACCCCCTTATTCATAAACGCTCTGTAGGCTTCTGCTAACTTAGCAATCCTTATTCACTTTGACATTTACCTTTCACAGATAAGGACAAACGATTGCTAACTTAGCAGAAGCCTATAGAGCGTTTATGAATAAGGGGGTAATTATGTTCATTTGATAGCTGAGTCCTGGGGGGGTACTTCGAAGTTCGCAAGGTACTGTACTTTTCACTCTCTTTTAATGACTATTAGTGCGAGTGGAACGGCACAAATCGAACCCTGACTTAATTCGCCGCGAGCCTATTATTAGTTCGATTTTGAGCCTTGTCAGTTGTGTCAAATGAAATTATGCCTCATTCTGCTACCTCGCCGCGCAGCTTGGTCGGTTAGGACCCGGCTATTCAAGAGGTGAAAAAATATGAAACTAAACGCATTCAAAACCGGTTGTAGACAGTAAAAATTAATTTTATTGTTCATACTTTATAAATTAATAACAATGTAAAAATGGTAGATGAACAGATGAGATGATACGAATCATTGCTAGTGCCATTTGCAAATCAAAAATGTATGTACTAAAAAAATATCTGTTAAAACAAATTGTCAACACAAAAGTGAAGATGAAACTAAACGCTTTTTAGTGAACATTTTAGGTTAGATTAACAACAAACTGTTACAAATAAATTAAGGCACAAAATCCTTTTTTTCTTAGCAATTCACATGCAACATTAGCAATGACTTAATGACTGTCTCAGTCTAACATAGACTAAGCTATGGTTTCTAACCACAGATAGTAACCCTGCAATAGGTAAAGTACTTACTATTTTAGAAAAAATAATAGAGATCTGAATTTAGTGTGATGTAATTAATTATTCAATGGTAGAAAAAAAACCTTGAATTTCATAACCAATATTCAAATAAAACAAGGAAAAATGATTAACTGGATTCACCAATCCATGTCTTTCTTATTATGATTGGTGTGTAAATACCATATTTCCTCTAAATAATACCCTGTGATTTATTCCGAGTTAACAAACTATTGCAGGGCCAACATGGTGTACTTGCCAAACATTCACAAGCATTGGCAAAGTGACCATCCATAGTCTAGAAACCAAGTAAATATAACCTAATGATTCTTCTTGGGTTTACTGAGTTTCTCGTATTTGCTCTTGGAGGACCACCAGAGGCCGAAGGGGATGGCGAGCGAGGGCAGGGTCATGACTGCAAAGGCTGCCCAGTCCAGGATGTGGGACGAGAACTTGCGGTCAAAGTCTTTTTGGGCAACGATGGCACCTTCACCTGGAGAACTGCTGATGGCGTGTTGGTACTGGAATAGAAGAAAAAAAAGGATATATATTATTGCATTGGTTACTGTTTTCACTGACATCCTCTAGTCTAAGGATCTAGACTAGAGGGTGTCCTACGTCAAAGAAACAGTTTCTGTCAACACATCTGAGAAATAGATTTTACGCTCTATTAGTGATACTGACTCATAGGAGCTTGTTAATGATGATAAATGAAATTAATTTATAACTAGCTTCTCCTTGCGGCTTTGTCCATTCCATTTTATAAAATAGGTACTATGTTTTCATCCTCATAAAAACATTAATCCAAAAACATTAATTAGTTTTTTCCATTTAAATCCTCAGAGAACACAGCTCAAAGAATAAATAATAATAATAAAAACATTCCATGGAACTTAAGGATCAAGAAAAAAAAAGTTTTTTTCAGTAATCTAATTCTAGAGTACCTAATGTATCCTTTTATCCATGCATAGAATAGTAAATCAAACATAAACAATGCTAGCAATCTTGAATGAATGAGTAGCTAGTCATCAATTATATTACTTTCATGTTAGTCATTGAACTCATGTGGATGATAGAATTTGTGCCTTTGTCACATTTTGAGTATTATAAAGCTAGACTTCCGAGCATCGCGTCCCCCAGCGCCAGTAACGCGGCAACACTGTCGCTGCGTCAGTGACGCCAGAGATACTTTAAGCAGGTTGCTGCACTACTTGAATTATACCTTAATAAGGTCAAATTAAATTGGGTTTAAAAATATTAAAAGATTCTCTCTATCAACATAATATGACATATACACCTGTTGTCTACTTTGTTCTTTGTTTCTTTATTGTTTTGTACTGATTTGTGGTGTTCAATAAAGAGTATTTGTATTGTATTGTATTGTATGAGGCAGTATCCACTAGGAAAAGGCATCTTACAGTTTCATCACACACATAAATGTTTTTCGTGACTTTCACCCAGTGCTGATGTTATAATTTTGCATTTTTAATTTTATTTTTAAACAATTAAGTGGGTCAGTTGATATTTAGTGAATACAGGAAGCATCTTATAGTATGACACAGCCTGAGTGACTAAAAAGTTTAGTGGACCCTACTGTTTCTATGGTGTACCAAACTATTTGGCCAACTCAGATACTTCACACTATATAATGCTGACTGTACCACTACCACCACCCATAGACTGAACACAGACATAAGCATTCACTACAGCTGAAGAAGTTTCGGACTGGATTGACTGCAGTGAATGTATTATCATATCACAATGGCAGTAGCATAGCATGTCTAAACTCACCTCAACAGCATCTTCGCTGGCCTTGTAGGTAATTTCAGCAGCCGTGAAGTTGAAGTAGCCGTAACGGTTGGAGCGTACGGTCACCACGTGAGACACGTTCGTCTGCGGCGGAATACGGTCGATCTGTGCCGACAGCTGCCCGCCCACCACCGCGAACACCTCGGGATGGAACCCGTGGTCCACCAGCTTCACGTCCACAGCCGGCGCCGTACCGACGTTGTACAACGTATACTTAATCAAAATGTCCATCTCCTCGACAAGGTATTTGTTTAGCACTTGCTTCGACACTAGCAGGCGAGCCGCCGCGGTCTCTTCGTCAGCCGTCACCGCCGCGGCGATGATAAGCACGAGCGACAGCAGTTTCGCAGTCATTTTGCCTGAAATAAGAAGTTTTGGTACCGTTATCGATGAGTTCTAGAACAGTGAATTTATAACTGAAACTTCTCATATATGTCAGTATTTTATTAAGAAAATATGTAAGCGTACACGAGGCTAAAGTATAAAGCAAAATTTACTACTATTACCTGTTATCGAGCTTATTTTCTAACAATAAATGGAAAATGAGAAAGGTTACGTTGACAGTCGAAGGTACGTGGCTGACGTTTCACTCCACGCAGTCAAACTTGTTGCAAGCTCACAAAAACACCAGAGTTGTAGCTGCATTCAAAATGATTTGAAATTTTATCGTAAAAAATATTGATTAAATTAAAAATAAAATTATTTGGTTTTGATTTCATAGAATTGCTAATGTTGTAAATAATAAAAAATTAAGAATTCTGAAAAAGTTCTGAGCGTTGACATAATAATAACAGTTTGGTTGCTGCCGTTGCTAGTGGCTGGCTGGATTTTTTTTTTCATCAGTGAACGCATGCTTATATGTGTCAAAAATACGTGTTTGTATTTTCTTGTTGGAAAGCGAATTATTACAGCGAAATAGCGAATTAAAATGATTTTAAGCTAAAATGTTTCATCTATTTTAAACTTTATTATTTCGTAAGTAGTGTAGTGGTAATATTATTCATAGCACTAATCTAAACTATGACCGAGAAAGAAGATGTTACCAAAAAACCCGAACAAGAACCATTAGACGACGAAGCACTAGAGAAGTAATATTTTAATTTTTGGCCCAATTTTGTATGATTTACAATTATTTTTACGAGATAATGTACGCTTCCAGATTAGCCGTTGAGGAACTCATGAGGGAAGCAGTTCAGGGGGCAGCTAGAGCCGAAATAGTGGGTCCCTCAGGGTGGGTAAAGGCCCCTCAACAGAAAACCAACAAGCGGTTCCTTGTTAACACGCTGCGGCACGCCGTCAACTCCAACAAGTACCACGCGCGGCGTCGCACCGGCTCCCCTGTACGAGAGCGCCACCCTGAACCTACAATTAAAAAGGACAGGTCCCGGAGAAAAAATTAAAATGGCTGGCTATGATGTAGATACTCTTTTACAAACTATTTTCAATACCGACGAACAAAATGCATGGAAGCCTTCTGACAAAATTCAACTTGTGACAAAAGAATTGGAAAAGCTTACGTCTGACACTAGAGCCTTTCTGCATGATGCCGATTATGATATGGCAGCCATACTCAGCGAGAGCAGTGAGCTGTGTGCAGAGAGCAATGCCCTTGTGCAAGAGATGGAAGCTTGCCACCAAGAAATAGAACAGGAAACTATGGCAGACATCCTAAAGGCAATAGAAAAACAAAATAGATTAGCCAAAGAAGCGGAAACTGTTAACTTTGCTATAAACCTAATTTATGATGTTGTCCAGTGTGGGAACTATGTCAAAGAATTCGAAACTGGTAGAGCTGATCACAGCTTTAGTAGATCTGTTGAGGCGGTTTACGATCTCCTGCAGCACATAGAGACCTCATCGGAAGGATTTAAAAGCTTGGACCTGTATGCTAGCACAAAAGAAAACGGAGAATTAATCTTAGAGAGTTTACAGCAGGACTTATACATTGTGTGGGACAGGATGATAGCGTACGCAATCAAAACAGGGACCAAGAAAACAACAGTAACCATGACACTCAATTTGGAAGAGTCACACACAGTTATTGATGTGTTAAATGCGCTGAATAAATGCAAGAAGCTGATGGATAAGGTTAAAGAAGTGTCTCTGTTCCTTTTAAAAGATATATTAGAACCAATCATCCACTATGATTGCACCGTATTTGCGGAAACTGACGAGTTGATGATACTTACCATAAACTATAAACAGAAAAACCCACCCTATGATGCGGTTATATCAAACTTGAGGTTATTATTCCACTACCTGAGCAACAAGTTGAACATAGAGTTTGATTGCCACTTTACGTTGATGACGCTAATAGGTGAAACAATTGCTGTAGAATTCAGTGATATACTCATTAAAGATTGTCTGCTTGACACAATACCAAATAACCTAAATGATCTGCAGACTTACGGAAGAATCACTTCAGAAATAGAAGACTTCCAGCGATTCCTAGTTATAGTTAAATTCTTTCCTAACAATAAATACACTCTGCTGCATTACATGGAGGATATTGATATGTTGTTCGCTAGTAAATCTAGTCAGTACTTCCTAGAAACTGCTAGAACAATTATGATGAAGGATTTGAGTGTGACAATGTCTATAGGAGTAGAGAGCATACCAGAAGACTCGGAAGCACCAAGTGGATCTACATTAGATAAAATAGCGGAAGAAGCTCTGAAAGTTTTTGAGGAAACCTTACCTAAAAGCTTGTTTTATTTCCCCCGGTGTATGATCTCAAAGAGTGCTCAAGAGCTGTTGGATCTTATGCATGTGATGATGGAGCAAGCGGTGCAGTGCTCTGATGCAGTGGCCAAGAAACTGTACAATACCACCAGGCTGGTGTTCGAATTGTATGAAGCGGTGGTACCATATTATCACGAGAACTATCTGCAGACCATTCCTCAGTATGTTGGTAAGTAGCTGAATACATATCTTAAGAATTAAAAAAAAAGTTTCTAAATTTAAAAAAAAACAGTTTTGGCTCTGATCATTGGTACAAGTTAAAGTTATCGCTGTCTATGTATGGGTGTAAAATAGAAATGAAAGGTGTTATTTATTGTAAGAGGGGGAGAGTTGTGATAGATGATGAATGATACAAAAGTTGTAATACAACTTTATGTACAGTCAGCGTATAATAGTTTGTGACATTCAAAGTGGCCAAAAAGTTAGCAACACCTTATATCAACTGTAACAATGACATGTTGCGAACTATTTGGCTACTTTGGGTGTCACAAACTATTTGACGCTGACTGTAGGACATATACCAAATGTGGTTTTGTTTGAAAAGCACTGACCTTTGACCAGTGGCGTGAAGGATCGCCAGGGTGGCTCACAACAATTTGTAAGCGACCTCTGGCGACCCCCCCCCACTGAACGAGTTATGACAGTGGATCTTTAACTCTGAGGCAGCACGCCTAGCTCAAGAGCGCGTGAGAGCAGTGTCGCGCGAGGTAGACTACCCGTCTTGTTCTAGACAGGGGTTTTCAACCTTTTCTTGGTCGGGGACCACTATGTAGGTATAATAAAAATAAACTGTAATAAATAATCAAACTGAAACTAATTAAAAACTCAATAGGAAATCATTCGTGGACCATAACATATTTTGGCTCGTGTAGACTGGTTGGGAACCATTGATCTAGAACGAACAGTAAGATATAGACGGATAGTCCCTCGCGCGCCTTCGTGCTAGGTGTGCAGGGTCTCAGCTGAGCGTCCCCGCAGCGCTGTTCCACAACAACTGCATGTACCTGGCGCACCACGCGCAGACGCTCGGCGACAAGTGGCTGGTGCTGGCGGAGGGCCGGCGCCGCCGCTACCCGCTGGCCTTCGTGGACCGCGCGCCGCCGCTGCGCGCGCTGGCCGCCCGGCAGCTCGCCGCGCACATGCAGCAGCAGAGGAACCAGATACTGGACAACATACGATCTTCCGGTAAAAATAACTGTTTATGGCTTTTACGTCGCTCCGGGTCGTAAGTAGCAATTTACCGCCCGCGGAATTTTTCACTTCCTGGCCGGTAGATGTAAAATTATGTAGACACCTCGGGCGGTGATAATCTGCGAAGTAATTCAATGGTGTGTGAAGCTCCCAATCCGCACTGGGCTTGCACGGGAACTATAGCCCAAGCTCTCTCGTTCTACGAGGAGGCGTGTGCCCAGCAGGTGGACGTGTTACAGGCTGATGATGATGATCTTAGGTCCCGTCTACCCCGTAAGGGATAAAGACGTGATTTATGTATTTGTGTACAGATCTGAACTGCATCGTGATGAAGGATGTGCTGAGTGAGAACGCGGAGGCGGCGGTCCGCCAGTGTCTGCGACAGCTGCATCTGCTCAAGAACGTGTGGATCGGAGTCTTCCCAGCTAACGTGTTCACCAGGTTAATGACCCCAACACACTGAAACCCCTACTAATCGCGGGTGGTAGGGCCTTGTGCAAGGTCCGTCCGGATCGCTACCACCATCTTACTCGCTAATCCTGCCGCTAAGTAGCAGTGCTTGCACTGCTGTGTTCCGGTGTGGAGAGTAAGACAGCCGGGGAAATTACGGGCACAAGAGGCATTTCATCTTAGTCCTCTAGGTTGGCAACGCATCTGCAATCCCTCCGGGGTTGCGGGTGTCTATGGGCAGTGATGATCACTTACCATCAGGTGACCCACTTGCTCGTTTGCCTTCCTATTCATATAAAAAAAAAAAAAAAAAAAAATATAAGTAACCGTCTGTAACCCTTTCACGCTTAAAGCACTGAACCGATTCAGTTGGAATTTGGTTTGTAGTTAGGAAAATAGCAAAGTTCCCGTGGGATAGCGGTAAGCAAATTTTCGAGATTAGCTATTGTGGGTGTCGATGGCTGGTTCGCTCTCTTACCATCAGGTGATCCACTGCGATGCTCGTTTGTCTTTCTTGTCGTATAAATAAAGGTAAAAGTGTGAGTGACAAACAATGGTCACTGCTGTGATGTTACTGATGATGCCTCGATTTTAATGCGAAACCGTCGGGGTTAAGTGTAACCGTGGTGACAGCTTAATCCTAGCTATTTTTGTAAAAGCTGTTTGGTTTGGTTGCCTTGTATAGTCGAAGAGTATCAAAGTATTATACAATAAATCCTTTTTCGTAATTCCAGGTTGATGGCAACACTGGTAAACATGTTCGCTGAGGAGCTGATACACCGCGTGTGCACGGTCGAGGACATATCTATGGAGATGGCAACACAGCTCACCGACATGTACACGCTCGTAGTGCAGAAAGCGCCGCAACTCTTCCAGGTAATTGCAGTCAATGCTCATTTAGTGCTCAATTTTGGCACAATGGGCGTTTTTATATGTGGCTGAAAAATTGGGGACGAAATTGAAAACCATACTATCCTATAATCATAGTCCCAAAATCCGTCATGGGTTTAAAAGTCTTCTGTAGTAATTTCTCTGAATTTAAGAGTAGTTTGTTAAGTTTATCTGTGTATGTCCGTTACTTCAGCATAATAAGTTAAAAGTGGTGCTATTCTATTCCTCTTCTTCTGATTTTTCTCTAGAAACCTAGCGACGTGGAGGAGCACGTTAAGTCGTGGATTAAACTCCAGGAACTAATCTTCGTGCTGGGTGGCTCGCTCAAAGACATTGACAATCACTGGAACGACGGCAAAGGCCCTCTTGCCATCCACTTCAATACTGAAGAACTCCGCAGCCTGATCAAAGCCCTATTCCAAAACACACAGTTTAGAGCCAATTTGCTGTCAAAAATTAAATAGTTCTGTTGTAAATCTATAATATGCAGTCATTATGATAATATTAAAATAAATATGGTGTTGATTGAATGTGTTGGCTTAATTTTTTTCCAATCTTTTTTTTATGTCACCTTGTATGCGGGGGTTTTAACAATAATAAGCGTGTATATCGATAGGCGTCTCTGACAGTAGCTCGAACAGCTCCACGAAGAAATGTCAGAGATGTCAAAAAAAAATCTGCATAACATAACCTCTTTATTTCATCACAAAATTTAAAATTGTGCGTTTTACAAAAATATATGAAGAATAACGGATTAGAATGAATGCATTAAAAGTATTAATGCGTAATAGGAATCTTAGTTCCTTGATTCCGCGGGCCTATGGAACCACTAGGAAGAAAATACCAAATCCTAAAGAAGAAGAAGAATTGCCCAGTAAATTACGTTTAAAAACAGTTTAAATTATGTTGCATTTGTTTTACAACGCGTTGAAGCTTAACAATATTGAGTTTTAAAATAGTCAACTTCCTTATTTGCCTTTAATGTGCAAGTTATAAAGTTTTATGCTTCTTTCAGTATTTCAGTACACGGTAAGCAAAAGTACTGATAGGCGGGTGTATGTGTGGGGATTGGCGGAGACTGGAGCCCTAGGCATCCATATGCCGAGGAGCAAGAAACGCGGCAAGAAGAGCTATAAAAATAACTTTACTTTAGCATGGTATCCTATGAGATCCACATTTGGAGAAAGATTTGATGTAAATATTGAAATGTTTTGATTTCTTAATTTAATTGGAATTATTAAGATTTTTGTGTTAAGCACTCTTGGGTAGTTAAATATGCTGATGTATGCTAGTATGTAATACTATAAAATCAGGTTTTAAAATAAACTTTTTTTTTCTTTAGTGTAGTAAAAAAATTATAATCTTGTATTGCAGGTATCAGAAATAGCTTGTGGATACGGGTTCACAATATCGTCTGTGAAAACAAATGAGCAGCACAAAGTATTCGGAATGGGTATAAACACAGATTCACAGATTGGTTACCATGCACCTCGGATGGGTCATCCGTTGGAGATGTTGCTAAGCCCAGCTCCTATTTATATACCTTACAAATCTTTGGAAACGAATGTAAGAGTTTTTTCAAATATGTAAAGAAAAGCCAATGTTATGCAAATTTAGAAAGCATGCCTGATTTGAAGTTAGATTATTATTATAGTAATACTTTTCTGAGGTGAAGGTACTACCTAAATGCATCTTTGACTATTTACTGGTGTTACATATTTCATCTTCTTTTAGATAATTGGTCTAGCAGCAGGACGGGCACATTCTGTAGTATTAACAGACACAGAAGGCGCTTATACTTTAGGCAATAATGCATATGGACAATGCGGTAGAAAAATAGTACACAATGAAGAATACAAAGGTAGCATGCTGACCTACAACATACGCAGCCTAGGCAAAGAAAAAATAACAAGTGTATGCTGCGGACAAGATCATACGTAAGTTTATATGCTTTAGATCAGTAGGTATTGTCTAACTCGCTCGCAATCGCCATCATGTTCATTTTGACATTTCTTGTGTGAATTTGACAGCTAGCTAGTCAGCCCATACATGAACTGTCTAAAGGAACACAATAGCAATTGTGAGCATGTTAGGTAATAAGCCTACTGATTATAATGTTACATTACAATTGTAAAATAATGTGATTCTGTTGCCTACCCAACCACTTGTCACCACAAACATAATAAAGCTTAAAGCTCCTTAAAAACAAGACTAATCAATCTACAAACAATCCATCAAGTAACCGGTGACCCTGGGGTCCCCTCTTGTATTTACAGTTGCTTCCCTTTCATAAGTATTCCAGTTTTCTAAGCAGTCAGTATGGAAAAGTAGATAACTAGTTGAGGGCATAAAATCGATATAGTCATCATGTCAAATATATGTATCACTGACCTTATTGTTTGTGACATACGGGTGTATAGATGTTTTTGACGTCTTGGTAACATACATATATTTATGCCCTTGTCTGTACTTAGCGCACCTACTATAATACTCTGTACATTATTTGTAGATCGCTACCTTAAGTTAATACTGTACGCAGAAACAAAACCGTATCCTTTTAACATTTCAGTCTGTTCGTAACAGAGTCTGGGCGCGTGTTCGCTTGCGGCTGGGGTGCCGACGGTCAGACCGGCCTCGGGACATACGACAACCAGAGCGTGCCCGCGCCTGTAAAAGGGGATATCACCAGCGAGCGCATCGTCAAGGTCGCCTCCACTGCCGACTGCGTGCTGGCACTCAGTGGTGAGACTAACTACTAGACTCCGACTGAATCAGGGGAGGGCAGACTCACTTGGGAAAGAGGATATGAGGAGGATAGGAATAGGTTAGGTACTAAAGTTTGTTTCAATCGTATCAATCTTTGACGACTGCAAGAATATATCCATTTTGAATGAGGTTACAGGAAGGTACGTCAAGTATTGAAAATACTGTACTGTTTTTGTTTACACTTGCTGGAATTTCAACCTCTTTTAGTATATGTAATTAATTATTGGCGAAATAACTATTGTCCGAGCATTAAATGACCTCAGATAAATAATATTTGTATTTGAATGTATTTAATTATTTTGCCATCCTTACCGAGGGCCATGAAAATTGTACATTGATACCGATGTTTAGCCATGATTAGCTACGGGGCCTATATTCTGCAGCAAAGGCTGATTAGGATTATCTATTGTCTTGTACCAAAGTAAATAGACTCCAGATATTTTCTTAGGAAGTTACTGGTAGAAACAAAATCAAACTCAGGTTGTAAGCAACAAGAATACAACCGTATACACGCCTCGGCTAAGTCAACCCTCGCAAAGCTTCCCGTTGCTTTCAAACATTTGATTGACTGTAATTTGTTTTGATACCCAGAGGCAGGTGAGCTGTTCGGATGGGGCAACTCGGAGTACGGGCAGGTGCCGATGGCGACGCAGCATCAGCAGGTCAACATGTCGTACGCGCTGCTCGGCCTCACGCGCGGGCTGGGCCGGATCGTAGACGTGGCCAGCGGGGGATCCTTCTGCCTCATTGCCAATGGTATATAAACACATTGATATTTACTGTTGGGGAAGATTTGTACAAAATAATACCTGAGTTGTTATAATCAGACCATAGTTTACTTGGAATCAGATAGTAATTTACGAAAGAAAATCCAAGAATCCACTATCATACTAAAGCAGCGGTTCTTAACCTTTCTGACATGAGGGACCATTTGTCAAAATTTCTGTCTTTCCATGGACCATCTAGTAACTACATAATTAACGCATGGCTTTGATCGGCCGAAATTGCAACTTTACGCATTGTGTCGACTAGTTGTCATGTCACCTATCTAATTATATTTATTAGATTGGCCCCGCGGACCACTTTGGACGCTTCCAAGGACCACCAGTGGTCCGCGGACCACCGGTTAAGAACCACTGTACTAAAGAGTAGACAACAGATGAAAAATGATTTAAATATTTCCATTACACAGGAAGTTGTTGTCATAGTATTAATGTTAAAAATGAACATTTACAACTCTTTCATGTGATACCTATTATTTGCTTTTATTTATTACTGTGCCCACAATTAATTTCAGGAACATTTTTAATTTGAAATTATTTGAATGTATTTTCTTTCAGAAAATGGTGATGTCTTTGTATGGGGCTACGGACTGCTCGGGTTAGGACCCACTGTATCCCACAGTCTCAAACCGAAACAAATACCGCCAGCATTCTTTGGCCGCAATGAATTCAATCCAGAATGCATGGTGGAAAAGGTGGCTTGTGGCATCGGGCACTTGGCAGCTATCACAAATAATGGAGATCTGTATATGTGGGGTAGGAACAGACATGGTTGCCTGGGTCTGGGTAGTGCGAAAGACCAGCATTTCCCCATGAAAGTGGCAGTTGGTGCCCATGTATTAAAGGTTGCTTGCAGTGTTGATCATACAATAGCTTTGAGCAAGCCTTTTGTGTAGTAGAATACAAATAGTATGTTGTGAGTCCAAATGTTCAAATAAATTACTGAAATTCCTTATGTTGTATTATTTATTATGTGACAATATTAGGGTATTACAAAGACTACTTGTTTAAAATTGAATGATAGTTATAGCTATTAGTCGGGCTTACAATTTACAGATAAGTTCGGAACAATAATTACATACAAAAAAATCATTCAATTAACAATCTAATAAACTAGTTCCATTATCAAAATTACACTTGATTAGTATCGTTTTTTGTTTCTTTAGCAGTCCTAAGTCACGTCGGCTGCTATTTGGAAGTTTCACTTATACATAAACCATCACACAGAAACACCATTCTATTGAATGAAAGAGCACCCAACACAAGTCTGTCACAGGCTCTTTCATTCAATACCACAAAGACTATTGTTTGCACTCATCATGAAACGGTTCCAGGGTACGGAAGTCACGCCATGCGGGTGGCAGCAGTGACGTATGGTGCAGGTGGCAGGCACAACGCTTGCAAGGTTCACTGAACAGGTTCACGTAACTGTGAAGCCAGGTCATGAATGATCGTACTGCCAAGTCTGGCAATGTTGGCGAGTAGAAATGAAGCATTGCGGCATGAGCGTTCTCAGTCACTTTCTTAAAAACCTGATGCCGGGACTCTGTCCACAAGTCAAGTGTTTCACCGTAACCTTTGACCATCACCCACTCCATTAGCAACCCTTTAAAAGCTACCACAGCTTTTAGAACATGGCTCAAATTGATTTGAACGACTGCATTGCTAGCAAACGGGCGGGATATTGTTATTTTCATATCGTTGTAAGATCTGTCTATGTTATTGATGACGTTGTCGACTTGGAGAGGAGCGACATTGTGATTGCTTTGCAGCTTGCCGCGTCGCTTCGTGTTGCCAGAGTTTATGTAAGAGCGTTTGAGAGAGTTCTGGCTCAGCAACGTGTGGGCGAAAGAACTGTACTCGTGCACTTTATCCGTCCATTTGTAACTATTGACTAGCTGAGTGTAATACGCTTGTCGCTCTTGCGTCGTTTCCTGGCTGAGAAATGTGGTATTTCCCAAATTGAGAGGCGCCGTGGGCATCGGCAAGCCATTTACAGATTGTTCCAAGTCCCTCAGATTAACATTTACGTTGTTAAGAAGTTCCTGGAGCTCCAAAAGGAACTTTTCTTTGCCGTCTTCGCCGTGATCGGCTCGCAAGCCGTTTGAGAGGGTTTCGAATACGTGGCTGACGCTCGACCGTAATGTACGCAGCGAATTTAAAGATGTATTTAGCTGTTCAACATTTAACGTTTGATTCATTTTGGAGAGTTAACTATTAGCGCTTAAATTACTCGAAAATTAAAAATACAAAATCACGAAACGACATCAACCAAGCATCAGCCATTTATACTGTCGCGTTTGACAGTGACAGTGACAGATCGACGTTTGAGCTGTCAAGCTGGTTCATGCCGAGCGAGCTACATGTAAAAACGCTCATAAAGTGTTACAACCCATAAAGTAGATAATTTTCTGCTTCTACTGTACTCTCAGCTTCTACTACAGAAATAATGTACATGTGAACACCTTTATGGGATCTCTTTCAGCAAACGTTTGATGAGAGGATACCCGAGTCAAAACTTAGGTTTTTCTGCCACTTAAGTAAGATAGTTCATAAATGTGAACACTTACAATTTATAAAATGAAATTGATCATCTTTAGTCACGAAAGCTGCACTTTTCTTGAGAATGAACAGCAAACGGAGAAACTGTTTGGTAGCGCCATATCCATGTTAATATAATACATTTTACAGTGGTTTTACTTACATCCATTCCCATTGAAACGAAGGAAGTCTTGTCTGGCGGATTTATGTGCAGTCCGACAGAAATCATCTTGAAAGGAAAAAACGGAACTCTTATTGGATCATTTTGCTGTCCATCCGGCCGTTTGTCCGTCTGTCTCTTTTCACCTATTTTTCAGGAACGCGTAGACTTATAAAATTGAAATTAATACCAAGGTCTGCGGCCCCTTGAACCTGTGAAAAAATCAACCCACTAAGTCAGCTCAATCAAAAGATAGGTATACCCCCTTATTCATAAACGCTCTGTAGGCTTCTGCTGACTTAGCAATCGTTTGTCCTTATCTATCACTTTGACATTAACTTTCACAGAAAAGGGCAAACGATTGCTAAGTTAGCAGAAGCCTATAGAGCGTTTATGAATAATGGGGATAGTCATTAGAAAAGATATTCCTATACAAATTGCCATGGTCCTAAAAGATCGGAAGTATTTCCAGTTCATAGAAATTTGGGTATGAAGGAAGCTTTTACAGCATAACTAATACAATACAATGACCCCAGCCTACATTTTAGGAGTAGGGCTCTAGTAACACTGGGTTTTATATTCACTTGCCGAATTTGCATGGAATGGAATGGACGAACTCGCGCTTGGCTGGTTTTTTTAAACAGTTTTGGTAAACGTAATGATTGGGATCCAATGCGCATCTGTTCGCCTAGCTTTCAGGAGAGTCGTTCCAACACTGTTTAACTCCCAGTTTAGTATGCTAATGTGTGTTTTGCACGACTGCCGTCTTTGTGAAGTGCCCGATAAACGTGCCTTCATTGAGGCTTTCAAATAAACATAACGGTTTTGCGTACATTCTGAAATTGCCTTTATATTGTCTGAATGTATTTTTTTAATTTTGCAGCCGACGCGGTTTTATTTTTTCTGTTTGACAAAATTAAAAAAAAATGTTTTCGTAGGTACTTTTCGCACCGGTTGGCGTGGCTGAAAAACTAGCATCGATTTGCCGTCAAATAAAAAAGTAAAACATTTTTTCTGCATTACGCTTTAAAGGCGTTTTCTGAATCAAAAGTTAGCAGTGTGAAATACGGAGAAGTTATTCGTTACTCAATAATAAAACCTCTTTTACGTCGCCCCAAGCCGTAAGTATCAATTTACCGCCCGCAATTTATCAATTTAGCGGAAATTTCTACTTGCTGGCCAACGGCTGACGTAAAATTGTGTATATACCTCGGGCGGTGATAAAGAAAGCCTCAGGTCGCATGTTTATCACCCTCGCCTTTGGTTCGTGCGACAACTCCCTGCGATCTAAGACATTCTTTATTTCACCAGCCTCGTGGCGTACAATGTACTTATGTAAAATGTAATTGAAAATTATTTTCTAAAGAATTTCAGATTAATTCACAAACACCCTAATACCTAGCTTAAAATTACAAAAAGGTTTAAAACAGACATTGACTGTAAGTTTACTGGTTAACTTCAACTATTTAGATACAGTTTCGTCCATCGCTTAGGGTGTCATTCCACCAGAGCTTTGGGTAAAATTTTCCCCGCATATTGTGTAGTATTATACCTAAGCAACATAATCTGAAAGAAATGCTTACTTCCACGCAGTTGCTTCTCTTCCCGGGCAAATGGAAACAGCCCATCGAGGGAATTGGCCAAAATCGTTAAAATCATGTTATAGGCGATGCGGTTAGCAACCCGTCACTATTTTGATTCCCCTTTCCACCTATATGCCCATAATCATGCTAAACGTGGCCTTTAGGTCTTATTACCTTAGGCTCTGTCTACCCCTAGCCTGTAAGGGATAAAGACGTGATTTATAAGTATGTATGTACCTATATGTAAAGTTTTTCATGCTGTTCCGCACGCTTGCTCACATTAATAAAGTCATTAATAGGAGAGTGCGAGGGACGGTATGATACAACTTCGAATTTCGTAGTGGCATCTCGCAAAAAAAAAATGAAGTCAAGTCACTTTAGTAGCCGAAAACGGCTGGGTGGGATACATAGTGGCCTCTCAAGTTTGGTGGACAGCTCGCTTTACTTCGTAGCGTACGGCACATTGGACAGAATTCTGTCTCGCCGTAGTTTAGTTTTACGAGTCTGCACCAACTTGGTGGATAAATATTTTTCTTTGAAGACTTAATTTCTCGGTCCCGAGAGCATCTAAATTGTAGTGCGTTATAAAAACTTTAGAAAGTTCAAACTTGTTTGGTGTTTTAGCGAAACCTGAATATAATCCGATTAAAGCTTCAATTATTTAGCTGTAAATGTTTAGGTCGTATTCGAGCATTTTCCAACAAAAGTCCACATAAACATTTTTTCCAGAATTTAAATATTTTGGGTTTTTCTTACTAAGAATCGTTTACAGTATCGATTCTCATACCAGAAAAAGTATGTCCCAGATTTAACTATGTAATTTATTTTCCTGTTCGTCACGTTCCATCCACATTAAAAAAGTGACGAACTGGAATGCAAATTTTGGGACACATTTTTTCTTGTATAAGGATCGATAGGGTAAACGATTTTGAGTAAGAAAACCCCAAAATAGTTAAATTCTGGAAAAAACGTTCATGTCGACTTTTTATTTGTAAAACGCTCATTCGTAATGCAACTATTACAAATGTCAAAAAGTGACGTGTGATGTGTGAGTTGAGGTGGGTGAGTTTATGACACTTGAAACTGATAGTGGAGGAGCACCATAATGGCGTTCAAGCCTTCAGAACAGGGAGCCTATCTTTGAAAGCGCATCACTCGAAAGTGGTAAATATAAAACTGTGTGGCTACAAAACTCAAATTAAATGTTCAACTAGTTAACTAGATTAATTAGTATTGTAATCTTCCAACCCACTCGTATTTCCGCTCATTGTATGTGTTTGGTGTTGTCGCAGCGGTTCTTATTAAGTCTTCCTCCCCGCTTGCTGTCACGCAACTCAATTCCAGGCTCCACAGAAAACCTGCGTTGCTGCACTTGATGTGTAGCGACACGTGTGGATACCGTTTTAAGGTGACCTTTTGTGTCACCACAAATGTAATATTAAGTTTATTGTACCTACCTAGTTTTATTCTAAGGTGGTGGGACTTATGGAACTGAAATAATAAAAAAAAAACATTCTTTCTATCTATTTAAAATCCACCATACTCGTTCACCATTTTCCAGTGGCATTTTCACACCTATGCTTTCAATCATGATAAACTTGATTTTTTTATGGTGTGGAAAATGCGTCCGCCTGGTACGAGGTTAGATACTGACATGATCGCGTCCGTCACCAAAAGCACCCGCGGGTGCGACTCTTTGGATTTTTTATAGAGGTTTACTCCTCGCGGCCCCCTGTTTTGAAAAAGACAAGCAGCCCACGTTCCGACCCCACAGGCCGGGTTACGTGTCATCCGGCAGTGACCGAAGTGACTCCGCTCCACGATCGCAACCCGGAGGTCGCACCGCTCCGACGGTGAGCTTTCGCCCCCGTCCAATAAGGCTTGCCCTCACCTTTCCCTGCAGGTACTTGGCTCAGGTTCGCCTCCTTAAAAAAGGTGCCCAAAGGCGTCGCCCTCACTGCGGGTCCATTTCTGGATCCGCTGGCTCAGATCCCCCGCAACGAATTTAAAAAAAAAAAAAAAAAAAACTAACTAACTTACTACGTATCACGCTTTCCTACCTTTGAGAAATAATGAATTACAAATGCAGGTTAACAGGTTTGTTAAGTAAACATGCGAATTGTGAACCCATTAAAGGAAACATAACACAGGCGAAACTGAGTACACGTAAAAAAAATGTAAATTTATATCATCTCTAACAAGCGCGGGCCGCGTGTATCGCTCAAATACGCCTTCCTTCGCATCCCTATGGTAATCTGACGAGATTTACATGCCGCCCATCCACAGAAATGGAAATACAGTTTCACTTAATAGAATAATTTATATATTGAATTTGGCTAATGTATTCCATAAGTTTGCATTTCATGAATCGGATAATATGAAAAAATTTACAGGCCATCCTGTCTCGGAACGTTAAACAAATTCTGAACCCTTGATGGAAGTGACAAGATGCGTCTAGTGTTCGGCTCGGCGAACGGTTCGACGCGCGGCGCGGCGAGCGCAGCGTTATAAATATTCCGTTCCTTCAAAGGCGGGCCCGGGCGAGACGTTAACTTTCTCTAGGGACGCACAGGGCGCGCGAAGATTAGAGCGAGTCTCGAGCGATCGCACCGCGAGCCTGCAGCGACCTTGAGCGCCTGCCCTACTTAGCGGCCCGGGCACATCCCTCAATTACGACTTCCGAGCCGTCTCACGCTCGCGACGTGCCCTAATCGTCTGAAAGAAACTATAGTACCGAATGATCCGAGCATAAAGAGATTCGGTGAGCCTTTTCTCGGGGCAGGGCCGGGGTCGGGCGCTCGGGCGGCGCGCACCTGGAGGCTGCGCAGCGGGGGGCGGCGGGCGGCGGCAGCGCCCAGTCCCGTGCCGAGCGCCGCTCGGGCCGGCCGTCATCCCGCAGGCCGCATGAGCGCGCCGGAGTGCTAGCGCAGCGTGCGCGGGTGTGGTATGCCCGCGCGCCGCCGCCATGGCCCCTCTGCTGGCGGCCTGGGCGCTGCTGGCCTTGCTGCCCGGTGAGTGCGCCGCGCAACAGGCGGCCGCCGCGCCCCCGCGTTTGTTTACCCGATTGAATCGATTGGCGTGACGGGGCTGAGGTGTTGTGAGTGTGCTCGAGCCGGAACGTTCCTGGCGCGACAAGTCCAGGAGTGGTAGAGGTAACGGTTACAGCGAGTGCCACCGAAGCGTCCGAGTTAGAGGCAGAATTTTTGAATGCAACCGCCTTCAGACGAGTGTAGAGGCCGCCCGGAGCTAGGCGGGAGCCTGGCTGCTGGCACGTGGGGTCTAGTTTTCCACCTCCCCGGCCCCGTGTTACACGAAGCAATAAACCGAACAAACTCTTTTACGAGTGAATCTCGGCGCGGGCAATGATCCGCTCGTGCCACGTATGATAAGATGGAAATTTTATGTTTTTGCTCTTAGCATTTTACGACTCACCTTATTGAAGCCGTCTCGGCCCTGATTTCCTGTAACTTGCTTGTCACGTGGATAGCATTAGCATTTTTTCCGATAATAGGGATACTTATTGCATTCAGTCAGCATCTGTTTAAAAAAATACCATTAGAAATAACAATACCCTATCTAAGATTATATTCTTTAAATTAAACTACATTTGTACATTTTAAAGAAAAGTATTAGTATATTAAATACAAATATTAATTCCAATATACTAACACATCAACAAATGCCACGAATAAATACGAGGTACATGCATATTGCGTACACTTCTGAAAAATGACCATCCATCAACAGAACCATCCCTCAATAAAACACGCCTACTCATTCCGCTTAAACCGTCCTAAAAGACTCAATCACTTGACAAAATAAGTGGACCCAGGTCCGACCATCCTTCACGCTACATCTCATCCCCCTAGCCATCCGTTATCTCATCCAATTCTCCCAGATATTACCCCGTCATTTCGCAAACATCGGATGAGACGCCATTTGTAATTTTCTAGCTATTCTACGCCGCGAGCCACGAGCGACTCCAAATTAAAGCTGATTTTCGTTCGTTGAAAATGATTAGGGCGATAATTTGATTCGACGATTTATAAATTAACAATGCTACGAACGACAGGGTAAAATGCGATCAATAATAATATTAATTAATTATAGCCGCTCCATATTTACCAGTTATAATCAACGCATCTTAAACAATGTTTTTGAAAGAAAATTCAAATTCATATCAGTGTAAATGTGTTAATAAGCACTTTGCACACATAGGTAAAAATAAAAAGCATATGAACCAAGAAAAAATAATTATTTGAACTCAGAATTTACTAATACTAAAATATTCCTTCGCGTTCGTTATATAAATCGCTGAAGGTAGTATAACTAAAACATACTCATAAATTAAACAAAGAACACCAAATCATAAGATTTCCAGCGCATACCCCAATTAATTTACAACTTTATCTTTATACATTCTCAACTCACAAATGAGGTAACAGGCAATTCAGAAAACCGCAAAACATCTGTCCCCACTTCAACAAAGACGTAAGCAATAAAACAGAACATATCATCCTTAACAATCCATAAAGTTCCCACATTTGGTATACTTACCCCAAGGGGCATAACGTGCAAGCTCCTCTAGCTCGCCTCAAGCACGTCCGAGATACGTTTTAACTTATAAAGCCGCTGAATATTCCATCGCGGTTTAATGTTTAATCGATTTGCGGAGATAATCGGCGAGTATCATAGTTGGACCACTGTCGGGCTTCAAAGGGAAACTTTTAACCGCGTCAAGGAGAAGTTTGATAGCGAGCTTTTTGCGTAAGTTTCCACTCGCCCAATAATCGAGTGCGCTTTTAAACTATAAAAGTTTTGGTTAAGTAAAATTTTACTCGAGGTCGAAGATTGGAAACTTTAACGGAAACACGGAGGAAAGTGTTATTAATGCAGTAATAAAATTATCTTCAAATAGTTAATCTTTGATACTGTTTATCATCGTTATACTAGCGTTTTGCAACCTTTTTAACAGACTAATGGACCATTTCAACATACTCGCCACTTTATGCGACCTATTGAAACAAAACAAATCGACACCAACACAACACTTTTTAAAATAAAATTCTGATGAACAAACCAATCACATCAATTGAAATTTCAATAAAAAACTCACCTGGGTTGCTCACCAATCAGGGGACATTAAAACTTCATCAGTCACCGGGATTTATCCATCGCTCTGTCACGCATCGATCATCGCAGCCATTAGGGATCGCCCCCCGCGTTAGTGGATATACCCCGAGGGGTAATCTAGTGTAGTCATAGTCACCTTAACACTACAGTGCGATGGGGCAAATAATGGACCGCATTATTCTTGGGTTAGGAGCTTTTGTGGTAGAATGTCGTTAGGTTAGTCATATGCTTGAAATCATTGTCTGTAAAATAGATAATTTGTAATTTTTTCATTTCATTTTATATATTGGAGGTAGAAAGAGAGGTCGTCAATTTTCCGATCCAATTATAACACAAGGCAACACTCGAAATAGGGCAATTATCTTTGGAAACTACAAAAACTGTGACCTTTCTCAGTAGAGTATAATCTGTTGTTTTTTCTTTTATTTATGACAAGCTTTGATCATTGAAAACTAACATCTCAGCTCCAGACTCCAGACGACCTATTAAAAAAAAACAATCGGTTGCTTAATAGGTATACCTACTAACAATATGACAAAACAAAATGAGTAGAGAGAGCGATGTTTATTTTACTACATTAATCCAGATGAAAGTTCCTACAGTTTCTGAAATTTACGTTATGAACAGTTTAAGTAAACCGAACAGTATTTAACCATAAAATAACCATTAAAATATTCACTGTGTTCGCTACCAATCCCGACCTATTTTAACACTCGCATGTGTAAGCTCGCATACCAGCACCAGCGAATCCATCGCAAATACATCACAGCTACAGCAAAACCTGTAGCAACAAAACAACTCGTTAACAGGCTCGCCGTTCCCCAGTGGCCGCAAAAGCAGAAACCCCGAAACGTTACCTGCCCAACTCTGATTTATTTGCCGTCCGCAAAGGCCTAATTGGTAGGCCGCTGGATCCCATACGGGCATGCCGGCAAAGGCATTTTGTGCCCCCTAACGCATTCCAGTGTTATGAGCCCTCACAGGGCACTATGTGAAGATTGAAAATTAATTAAAAGTAGTTCCTACGAACCTAACCTAACCTAACACGCGTGTTTGTGTAATTTACAGTAAAGTGCATAAAATTAAGTGCCTGGCAGAATTTAACTGTTGGTGATTGTGATCGTGACTTTACGCAAATCGTAAATCGGCAAGCTGTTCTACATCAGCTCGTAATATTTCAACACAAACAGAATATTCTGGAAGTAATAAGGTTACAATCATAAAACGGAATGTTTCAATTTCGACAGTGTAAGCTTTTGTCGTGATGAAATATCGTGCCGAGCAATTTTTGACAGACGTTCTCGGGAACTCGGGCTTTCCACTCTGAAATTCGAAATTCGAAGTTAGTTTCATGCCGTTCCGTTCACACTAATATACATTCATACGAGAGTGAGAGAGACGGCATAATACGAACTTTGAAAATCGAATTTCAGAATAGCCCCCCCAGTTAATCAGAAATATTGAATCGAAAAAAAATAGACCATAGACCAGCCAGAGAAAGAAACGTTTTTTTTTAATGATTGTGGTAAAAGCCATAGCAGTGGAGGTCATCAGATGTATTTTACAGTACAATAAAGACTTTAACAACTGAATTCCAAAATAATTTCACAAAACTAGTTGATTTACACTGTTGTCCTATCTGTGAAACTAAAAGATATAGCACAGCGTCAACGTAAATTAAAAGCAAATGGCCGACGCGAATTAAAACATCACAGTGACCCTACTACCCTAGTTTTTGAACTTAACCCAAAAACAGCCGTCAAAGCCTTCAAAACAGCGCTTCTCAACCCCGTCACGTGCCGAGCCTTGTATATTTAATCTAAGGACGCATTTAAACGCTGCCAACCTCCGGGACACGTCGAATTTCACTTTCTAGCCCTCAGTCCGCTAAAGAACGTTACGCGCCGTTCCATTCCATTTTGAAAATTCGGAACATTATTTAGAACTGGCAATTTATTTGGTTAAAATAGTTAGAAATTGCATTCTGTGTTTAAATTTTTTGTTCTGTGGCACTTCGCTTCGTGTTTCACTTACTTACCTTTAGTTAGTATTTAGTTATATGTATGTAGATACAGTATATTACTTAGTGCATCTCTGTCGTTCATTCTAATAAATGCCAAACGTAGCCGCTGCGAACTGTGTACGGTCAAGTGCAAAAATAAGTATCGATAGGAACTTCTCAAAAATATGTCCCACGACCTTATTACGCCTTATTTTTGAAACTTTGTCTAGATACATATTGTTACACTTGACTGTACATCAACAATGTATACTCTGTTTCATTCAGTGACGGTTAAAAATTGAATGGATGAAATTGTCATAAGATGTCAATCCTGCGGGTAAACAATACAAGTCAGGCTTTAGTACAGTGATTTTCAAACTTTCTTTGGTGCCGGAACCCTTATGGACAGCAAAATATTTGACGGAGCCCTTAAAAAAATTGAGTATTCTTTATTAATAATCCTGTTTTTTAACCTCGACGCAAAAAAGTGTTAAAGTTTGACGTTAATTTCTGTGTATATGTGTATGTGGCATATTAGCTCTCAAGCGGATGGACCGATTTCGATCCGGTTTTTTTATTCGAAAGTCAGGTTCCTTGCGGTGGTTCTTAGCCACTTTTGGCATAAAGTTGATTATGGGTTGTTGCTTCTTTTTTTGCGTGAAGTTTTTTTTTAATTTTAAATCTACATTTTATTATTATAAGAGAGAAAGAGAGAGAGAGAAACATTTATTTACACACATTCGATACACAGATAATGAAGAAATACAACATATTTAAGAATAGTATCGAATATGGTGTAAAATGGACCCCACTCAGCATAATGTTGCGGCAAACCGCGACGCTGTTTTTGAGTGGGACCCAAAGTAAATTAAAAAAACTAAACACCAACACACGTACGCTGTGACGACACGAACGCCAGTGGAAAACACTTTACAATTGGATGATATTAGACTTTGTTTTGGTTTTTCATCTGAGACACAGCTGCGCGGAACTCCCTAAGGCTTTGCGGAACCCCTTTGGAACACTTTGAGAATAGCTGCCTTAACATAAGACTCTAGTCAAGCACCCTAACTTTAACTAGTGTCCGTTCGAATGTATTTTGTAAGAGCTAAATTGAATTCGCTTTGTGGTCACGTTGCAAAAGCTCCTTGTGGGCGATACGGACCGATCGTCCATTGTTTGTGGCCGCAGCGCACTTGGACATATCGAAAATGGAATTCGATTTCAACCAACGGCGTTTCGTATCTTGAGTGTGGCTCTCCAGCTTTCCACCAACCAGATAGGTTTGTCATACATCCTTCACGAAGCTCAGTGATCTCATTGGTCGAATTCATTCTTGACTTTATAATTAGTAACAGTAATAAGCTAAGTGGGGATGATACGCCTAGAGGCTAGATTTTCTGTAATGTCTTTTAATCACTGATCTTTAAAACTACGCAACGGATTTTGGTGCGGTTCTTTTTAATAGATAGAGTGATTCAAGAGAATGGTTTACACGTACAATTCCACGCAGACGAAGTCGCTGTCAGTAGTGGAGGCAAAATACGTGAAATTTCACTTAAGTCAGGAAATAATTCTAAGAACTGATAAAAACAATTGTTTTTGATTTGTATGGGCTAGAAATGGAACCTAATACAGCACTTGATATATTCACCCCCCCGGAAAGGGGTGGAATTGGTTGAAAATGGTGTAATAGTAATAACTAAGAAGAAAAAATAGGTGTAGTCTGTGCAATTTTCCATACGTTTTATTACATCTTAATCTATATTTGCACCCGTTATTTAGCTCAATTCAAGCTACGGAACATACAAAAAAAAAATCATATAGCTAAAAATATACTTTTTGGCATTGCGGCCCCGGGGAAAATACAGAACGCGGTGCAAATTGAGGAAATGATGAGAAAATATATCAAAACATAATATCAAATTTGCACCAGGGTGCGACACCCGGAAAGTAGTTTTCTATGTTTTACTGTCTTTGTACTTCGGGGGAAATTTTGAAATTAATAAAAACCGTCACAATCGTCTTAACTTGGTTTGATTTACATTTGCACCCCATAAAAAATTGACATTTCTACAAGGAACATGCAGTTCTGTAATACTACCCGCTACCTAGCGTGCGCTGCTATTCCTTGCGTTTAGATAGAACTATGTTTACCAAACTTCCAGTTAACATTTTCTTTTTTTTATTGAGTGCAAATGTAGTATCTTTTAAATATGTGTTATTTGTAAATTTTTACGACTATCTTAATTTCCCCCGAAGTACAATCTACAAAAGAGTGAAAAAAACATGTTCCATACTTTGCACCGGGGTGCAAAGTTACGTGGGTGTTTATATTACTTTGAAAAGCTTAATGTAAGTTTGCACCAACCGTCTGAATTATCCTCGAGCCGCAATCAGAAAAAAATATTTTACCAAGATTCTATACATCGTACACCTTTTTAATTAACATATATTATGTACCAAAGGGGACCCTTCACATGGCTAAACTTGCGCCTAATACCTTTTATCATACTCCAAAATAACGGCATTTGAAGTTTATACCTAATATTTTAAAGTGTTCCGTACATGATAGAAACGGTGCAAACCGAGGGGAACCATCTAGTCGTGCCCTCTAACGATTCCACAAAAAAACACGACTACACGAATTACTTCCATACTTTTCCGTAATTCGACTATACTACAGAAGCTATTAATAATATAAGATAATTAACAAGATGTCGCAACCGATTTAAACTCGAGTGTCGGGTTGGTTATACACCTGTGTCTAAACCTACCTTAAAACTAACTTATTGTCAAAGAGAAGCATTATATTCTCCAGTGTGCCGCTGTTGTATCCTAAGCTTAAAAACCGGAGTGAGACCTCCAAGCACCTGTAATTTTCAAGCCACGGATGTTGGGCTCGTTATTTTTTTTCGGCGACACAGAATAGTCTGCGGTGTCGGCGAGAATTTCAATTAGTCGGGGTTCAGTTTTCGCCGAGATTCGGGCAAACCGCAGCTATAACAAGAATTAAGATGTATGCTCCCAAACCGCCGTAATTTACGGCATCGCCTTGTTTTTGAACATTTGTTGTTGGAATTGTTTTTCTTTTGATATTTTCGCGAGGGATATTTGTAATCCGTAATTGCGGTTGTTTGAGTTTATTCCGGGGACCCCGATAATGAAATAGCAACTAGGTCATAAATATGAACGTGGGTTTGATTACTTTTTGAAAGTTCCGTCTTCCCGATTGCTGTTGTGTGTGATTCTTGCTTTATCAAATTAAAGACTCAAGTCCGTTATTGTGTTCTTAATTTAATAAAATGTACTTTCATATTGGAATTTGTGATTATTAGTCGTTTTAATAAGCTTGGAGCTTTGATAATTTTCAAACGTAGTGTTATTAAAAAAAATGTGAATATGGATGAAGCGAAAGTGTGTCAGGATCGTAGCAAGTGAAACAAAGTAGTCTCTGCCTACCCCTGTGGGAAAGAGGGGTGACGGTATGTATGTATGTGTTATTAAAAGTATTCATTCGCTTAATAAAGTACGTAAATAACCATGCCATTTCCACACGAATCTGTAATCAACCAAGTGTTTTACCACTTATTATGACAGTTCACAGAAAAAAGTGAATCGGGTACCATTTGTAGGGCTTCAAACAATGATCTTTTAATGTTATCTGTGGTAAATGAATTCCTTTATTTGATTATAAATGCTTATATATTCGATATTTTATCGCCAGTAAGTCACAAATTACCAAACCCTTTTGTAAAGTAGGTTTGCATAGAAATTTCTGCAACAGTTTGTTCTTTATCTCGAAAGGCCAAGGGTCCCTCCATTCTGCCAAGAATATTGTGTTGCCATATACACAGACCAGCGCACTTAATCAAAAGAATAGGTATAAGCATAAATTACACACCCGACAGCCCGGACAAAGAGTGAAATACTACGTCAGAGATAGCTGCGGAATAACCATGTTTTGTTTGGTTTTCCACCGTCATTTGTTTTGCCAGACAAATTTATAGGCCACCATTGAAATTTCCTTGAAGAAATTCATATCTCGTACAAAGTATTTTTTTTAAATACGTCCTTGTGTTGCGAAAATCAGACCTCTTTATACGAGTAAAAATCGAAAAAATATCGGATATTTAGTCGCGAAACTTGGTTTTAGCTCGACTGTCCCATATTAATATTGTGATAATAGTAAACTGAGATTAACACAATTTTTTTTAAACCTGGCTTTATGGCCATTACAGACTAGAAACCCTAGAATAAAAAAAAAACTAATTAAATGTTTCCCAAGAGCAATGTGGTTAGTCTCTGCCATTTTTATATTAATTATGTGATTTGTAGCTTGCATAGGTATCACCATACTTATGAAAACCAAGAATGATTCGTAAATAAGCCTGATTTCTCATTAGTAATTATGACGAGCATTCGTTTATAAAAAAATCTCTCAATATGCATAATTGAGCATATTCGTAAAACTAGACAATAACAACGCCAGACGTAATATTCCGTTAATATACTTTCTTTACCGAATTAAAAATTATAGCATAGGCACGTTGGTAAATAGCGGATTTAGCGAACAAAAGCTTGTCAGTTCTATTGGGATCTTAACAAAGCCTCGCTTACGAGGCAACCCCACAGACTAACTAGCGGCTTGCGAATGTTGCCACACGTACCGACGGAAATTCGTGCTATTTGTAACACCGTGATAGCATCTGCCCGGCCCCGAATCCGCTGCATATCTTCCACATCTGCTGCCCTAGCTGGAATGGTGCTCATTTATACTATCAGCTTAAATTAAGCTTTGCGAAAAAGGAAGCAAAGAAAACATAACACTAGCACATAATCACGCGTCTATTTATTTTTAAAAGGCACTTAAATGAGTACATTCGTTCTTCGAATACGGAGAACAAATGCCAGTCGTTAACTTTTTAAATTAATGTGTATTTCGTTAGTTGCCAGTTCTTGGTAGTTAATTTATAATGTTCTTTATGGCTCTAAATCGTTTTGTACGAAAAATTTAATCTCGATTTAGTTGCTAAATACTAGTCTTCATAATACCGTTATTGATATTATATTTTTACTAAAAACGATATAGAACCTACTGTTCTTCCATGCTGGTCTGGGAGCAAAGAAAAAACATAGAATATACCAGTTGCTTCTCTACCCGCGCAGATGGTAAAAGCCCATCGAGGGAATGGGCGAAAATCTTCTTATTATCTTAAATCGGAATCTTGTTATAGGCGATGAGGCTTGCAACCCATCACTATTTTGATTCCATTATCCACCTATACGCCCACAATCTTGCTAAATGTGGCCTGTAGGTTCCTGTTACCTTAGGCTCTGTCTACCCCGTAAGGGATAAAGACGTGATTGGTGTATGTATGTGTGTATGTATGGTATAGGGTACCGTATAGGTAGGCCTGTGAGCTCTTAGAATGCCATGCGGGTTTGTTTAGCTGCCTCACTCATTCTTCTGGGTTTGAAACTTGAATCGGCTAAGTGAGAGAGACAGCAAACTCGAATGGTATGCTTAGGATTTCACGGACTGTAAATGTGTTATACTTTTATGTAACAATAGCTGTTGCCCGCAACTTCGTCTGCATAGAATTCGTTTATCGCTATCCCGCAGGAATTTACGCAATTTTCCGGGATAAAAAGTAGCCTATGTGTTATTCCAGACTATAATCTATCTATGTTCCAAATTTCATCCAGATCTGTCCAGCCGTTCTGGCGTGAAAGAGTAACAAACATCCAAACATACTCACAAACTTTCACATTTATAATATTAGTAGGATTGTCAGTCTTAACATAATATATGTTACTAAATAGCGGAGTAAGCACTAACATTGCTAGCTGGCGGTTGTCCCCTCATTTGTGAAGCTCTGCTTTGTTACTCGTGCATCTACAGTCTACACTTTGTGCACTCTTATACAACTGATATACAGCTATATGTCGCTGTGTTGTTCTATATGCAGCGTTTAAATTGCCAGAGAATTGGATATTCTGTAATAAACATTCTGCATCTTCTGGCTTCATTTAAACAGGTGAACGTATGCGCAAGAAATAAATGTAACTATTTTGCTTTGTTTGTGTTAGCGTTTCTGTATTGTAATTTAAGAAATAAAAAAGCTTCTGGCTAGTAATTCTTATTGGCAGTACAGTCTTTCCAAAAACGCCGGCATAATGACAGTACACGTAAAAAAAGCCATACTCGGCCTTGTATGTATACATGGATGACATTCGGTTTGACCCATACGTACTTCTATAATTATGTACGTACTCCTATTGAACGCACAAGTTTATAAACTTCCCTAACCGAGTTCGAATCTCGTGGGAATTTGGAGTGTGTGAAGTAAACCTATGGGATAGAGCAGGGGTTACCAAACTTTAAGCTCATTGGAACCCTTTTCTTGGGTAGCAGAACAAGTAAGCAAGTATCTGAAAGCATCGTTCACTGGATACGATTTTTGAACGCATAACAGTCGAAAATACCACTGGAAAGTGGTGAAAAAATCCGTGTTTTATTTATTGCTATAATACAGCTTAGGTTATTTAGTGCTGTGATTTTCTTCTATTCTTTTCAAATTTCCAATTCAGCACAATGTTTTACCTCTTTCGAATGTTACTTTCATTCAAGTGATAATCATTTACAAATCGGGCTTTGCTCATACACTGTCACAATTTTACAGATTTGTGAAACGTGATTTGAGGAACAGTGTGATAAGGGAACGTGCTGGTGTGAAAGAAGATATAGTAACTAGGATAGAAAAAAGTATGCTTAGTTGGTTTGGGCATGTAGAGCGGATGGATGAAAGTAGACTAACTAAATAGATCTATATGGGGAGTGTGAATGGTTAAGTTGGGAGGGGAAGGCCTAGACGGACGTTCCGAGACCAAATAGGAGACGTTTTGGAAAAGGTCAGGTCAGGAGTACCCGAAACCGACGAGCATGTATGAAGAGATTGATGACTGTGGATGAAGCGAAAGAAATATGTCAGGATCGTAGCAAGTGGAATAAAGTAGTCTCTGCCTACCCCTGTGGGAAAGAGGCGTGACGGTATGTATGTATGTATATGTATGTGAAACGTTAAATCGCGTGAACAATAATAGGACTCTACGGAACCCATTTAACCGCTGAACTAGAGACGTGCGATGAAGTATTGTTAGAAATTTCGCGTCATTTTTTCGAGTCCAAATCGCTTACTCCGCAAACTTATTTCCAGAGCGTATGCTCCCTAACTTTCGGCGATATATTCCGATATCAATCGACACAGCACTTGTCTGTGATTTACACGCGCCCAATATGTCGGCTTGTTTATTTCTTATTTATTCCGCGCACATATCGAAAAGTCGCCCATAAACAAGTACGGGTCTTAGTATATTAGCTTTGTTTGCGGAGTTTAGGTGAAATGTCATTGGCCAGAAGACTGGTCAGCGTCTGCAGTAAGATTCAAGTTTGCGGCTGGATTGGATTGCTAATAGTTTTATAAATATTTTATAAATCCAATTCGCATTGTTTATTTTCTTCAAATATTACAATTCAGTAATTTGCGACGAAATTTAGTCAATATAAGAGTCAGATAATATAAAATGCAGGAAGGCATTGTTAAGCTAAAAAGTTTGTACTAAAAACGAATTCCTTCATTTACATAATCTCCGTTTTTATGTACAAATTGACAACGTGTAGGTATTTAATCACAAGCAACACCAAACTTGTGCACGTGATTGATAGTGCAACATTAATAAGATTTCAATGCGGGCACTTAAAAAATTATAGTTCATCTAAATCCGTTCTCTACTCTATTCTCTGATTATACAGGTGGACGCATTAACTTAAAAACAAAATGTGATTGTTTACTAAAGTTTTTTAATAACGGCGAATTAATAACATCATTATCAGCCACTTCCTTTAGCTGTAAAGAACCACATGTACCACAGAACACTTCCTAACTCCACTGGCACGTCTTCGATCAAGTCCCAAACTCTCAAATTAATTATCCACTGCTACAAACTTGTTACGAACGTACAGTCCGCCCCTCAGTTTACGCAGACCCTAATCCACAGTAACAAAGGTGGTATTAACGATGAATACTGTCGACTGTACTAACCCTTGGGTTGTGAAGATATAATGGGCACGATTGGCGTATGTTAACAGGTTTCGATTAAAGTTGCTACACTTATGTTCATATATAGGTCAAGTTCGTAAACGTAGATAACCGAGGGCCGTATCGGCGAAGTTTCCCACTAAACCCTAATAAGTTGCAAGTACCTACATTCCGGTGATTATCTCTGGGCTGCTAATGACTTTGTTCTTTGGATACTGCAGATGGTACATGCGAAGTTTGATCGAAGGTTTAGTTTTATAACAGAGATTGCGTCGTTAGGGGATGATTTATTTTCATAATTAGAGCGTCGTTATTCATGGGAAATGAAGTCCTCTTTTGATGGAGCGGAAACTTAGTTGCTGTTGTCATTGGCTGTATTGAGCCGCCTACCTTGGCAGGTCGTTAATGCGATCAACCTACCTATAGGTACTTTAATGAAAACAGGTTGTGAATATTAAATATAGTATCTAGACTTTACCTAACATGCTTTTTCAAACATCAAACCGCTTTATTACTTTAATTATTAGATACAAACTCATCTAATCGGTGAAATGACTGACACATGGGATATTTTATCGTAGCCTTTTTAGCTGGCAATACTTTGGTGTTGTTTTACCATCAGGTGACCCACACAGTGGCGGATTTACAAATTTTCAAGGTATAGGCTGAATTTTTGCCGCCCTTGCAAAATCTGTTGCAGACTTCTTAAAATTTTTATTATGAGGTAAAAAAAAAAAGGTCGTGCCCCAAATTTGCCGCACCCAAAATCTGCCGCCCTAGGCTCGAGCCTTCTCAGCCTTATGGTAAATCTGCCACTGGACCCACAAGTTTGTTTACTATTTTCTTAAAAAAAAACACATTCACACAAACTTTTTTGGCTGTGCATTCTTCAAATACTTCAGGCTGATCGATATCCAAATAAACGATACTAAAACGGCTAGACCTGTGATTGGGCGTAAAAGAATACAGAACATAAAACGCGTGGGTATTCTGCATTGTCTTATTTCACTTGCTCATTCTTTGTTTGCAATAATGGGTATTGGAGCTGTCGGCTAGAGGCGCTGGAATATTTATTCTGGGTGATAGTGTTTCGTATAAATGTGCGGGGGGGGGGGGGGGGGGTTGATGCTGTTTTTTTGTTCTTGGAGGCAGACCTTCAGTTGTTTATAGTGGTGGTATATATACTGTACCGCCTAAGCATTGTAATCCTACTTATCCTGTCCTATTCTAATTCTACTAATATTATAAATGCGGAAGTTTATAATGTATGGATATTTGTTATTCTTTCACGCCAAAACGGTTGAACAAATTTGGCACATACACCCACTTCCTACTAATATTATAAACGCGAAAGTTTGTGAGTATGGATGGATGGATGTTTGTCTCTCTCACGCCAAAACGGCTGGACAGATTTGGATGAAATTAGGAACATAGATAGATTATAGTTTGGAATATCACATAGGCTACTTTTTATTCCGGAAAATTGCGAATTCCTGCAGGATAGCAATAAACGTATTCTATGCAGACGAAGTTGCGGGCATGAGCTAGTACATTATAGTCTGGAATAACATGTAGACTACTTCTTATCCCAGAAAATTGTGGTCCCTCGGGATAGTAATAACATTTCTGATTCCGATGAAAAAGGAAAATTCTGTTGTTTGTTTAAGAAAAGAGAAAGTACAAAGTAAACATGAAGATAATTAACGAGAGCGCACAAAGGTTCTTTTAAAATTAAAATGTTACAACTCATTGTTTCAAGGCTTTCCTGAAAAAGGACAGAGTAAAACCGTGCGCAATTTTGCGGGATCGATGGGAAATGGAGGAAAACGCTGTTTTCCTAGAGGTTAGTGATGTGGACAGTAACAAAAAACGATGTATCGATGTATCGATATTTATTAAAATATCGAAGAAAAAATGTAACATCGATAAGTATATCAGAAAATAATAACGTATTTAGTCTGGCTCAAACGAGTAAATAACGACACTAATCATAGACAATACAAGTTTTTTATCCGTCGTTCCTATTTTTGACGGCTTTGAATTTCGTTAAAAATATTCTGTTGAATTAAGAAAAAAAGCGATTTTGATACGATTTCCGATGTTGAATATTTTGTATCGAATATAATTATGCATTGGGTCAAAATATATATCGAATCAAACACTTCATTATATCAGCAGGTATCGATATTTCTTCAGCAAGCCTATTAGAGATATCCTCCGCAAGGGTTTCAGGATGACAACGTTTCTCCGTAATAGCAAACTATCTCGTTTCTACCTTTTATGACTGCTGTAACTGGTTATTTCTCAAGTTTCACATTAAAGCTGTGTGTATACGACCGAGATATCAGATGCGCCGTGGTTACACAGATAATAAACTTGATGTACATACCTTATTTAGATATCGTATTTTTTCTGCGACTCAACCTGCGCAGATTTTGTGAAAGAAATTTTTTCATACAGTTATACTTGGTGACGGCACTTGATTATTGTATTGTAAATTTCCAGTCAATTGGACTTAAATTAGGGGTGGATAAAAATCTGTTGGAGTTGAAAATTATTTTAGATTTTTTTTTTGCTGACTGTATTTTAGTTGACTGTACTTGCATTGCCATAGGTGTAACAAATGTCAATGTAATCAGACCACTGCAGTCTGTACCAATAGGGAAGGTAATGCTGACACACACACATTCACCTTGACAAATCATCTATGTAAAGTCTATTCTTTCATATCGGATACCTAACCATATCGGATACATAACCTGTGTTGCCTGTTTTTGCAATTCAAAAATAGTGATGGTGCACCACTATCGAAAGTTAACTAGCTAGCAGTTCGAATATGTTTCTTTATCAAGTAAAACTATCGTTCGTAAACCGACTTTGTAGACAAACGGTTTTTTTTCTTAAAATATGACATGGCTAAAGCAATGTATCTAGGCCACAAACATTATCGATAGTTTCGAGTACACCACTAAACAATAAAAACTGCTATCATTATTTTACAACTTGACATTTGCACTTGTCAATTTAGTATATTCAAATCACAGTTATGTACCTATGCAAGTACAAATACTTATAAACTCTCACATTTACTAGTAGACCTGTTTGCACACGTTTTCTGTCCATGTACAACAATACAATACAATACAAATACTCTTTATTGAACACCACAAATCAGTACAAAACAATACAGAAACAAAGAACAATGTAGACAATAGGCGGTCTTATCGCTTAATAGCGATCTCTTCCAGACAACCAAAAAGCTAAATAAGTTGGAGACAGTTTAAGTAGGTGGCGGAAACAAATAGACAGGATAAACGCAGGGATAATAAAAACAACAGTATCAACATAAATATAATACATAGCTAAATAAATAAAATAAAATAATTCATACATATACACATAACATAAAACTTAAGATAAAATAAATGTGAGAAGCAATGAAAAATAAGAAGGCCATACAACAGAAAAGGATTTAATCAGAAGCAAAAAGAAAAGATAAGGTACTAAAGACAGGGAGTGGATTAAATTAGTGATAAATAGTGAGACTTGAGTACAAGTCATACTATGGCTAACTTATGTATATTTATATACACCGCTGTTTTCACGACGCCCTTGCTATGTTGGTACATCTATATGCTCTTAGGAATCGCGGTTGCCATGGCAACGATCAAGACTTAACTAAGGGGAAATATTACTTCGTTATATTAGCTACTTTGCTGCTTATTGGAAATGTGTAGGTACTTAAGATGTTATCGTTCCCTTTTGTACCTCGCCTGGTTTCGGTCACTATTTATTTCAAGGAAATAACGCATTAATTTCAAACACGATACATACATAAATCACGTCTTTATCCCTTACGAGGTAAACGGAACCTAAAGTAACAAGGCCTCGTTAAGCATAATTTTGGGCGTGTAGGTGAAAAGTAGTGATGGGTTGCTGCCCGCATGACCTATAACATGATTCCTAAGATTTTCGCCCATTTCCTCGATGGACTTTTACCATGTGCGCGGGAAGAGAAGCAGCTGGCACATTCTATGTTTTTTCTTTACTCCCAACCCAGCAAAAAGAAAGAAAGAATACATTTATTCCTTTTTGCAAGACACACAAATACAAGAGAATATACACAATTTTATAGAAAATAAACAAGAAAAAAGACACAGACATGAGAAATAGATCATCAGCGTTGTGTGTCTTCGCAAAAGTGAAACGGTCGCTGGCTCAGCATTACGCTGAGGTGTTAGACACCTGCAGCACTGACTTTCAGCCAGAACCGTCAGCATGGATAATAGTTTCAAAAACAGATGTTAATCACGTTTATCATGGTCTGTAAAACTCATGATATGTATTTTTGGTTACGCACGAAAGTATACATGCCTTTCAAATTCATCGTGGTTCTAACTATGTAATGAAAACTCAGAAAATTGTAACTTAACAGGATTGCTAATAGTATTCCGTTTATAATTGTGAACCATTATATATTTTAACTAGCGACCCGCCCCGGCTTTGCACGGTATATTATGCATGTATTATACATATAAACCTTCCTCTTGAATCACTCTATCTATTAAAAAAACCCGCATCAAAATCCGTTGTGTAGTTTTGAAGATATAAGCATACAAACGGACTTGGGGACAGAAAAAGCGACTTTGTTTTATACTATGTAGTGATACGTACTCAATGTACAATCACCACCATTTTTTCAACCTGTGTGGAGCTTCACGTTATGATTTTACATGATACGCTTAAATGGCAGTTTTCTGTTTGTATCTAACCCAAAACAAGCATAAAATCCTTCGAAATAGTTATTATAATAAAGTTAATGGGAAACACATTACGTAATAGCTTTCGGGTAAAGGATTCCAGAGTTAGACCTTAATGGGAATACGAATTTTGTTATTACTTGTTAATATTGTAACAGGAAAGAGCTTGGAAACCTTTTTGGTAATCATGGGCGTAATGTACCTCGATTTTAGCAATCGCTGCTGTGGTTTCGCACTGACGCTACTGATTTTTGTTTATTCATCTCCAATTTGTTTATTCCGTGGGTTGTGGCAGAATACGAGTGGCGAGCAATGTTGACCACTGAGCCATGGCCCTTTTCTGCTAAGTAGCGCACACAAACAAAGATAATGTTCTAGGTACTATCAAATGAATCAAGAATTTTTATTTCTTGATTTTTATGTTTTACTTTTTCGGTTTTACCGTTAGAAATTAAATTTCTAAATGGCAGTGAAAATTAGAACACATATAAAAATCCGAAAAGTAAAGCTATGGCCTATGTGTTCTAATTTTCACTGACATTTAGAAATATAATGTTCTAGTTTTAAGTTTTGGCTTGATATGTTTATATTTTATGTAATCTTGATTGATGTGTGTTGGCAGTACCAAATAAACGTATATCTCACTATCTATCTATCTAATTATTTCAGCAGGTGGTAAGTTTATGACTTAACACCTGTAGGTAAATGATTATGAAGTTTTTTTTTAACTTTGATTACATACATTCATACGCTCTATTGTGGCTTTCACTATTTGGAATTTTAACTCACTCTTTGTCGGTCTCCCTCGTTTAATCCTCCTCTCATCTACTCAAAGGTTAACTGGTAGAGATCCCTTATAGGGATAAGTTCGCCTTTGTGCATATATTTAATGTTTTTTTATGTAATTTGTGGCTGTTTCTTTATATTTATACAATAAAACATATAAGTACATACATACCGTCACGCCTCTTTCCCATAGGGGTAGGCAGAGACTACTTTGTTCCACTGGCTACGATCCTGACATACCTATTTCGCTTCATCCGCATTCTTCAATCCCTTCATACGTGCTCGTCGGTTTCGGGTACTCTTGACCTGACCTTTTTTCAAGACGTCCCCGATTTGGTCACGGAACGTCCGTCTAGGCCTTCCCCTCCCAACGCACCCATTCGCATTCCTCATATAAATATAACTTTGATTAGATCTAAATTTTCTTTCTTACACGTTCAGCTCCAAGAAAGGGCCAGAAGATTTCCATGTTTATAGTAGCCAGTTTTAACTTCAAAGTGGAAATACTCTGCTACCGTTTACGAGCTTAGCGCATAGCAATGTGTGACACCGAATTATCTATAATTTGCTCTTTGAAATACACACACACATGCACACACACACGCAAAATGCGTTACAAAATTGACCCCGATAAATTGAGCCAGCCAAAGCACTAATAACAAAATTAGAAGTTTATTTAAAAGTATAACAGAAAAGGCGCCAGAATTTTTTACAGTCGCGATAAACATAACAAACCTCGTAGACGGTCTACGCTCGTAGCTATCTACGCGCTACGCCGTAGCAGGCAGCTGAGAGTCATTTCACTCCACTGAGGTAACAAGCTAACACACTCGTAAAAGTCACTTCAAAATATAAACAAACCAAGAGACGGCGGAAAATACTAGCTTTTATTCCATACTAGCTGTTGCCCGCGACTCCGTCTGCGCAGAATTCGCTTATCGTTCCGCGGGAACTATGCAATTTTCCGGGATAAAAGCTATCCTTTCCTTTCCTGGGACTGAATATGTCTTTCTACCAAATATCAACAAAATCTGTTCAGCGGTTTAAGTGTGAAGAAGTAACAAATACACGGATAGACAGACACTTTCGCATTTACAATGGATTTACCTTTTTAGCGGAACTCTCCCAGTCAACCTTTGAGTGGATAAGAGGAGTATGGGCGGGCAACAAGTATACGAGTTAGAATGGATTTAACGTATTATTTTCTATTCAATTTCAAATGTCTATTCTTTAATGCAGTTTTTTCCTTTCTGTGTCAGTCACTATCTTTCAACAAAACCTCCCAACGGTAATCATTTATGCTAAACAGTTGAATCATACGACGTCGTCAACGTCAACGTCACAAAGACGTCAACGTAGCGTCAGCAAAACAATCGTGTTACGATCAATCAGCGATGTCGACACCTGTCATGACATGTACCTCGAAACAGAGGTTCCCAAACTTGGTGGCGTGCTTACATATTCATATTGACAATTATAATTATAAAATATACTAGATAGATAGATAGATAGATAAAACGTTTATTTGGTACTGCCAACACACAATCAAGATTACATCACTTCGTGTCAACAAAGTCGCTTTCTCTGTCCCTATGTCCCTATGTGTTCTTATATCTTCAAAACTACACAACGGATTTTGATGCGTTTTTTAATAGATAGAGTGATTCAAGAGGAAAGTTTTTATGCATAATTCTACGCAGACGAAGTCGCGGGCAGAAGCTAGTAAAATATAAACATATCAAGCCAAAACTTAAAACTAGAACATTATCTTTGTTTGTGCGCGCTACAGTAGCACAAAAGGGCCATGGCTACGTTTATCTTTCAACTGAATTTGTTTGTGCAGTGTGGAAAAAATGATCTTATTTTTACAATATTGAGCCATCTTGAGTAAAAGATTAGTTTAAAACATGTCTGCCATTGTACGACACAAAAAAACGAAATATGGGGGTTAATAGCGGATGAACGATGAACTTGTACAGTCAAGTGTAATAATATGTATCTAGTCAAAGTTTCAAAAATAAGTATCATACGCTCTTACACCGGCGTAATAAGGTCGTGGGACATATTTTTGAGAAGTTTGTATCGATACTTATTTTTGCACTTGACCGTACACAGTTTATTCTTATTTACTTAGCAAAAAAATAATACATACCCATACGCAAATCACGTCTTTATCCCTTACGGGGTAGACAGAGCCTAAGATGACAGGTACCTACAGGCCACATTTAGCAAGATTGTGGGCGTATAGGTGGAAAATGGAATCAAAACCAGCATGGAAGAATAATAGAATACGTAAAAAAAAAATCTTAACGTCCATTAAAGTATCTACTTCTCCGATTGGTTAGTCAACCAGTATGGTTGGCTGTCCTTAAAACTTTGGTCATATCAAATATACCGAATAAAAATAATTCAACAGAACATAATTAATAATGAGAAAAACATAGTGAAAATTATACCATGCTTCTTTCAGCAGTCGTGAAAAAAGAAAAAAACAAGACGCACTTTGGGAGCCCTTGCTCAAAACAAAAGGCAAGCGGAACAAAACGACACAACCGCCGAGGGGCATTCCTAATTCAAACCTAGAGTTGATGTTGGTAGAACTCAATACTGAAGTCTGGGTTCATTCTTGATTGTGCCGAGAAATTCTACAGAGGGAATATTAAAGTCAACCGTATCATTTGGGTGTTGGCGGCGAGGACCGGAGCGGGAATTAATTACGAATGTGTGTGTGCAAATGTAAGCAGCTACTGACACCATGTCGGTGTCAGGACTTCCTGTTTCTTGCGAAAAAAGGCGGAAAAATAAAAATAGTGAAAAGTTTCCAATTGGCAATGATGGTCTTTCCGAATGCGCTGGTAGTTTCAAAAAGACGTAAAAGAGCCCTTGACGGCCAATTTTGATTGGTACCAGTACGAAGGAATGGGCGAAAATCTTAGGAACATGCTGTACGCTATGTGGCTGTCAACCCATCACTATTTCGATCCCCCTTTACGATATACGCCCACACATGCTAAACGTGGCCTTTGGGTCTACTTACCTTAGGCTCTGTCTACACCGTAAGGGATAAAGACGTGATTTACGTATGTATGTACCTGGCTAACTCGTTGAAAATTTTAAAATAGTTTCTCTCTGTATTCTAGACAGATTAGGTAATGGTTATTTTCTTACCCAATATATTATTTTCATTACACGCGAAGATCAGCCCATCAGTGATTATCATTTACCTACATAATTATCAATGATTATCATTATAACCTTTTAGGAGTAATTGTATTGTGTGGTGAGCAGTAGATGTTCCACGGGAGTTTGTAATTGTGTCGTACAGACACATCATTCAAACAGATGACGCTTGGCGACAAAAAATCGCATAGTAACAATAGTAGTAACAATAGTAAGTTTTGCGGGTGGTAGGGCCTTGTGCAAGGTCCGTCCGGATCGCTACCACCATCTTACTCGCTAATCCTGCCGCTAAGTAGCAGTGCTTGCACTGCTGTGTTCCGGTGTGGAGAGTAAGACAGCCGGGGAAATTACGGGCACAAGAGGCATTTCATCTTAGTCCTCTAGGTTGGCAACGCATCTGCAATCCCTCCGGGGTTGCGGGTGTCTATGGACAGTGGTGATCACTTACCATCAGGTGACCCACTTGCTCGTTTGCCTTCCTATTCATATAAAAAAAAAAAAAAAAGTAACAAGGTCACGTGACAGCTAGTAACGGATAGAAAAAATAGAAGGCTTGCCTACCTGCCATGGGTAGTGTAGGGGTATAGCACGCATCACGGAATGACGAGGATCCGGGTTCGATTCTCGGCCATAGCTTTACGTTTCAGATTTTTCTATGTGTTCTAATATTCAGTGTCGTTTAGTCATTTGATAGTAATTGTAGTGACAAATATTTTCCAAATTTTATTTGAATCCGATTGAACATAGAATAGCACATTTCTGTACATGTCTCAAGACTAGAACAAGTGTGGAGACCCTAACAAGGAGGCTGGATCAATTATAAAAGCATTACCTTTGCCTTCTCGAGCGTCGCGTCGCGACTGCCGGCTTGTTAAGACGGGCGGGAAGACGCATTTTATGACCTAGGGCTGCAAATATTTCTTAACCAAGTTACCCTCTCACTGAAATTGAGCAAATATGTAAAATGTTTCAATTTTTGATAACCAGCTCTAGCAATATTGATAGGCCTGTAGGTGTTGTTAGAAAACTAAAAATTATAGAAAATCTAGAATGTGTAGCACATAATAGTGATTTAGAAGTGAAAGAGAATCAAAGAATTCGTTTGTCACTGTCCAGTACTTCTGTGCCATTTTCCGAGAGAATTCAGATTTTTCTGTGTGCCGAATTTCGTCAAATTTCGTAAAACAGCTTTTGCATGAAAGTGTTATAATAAACATTCCTATTCTCACAAACTTTCCACTAATATTGATAAAAAAAGCTAGGAATATGAAAATATCAGCCCGGATTTGGCTGTCTCAATTTTCTTTCATACAACCCTTTGGGCATAGATTATGACCCGACTGAAGAAACAGACACGTCGTTAAGGTAACTCAAACAAAACTAAACAAACACGATCTCAAAAGAATAGTTAATCTGAAAGGATTATGAATTCAAAAGTTTTCATTCAAGAGCGGCTAAAAGAGTTAGTGACCGGTTGAATGGGTGGTTCCCGCGCGACCGAGTGAGTGAATGAGTGAGCCGCAGTTTAATATTCACTAGGTACCGCTCCCTCGTTCTTTGTTCTGAACGAATTTTGATATTTTGGGCCGGAATTATGGGAAGCTTTTGTCGTTTTGATTAGGTTTTTTTGATGTGTGATGGTCTTTGTTCTTTTTTTTAGGTTTACGTGTTCAAATTTATAGAACTGTAGCTTTATATTCGTACCTATATGTTTATGACTAAAGCTTACACAATTCGAATTAAAAAAAAACAGACATAAAAAAACCGCCACCACTGACGCTGGTCTGGTAGTAAAGAAAAAACATAGAATGTACCAGTCGCTTCTCTTCCCGCACAGATCACAAAAGCCCATCGAGGGAATAGGCGAAAATCTTAGGGATTATGTTATAGGCGATGCGGCTAGAATCCCATCACTATTTTATTTCCCCTTTCCACCTATACGCCCAGAATCATGCTAAACATGGTCTTTAGGTCTTGTTACCTTAGGCTCTGTCTACCCCGTAAGGGAGGTATGTAAAAACAATAACGAGTTATTGAATCACTCGAGTTTATCTACAGTCGACCGTGTGAAAGAGCGAACGATCGAGCTGCGAAGTTTTTTCGTTCTTTGTTCTCTAGTGCGTTTTCGCATATAAAAACGTCTCGAACGCGTTCACGTAAACGTCTCAATTACTATGGAATAATTCGACACGCCCTAAGAAAAAGTGTGTATCTGCCTGATACTTAGTTATGCGACTATTGCATTTTCGTAGTCTACGGTATCGACTTTTGCATTTAAATTAAGAAAAACAAGAAAAAAGTGGTCCGAACATATTTTTTCCCTAACGTAGAACTAACTATCTACATTCATTGCAAAAAAAACTCCAGAGCAAAACTTAATATTTGCCTCTTATACAATATTACGTGGGAACCCATTGAGCGGGTGGATGTCACGTAACAAGTATGTATTTGCCATTTACATACTTCTTTTGGGAACAATTGCTTAAGGTAAGTATTTACTTAAAATTTGGTTTTTGTAGATACACACTTTTTCTTAGGGTGTGTCGAATTGGCAGCGCCACTTGCGGATCGAAACTGCAACAAACTGTTCTCATAGTATTTGACATTTTAACGCAAACGCGTTCGAGACGTATTTTGTGACCAAAAACCTACACTAAGCAAACTGACTGAGGTAACTTTTTGTTTATTAAAGCACTTATTTTAATCTGAGAAACTTACACACTAACAATTCATAACAGTGTGTTTATTTATCTATGAACTTTTTCGTCGCAACTATTGGTCCCGTAGAACTGGTAGCACTTAAAGCACTTTTAAGTGAAGATTAAGTACACCGCAATAATACGCGACACTACTGTATGTCTGCGTTATTTTATTTCATTATTTTTATGGATTTATCAATTTTCTTTACCCGACACCTCGTTTATCAGCTACGTTCGAAACGCCGATAATGATGTTGTTAAACTCGATTCTTTTATTTTTGCGGCTGCATCTGTATTGAAAACATTTTATATATTAGTAATGGCGAAAATATTCTTCGTAAAAAATGTGGGCAAAGAAATGAAAAACATCGCAGTTAGTTCATTTATATAACAATAGATGTCACTGTCGCATCCAGGCGCATTCCTGAATCGCGGTATCGTTTGGTCGTTTCAGAAACTATAAGTAAATAATGTGTTTTGGATTTTCTGTTACAATAGAATTTAATTATTCTTCACTTATTGTGTTTTTTGTGACAAAAATGTGGTCTCTTGAATGGTTTCTGATTGTGATTCTGACTTTGACTAAGAAACTAGAGGTCCAGAGACTCCAGAGTTCTAGTCCTGGTAGCAACAGGCACTTGAATGACGTATATGAATGTTTGTAATCGAGTGCTAGTCATAACTGCAACGTCATTACACATAAACGGATAACTCACGTATAAAAAGACGAGTGATGCTCGACATGTTTCGGACTATTTCGTAGTCCTTTTTCCAAGAGCGCTCGCCCCGGCGGCAGCGACACGAACACTGCGCGCCAGCGCTCTGCTCGCGCGGCTGTTCGACGCAACTGACAGCGGCGCACAACTACCCTCGTTTTCATCGTCATTTTTATTATTGTCAAATGTGTGTGTGAGTTATCCGTTTATGTGTAATGATGATTAAGTCTCACGGTAGTTTCATGTTGAAAATAACTGCAACGTCTTTAAAACTGCAAAAAATCTATAAGCAGCTGGTGAAAACAAGGAATACCTACTACAATAGCCACTTGTTGAAAATGTAGCCGCTAAATGTGGTTTAAAAGCTTGACAGTTTCATATATTTTGACACTACTAAATCAAGGTACACACTAACCCAACATAAAATTGTGCCCTGTAAGTGGCTATAATTGTAGAATTGAAGAAATCAATATCTCTGATTTATGAGCTATTCATTTCATCAGCCATTACCTTCAAAAACTGCATAAAAAGCAACAGTCATCCTATCCCGGACCAATCTTCATTAAATAAACATTAAGGAATTTCGTAACGTAAATTATTACTCCGTTCTCCAGTTACAAGCGATTTTCGGTAAACGTATTAAAAACATTTTCTTAGCGTTCCTACCGACACGCGATACCAACATTTTGCGCCTTTACCGTCTAATGATCTTTTTCTTTTGCTTAACTATAAGCCTAAATAACCATTTTATTATTCGTTACTTATCATCACAACAAATGCATAGGCTATACGACACTATAGTAATATGTTACCCGCAACTCCGACCGCACAGAATTAAAATTTGTATCCAAGTATTTCTTTGTAACTTTGTATTTATTTGTATTTTATGTGTATTAGTATTAATTTGTATTTTGTATGTATTTGCATGCATTTGTATTTGTATTTTGTGTGTACCTATTTGTATTCTGCGTGTATTTGTATGTATTTGTGTTGTCGTTTACCTTTTCGGTAGTATGTTTGACATCCCAGGCGGACTGACTAAAGGCATACCAAAAACACAAGAGCACAATTTGCAACACGTATTAAGGCCCCGAGAATCACCATAGCAGCAACAGGGTATTCCCGATGTTAATTTAACAAAGACTTGGGTTTGATACTTGTATCGGCTGAGTGAGACACAGCAACACAAACCCGGCGTTCTAAGAGCTCACAGACTGTTTTGTACCTTTTTGTGAACGAGATTTGGAACTATGGCGAAGTCAGATTTGAATATTGATTTACAATGAAAACGCTTAAGAGCCGGGCATAAACCGCAGCCATAAAAACTTAAGAGTTCAGCCGTTCAGTTAGCGGTGCTTAAACAAAGCGAATCACAACACTGATGGCGTATCTACCTCTCACTCTCCCATTAATAGCTATTGGTGTGAACGGGATGGCACGAAACTTGAAATTTCTAGTTTCAGACTAAGGCCAGGGCCAGAGACCTTATCGTCATCACCGTCCCTTTCTAACCACATCCTGTACCGTTTGACAAAAAGAAAAGGGAATAATTCTTTTTTTGTAAACATTTCTTATCACTACATAGTATAAAACAAAGTCGCTTTCTCTGTCCCTATGTCCCTATGTATGCTTATATCTTCAAAGCTACACAACGGATTTTGATGCGGTTTTTTTAATAGATAGAGTAATTCAAGAAGAAGGTTTTTATGTATAATTCTACGCAGACGAAGTCGAATAAACTATTTTTTTACATAATTAGGTTTGTGATTCCGACTGGGTTAGGCAATGATGGTTTGAGGTAGTGTAGAGCCTAGGCGTCAAGTGCTGAGAGGAGTCAAAATTATGCGGCATGATTTTGCTCCCTTGTGAGACAAATAATTATTGTTTATCTAAGCCGAAATCTGAGCGTAGCTACTTATAAATAACTAGCTTCTGCCCGCGACTTCGTCTGCGTAGAATTAGATTGAAGAACTGACGTTGATAGTTATATTCTGCAATAATTATTTACGTTGCGACTCTAGGCCGCACCTTTGACATGTTTATCACAATCCCGCGGGAACTATGCAATTTTCCGGGATAAAAAGTAGCCTAGGTTAATGTAGGGTACCAGCTATGTCCGTTCCAAATTTGAGCGTGAAGAAGTAACAAACATACACACACACCTACGCAATTAAGTTACAACTAATTGAAAAAATACCTCGGAATGATGCCATCAAAATCGGAGCAATCCAGCCTTCACACAATCTTATACTTGCCGTCGTTATTGGAGCCACTGGCAAAGGCCTCCGATTAATTTGAACGTGGCGAGGTTAATTACGAAATTGGCCACCGGCAGGGATAAGTTGGTACACATCCTTGCCCTGTCGGCCCTTCGAGATCTTTCGCTTTGAAGTCTGTATTACATAGTGTTGGTTGACTAGGCGGTCGTAGGCACCCCGTCTCATATTTAATTGAAAACTGGTGAGTTATGTTTAAATTTGATTAGGCATGCCTATCTGAGTATTTTAGTAAGCTATTTATATTAATACCGTGACCTAAAGTTAATCTTGAACACTTCAGCAGATGGTTCACAAAATTACTCTATTTAATAATCAGAACTGGCAACAACTTTTTATCAGAAATACTCCCTTCCTTTGGTCTAGCCAATCAGAAGCGCTGGCCGGTCAGGTTATACCTTGTACCGCCTATTGGCTAATTTGAAAGAATGGTATTTCTATCAGAAAATTCAGTCAGTGTGCTCAAGCTCGCATATTATTATGGCAACAGGTTAGTCTTCGCTTTTTCTTACGTATTGTGAAACCCTTGTGGCAGAAAGGGACAACTGGCCTGTTGCCAAAATAGAAAACGGTTCGAACTAAATACAACCCATCTCCTAATTAGTTCCAAACCGAGTTCTCAATGAGTCTAGCAAGCTAGATTATATTTCTAGGTTATTTTTATAATCGTTATGTTGTCAAATTATTTTGGGGTGTTTTATTGTCATAATATGTTATCTTATGCTGTCGGATAATTGTTTGGTCGAATATTTCTCCAGCAGAAACTAAAATATGCTATGTACAATTTTTAGATTATATAGGTTAGGTTACATTTATTTAATTTTTTTCCTGAGAAAGCCATGGTTTTTGTAATAAATTCAGTTTAGACTAAATGATCATTCGACGAATCAATTAGATCTGGCTGGTTTTATGTTAGACTGAATATTCCTGTAAACCCTTGACACCGTCTAATGCATGAAAACATTGTCAACCACAGTAAAAAAGAACAAAGAACAATTCTATGGATGTTTCAAACCCAACCTGAAGTACTCCAGATAAATTCCGAGACAGAATACACCTGTCTCATTCAACAAGTATAATTACGTATTTGATGAGCGTCACTATGTGTCGAACTGAGTTCCCCTGAGGACTACAAGTACCTACGCTTGTAGATTGTAGCTCGGTTAATGATACGAATAGAAACAATGCATGACAACAACCAATGATACTACACGCTAATAACCACAATGGTACTGGTAATATAAGTATAAGAAGTATTTGCATAAATGTTATGTAGTCTACCAAGAACGTGCTTTATTATTTTTTACTGCCGTTTGCCGTGAGGGATAAAGTCGTAATTTATATATTTCTAACGCTACGACTGTTCAAAAGATCAATTGTCCTGGAAATCACATTATTGCTATGCATATTTGAACAGGCGCTTAACACTTTAAATGTCATTTTTTGCTGACACTAGATTTCAATCAAATAAATCCTTATATCCTACAGAATGCCCTAATATAAGTTTTAACTATTTGTGAAAGCCACAATAAAATCCGTTGCGTAGTTTTGGAGATTAGCGAACACAGACATCAATGAACACATCCATACATACATACATACAGACAGACAAAAATTATAGAATCTCCTTTTTTGTGTTTTATTGCTCTTCCTTGATCGTAAGCACTCTATTTCTGGTGAATTTATTTAATGTACAGACACGAACTTTCTATTGATTTATAATATGTATAGATATAGAATAGATAGATATATAGATGACAGTTACTCCATCAGAAAAAAACAATAAATTTGATTGTCACATTGACTTGTGAGTGAAAATGGCTTTGATGTTTTAAGCCGTACAAATGACATTGAACCTTAGGGCGGTAAAGGGCTTTCTTGGTCGATTACACCTAATGTATTTGATTTGAAAAAATGACCTTCTGCCAAGTTTTTTTGCGGCGCATTCTTCTTGACAATGATGGTCTTTCCGAATGCGCTGGTAGCTTCAAAAAAAGACATTACGGCCTATTTGCAAAATAAACGTTTTTGATTTTGATTCTGTTTACATTAAAATAAGTCGTTCGAGTTTTTTGTATCATACGGTGAGGAGCCGTTTTAATCGTCATCAGGTATTAAGAAGCAGATTTTTAATGGAATTAGCAGAACGCAGCGTCCACACTACGGCTTTTGGTTACTGTTATGGTTATAGCTAGCAGATGTACCCGGCTTTACACGCCTGATAAAGCAGTTTGCCTAAAACGGAGTAGTTTAGGGCAGCGTAGTTCCGCGAACTTCTAGCGCCCAGTATTCTAGTCAACTCGCGGGACTGGGTCCCAAAATTGAATGCGAAATCTAATCCACGACTAACTACATACCTATATTGAATATATTATGCAAATACGGTTTATAGAGTAAACCCGGCTCGATGTCGGAGAGCCGTGTTCCTCAACTATTGAATTAATTTGAATTTGTTAGGAAAGGTTGTTTTGGTTAAAGTTCCACTTTAATTACTTCTGATAGGGCGTGTTTTGACAAACTTTTGCAATAAAATTAATTCTGTACAAACGTTGCCGTTCAACTTTCCATTTGCGATTGCTTATTTCGGCGTGAAATAGGAAGCTGGCCGGGATCCTGAGATAATGCGGGGAAGCAAAAAGTTGGGGGATTTGCTGATTTGATAAGTACCGTGGTAGGTATATTTGATCATTATTTGGTAACTTTGATAGTTTTAAAATCAATATCTTACTAATATTACAAACGCGAAAGTTTGTGGATATGGATGGATGGATGTTTGTTTGTTACTCTTTCACGCCAGAACGGCTGGACAGATCTAGATGAAATTTGGAACATAGATAGATTATAGTCTGTAATAACACATAGGCTACTTTTTAGGAAATATGCGTAATTCCCGCAGGATAGCGATAAATGAATTCTATGTAGACAAAAGCTAGTTTATAAATATGATTCGCCACAAAGTGACACCTACTTGATCAATTATTTAAATATTTTTGGGTCAGAATGTCAAGATCAAATGATATAATAGTAAATGGTAAAAGACAGAATATTCAACAATATCAACGTAATATTTCCCCGGAAGTCGGTGGCCATAGTCAAATTAGGTGTTCGCCCTGCGAAACATTGTGGTCACATCCGGTTTCTATTTAACACTGCAATATAAACTTCGTAATGTGCTGTTTGATTCATGACAGAGCCCGAATTGAACACAGTTAGTTGAATTCTGTGAACGTGAAATTATGTGGTTACTGGTTATTTGAATTATGAGTTATAATAAACGATACATTAGACACTTAGGACTTAGTCATTTTAAAAATGTAACCTCGTAAGTTTTTCATCTACATACACTAATATATCACTACATAGTTTAAAATACTTCCATGCTGGTCTGGGAGCAAAGGAATAACATAGAATGTACCAGTTGCTTCTCGTCCCGCGCAGATGGTGAAAGCCCATCGAGGGAATGGGCGAGTCTTAGGAATCATGTTATAGGCGATGCGGCTAGCAACCCATCACTATTTTGATTCCCCTTTCCACCTATACGCCTACAATCATGCTAAACGTGGTCTTTAGGTCTTGTTACCTCAGGCTCTGTCTACCCCGTAAGGGATATAGACGTGATTTGTGTGTGTGTGTGTGTGTGTGTATAGTTTAAAACAAAGTCGCGAAAAATTGTGTGTTTAAAGTTCCCAATCCGCACTGGGCTCGCGTAGGAACTATAGCCCAAGCCCTCTCATTCTGAGAGGAGGCCTGTGCCCAGCAGTGGGACGTATATAGGCTGGAGACGACAACGACGAAATTTGGCAGTGTCACATATCTCTGACTCACCCTAAAAAAAGACGTAGCCTAATTTTTTTCACTATTACAATTTTCAACACTCATCCAACAGGTAGGTACAGTTGGGTTGGGGGCATAAATATCGACACGCCGTTGTGTCAAATATATGTGTTACCGACCTTATTGACTGTGGCACAGCGGTGTCTAGATGTTTTTGACGTCTTGGTAACGTACATTATGCTCTTGACTGTACTGTTAGCAACGTGAGCCTTGCCGCCAGTCCCATGACGTCGTTGACGTCATGAAGGAAGGTGCGCTCGCGACTCGAGGCAGATCGTTTTTCCCTGTCAGTGACGGACGTGTATTAAACTAGTGCTACGAACATTATAAACTGTTTTATTTATCAGTACATATAAAAAAAGTAATATTCAGAATGCTCGCACGACCTGTGTCTTTTGACTTGACTAGCTTTACGGGATGGATTATAGCAATACGCAAACTGATCAGAAACTCGTTGACCTGAGTCAAATCCATAATCTTTAACGACGCGTAAAAACATAAAAAGAGATCTTATAACAACCCCCAGCGCTTATAGTCTTAGAGCATTAACAACTGGAGACACCAAGGATATGGCTAACCCGTTAAAAGCATAATCTAAAATACTGTAAATACTTCCATAAATACTTCCATGCTGGTCTGGAATGTACCAGTTGCTTCTCTTCCCGGGCAGATGGTTAAAGCCCATGGAGGGAATGGGCGAAAATCATAGGAATCGTGTTATAGGCGATGCGGCTAGCAACCCATTACTATTTTGATTCCATTTTCCATCTATACCTAGCCCCACAATCTTGCTAAACGTGGCCTGTAGGTCTTGTCACCTTAGGCTCTGTCTACCCCGTAAGGGATAAAGACGTGATTTGTGTATTGTATTAAAATACTGTGGTGGACTAGTGGACTGTATAATTATAAATGAAAGCGGCTTATGAACTGGTTTTTAATAAGTGTTAGGAATAACTACATAAGATGAGTGACCTCGCCGCAGCACCTCCTACCGTAGTTCGTAAGGAACTGAATCCAGTTCAAAAATGAGATGCTGCTGCCAAGGTTTACAACTGCCAGCTATAAAATATATTTTGGCAGTAACAAGGAGTACACAGCTTAAGCAAGCAGTGAATAGAGTAGACAGCTTCTTCGCTCTCATAAGAAAGAGGCACTGGTCTTTTGTTGCGAGGGTGAGCGAATCGGTAAATAGTAAAGTGAAGGTGTTAAGCGCGACATGCTACTTTAACAGCGAAATCTCGATCCTGCGCAAGCTTCGATTGCTTAGGTTAAGTGATAGGTTAAGATTTAATTTAATTTGTAATTGTATGGGTTCCATTAATGCCTAAATAAATAAATAAATAAATATATATATATACAAATCACGTCTATATCACTTACGGGGTAGACAGAGCCTGAGGTAACAAAACCTAAAGGCCACATTTAGCATGATTGTAGGCGTATAGGTGGAAAAAGGAAACAAAATAGTGATGGGTTGCTAGCCGCATCGCCTATAACATGATTCCTAAGAATTTAGCTCATTCCCTCGATGGGCTTTTACCATCTGCGCGGGACGACAGGCAACTGGTACATTCTATGTTTTTCCTTTGCTCCCAGACCAGCATGGAAGTATAGGAATATGGAAGTATATAAAATAAATAAATACATTAAATTATAAATTATTAAGTTATAAATTATCCTCCACACTTACAATGTACAAAGCAACACTTGTAAGTCAGACCCAGACAGTTTGTACCACAGCCACGCATTAACGCCAGTTTACATTACGAAGTAACTATGCAATATACCGGGATAAAAACTACCCTATCTCCTTCCCTGGGACTGAAACTATTTGTATACCAAATTTCAAGTAAATCGATCCAGCGGTTTAAGCGTGAAAAGGTAACAGACGGACAGAGTTACTTTCGCATTTATACATACATACATAAATCACGTCTTTATCCCTTAAGGGGTAGACAGAGCCTAAGGTAACAAGACCCAAGACCACGTTTAGCATGATAGTGGGCGTACGGATGAAAAGGGGGGAATCAAAACAGTGATGGGTTGCTAGCCACATCGCCTATGTAACATGATCCCTAAGATTTTCGCCCAATCCCTCGATGGCCTTTTACCATCTGCGCGGGAAGAGAAGCAACTGGTACGTTCTATGTTTTTTCTTTGCTCCCGACCAACATGGAAAATACAACAATGTAGTGAGGACATATACAGAAATTTGTACGCCTCCGGTTGGCTTAATGGTCCAAGTTGCTAGCATAATACTTATAGCGCTAAGAGCTTGAAGGCGCGCTTGTCAAGCTCCAATAGTGCTGGAAGCGAGACTCAAATTGTCGATACTTTATTTCAGCGACAACTTTAAACCGGCCCTGTCTAGACGGGGAAATGTCTTGGACTAGATACGTTTCGTTTTTGGTAAACGATTTTATTATTTTCTCTCCGTATGTTACAGTTTGAAGCTTCTATATTTCTGTGATAGCTCTGCGACCGTACTTTGATTAAGTTGATTACTTTTCTAAACGACACTGAATATTAGAACACAGAAAAATCCGAAAAGTAAATCTATAGCCGGGAATCGAGCCCGGATCCTCGTCATTCGGTGACGCGTGACGCGTGACGCGTGGCGCGTTTAGGATTCGGGTTCGATTTCCGGTCATAGCTTTACTTTTCGCATTTTTCTATGTGTTCTACTTTTCAGTGTCGCTTAGAATTTTACAGCCGTATTCATAAAAATTCCTTAATGGAGGCTTGATCAGTCTGTTAGTTAACAGACTGATTAAGCTTATTGGACGATTGTTAAGAAGTGTGATTCATAAACGCTTGCTAGCAGTCTGCTAGCTAATGAGCTGCTAATAGGTTGATTAGACGCGTTATGTTGCCGATATTGACAAATCATAGACAAAAAATGGCAAACTCGTGAATTAAAAAAAAAAAAATGACAGCGAATTAATGCGGGAAACTGCAAACCACTTTTGCAAAGTTAGGTACACTACACAAGTGAACTACATTATAAAATGAATACTACAAAAAAAGGAATGATAATTGGACAGCGGAGGATAAAGTAAGAAAAGCAAATCATTTACCTACCTTTATTACTAAATATCATTGCAAACACAATGTTGTTAATATATATCCCTATTGCTTTTCGCTTTTAGTTTCAATATAATGCGGAACGGCGTCGAAAGATCTGTCGCGCAAATAAAAAATCAGTGGGGAACTCTCAAATCCGCTGAGAAACGGCTAATTAGCACCGAGAGAAAAGCGCGATTTGAGACCGGAGGTAGCCTGCCTCCGCGAGAAGAACCCATTTCTTCGAACTCTATAAGAGCCTGGTTGCCGCAAGAGTTCGAAACTGACAACAACGAGTTTGATTCGGACTTTATAAATCAGGTTGGTATGATTTGGTCATATATTTTTTATATTTCACTTTTGTTTTAATGCTGAAAATGTCCACAAGTTTCAGTTTGAAATACCTAGATATAAAGCTTGGGCCATCCCATCATCAATATCATGATATATTTCAGGATCGTATTAAACTAAAATTGTATTGCATTAAGTGATTTGTATTGACCGACGTGAGAAGTTGTAGTATCTGAACGTATCTACGTTTTGAAGTGGTAAATGTTCACACCTTGACGTTTTAAATTTGACGTAACTATATATACAGTAAAATAATAATATTAGTTCTATAAGGCCTATGAAGTTCTGTTGACTGATAAATTATCAACAAACAATATCATTTATATAAACTACATAATAAAACTGCTTTCTAACGTATTAAGGAGTTAGCTGGGTGTGTGTGTGTGTGGGTAGCGAGCGAGTTCAAGTTTTAAGTACTGTTGTCAATAAAAAAAATGTTGCTGTGAATCGTTTTATCCATTGTTAATGCTACTTATCATTATCCTGATAAACAGCCGCTCTGCAAGCGTAGGTAGCAACCTAAATTTCAATGAGGAAGGTCTGTACATGAAGACAGTATTGGTAGGTTAGTATTTTAAATCATGTGAATAAGTCAATATAATTTAGATAATCGTGCTTTAAACATAGGTATCCGTCCGAGGTTGTTTACCTGTCTAAATAGTATACTAATCGTTATTTTCATACTTATGTTTTCTTCTTTAAAGTGCCTAAAATTTCATGCAGGAAAACTTTAACAAGTTTTAACAGTGAACAAAACAAATATGTAATTTAATTTGACCTGTTAGATAACTGTTGATGAGATTATGCCCCAAAAGAATATCTATCCCACTTTGTATCCCTTTGATATCTGTAAAATCAATGTTAGTCAGTCAGTCAAGTTATCTTAACAATAAAAGGCTTCAATCAGGTGAATGCACCCAATGAGAAATTTAGTACCTGCTAGCTCACACAGTTCTAAAAAATAAGATGTGTTCTAAGGAAGTTTAGATAAGCTTACTTATAGAGAATACCCTTGGTAAGGCAGGGTGGGACATTTGTTGCACCCGGCTCACTGACCCGAAGCTAAAAATATTTAGGCATAATTAACATAATGAAAACAAATATTATTTCTTATTTATGCTGCCCCACGCCTTAAAAATGCAGGGTATGCCCATGGTAGATTAAGTTAAAAACAAAAGTATGTCAGCTCAAAATATATTTTAATTAAACAACTTTTTTTTCTTCAGATTCTGACGGCTCCAGTAGTGGTCAGTACCAGTGTTCCAGTAGTGCAAATCAAAGAAGCCACACCACCTGCCGTGGAACCTTCCCTAGCCCCACATGCTCGGCCTGCTCAGGAAGTTATGTCATCACGCTTTAAAACTAAGAAAAGAAAAGTAAATTACTTCAATTCTAATTATAATATTATGTTAGGCCTAAGTATAGATATGTTATATTGTTATGTTATGTTGTAACAGGCTGTTTTCCACATCTCTATGACTATAAACTGTGTCTATTTTGCGTGGTGGGCTGCAGCAATATTCGTGCCAGCCCAGCTCCTGAAAGAAGCCTAGCAAATCCTTTACATTGCCGAAGACTTCCTGGAACATCCTCGGTGACCCGAGGTGTTGTGCCCTGTAGCTCGCCACTCCGGAACACACAAGCAGAATATGTGTGACCGTTTCTTCTGCCTCCATGCACGCTCTGCATAGGAGGCTGCTGTGACACCTAAGTTATAAGTGCTTGTTAAGCAAGGCATGTCCAATCAGGGCTCCGATTAGTAGTCGGAGCTGGGGTCTTCCATACCCGCGAAGTTTGCGGTACAATCCGGAGTTGACTGTCGGGAGCGCCTTGTTTATATTTAATAAGTTTTTTTTCTTTCAGATCTCTCAACCTTCTGGACAGGTGGCATCAGATATTGCTGCCAATGAAATCAAGTGTCGCAATGAGCTGCACAAAATACAGCTACAGCAAAATACAAATACAGAGGAGAAAGGATAATGAAGTAAAGAAAAAAATAATCCTGGATTTAAAAGAATTGAATATTTTAAAAGTAAAATGAATAATTAGTTCAATTTTGTTAAAAGTAATTATTCTGACTCCATTGTTTTTTCTTTTCTCTCTCTTTGTTTTCTAGCTGTATGTATTTTGTAAATTTCTAAAATAAATGTATTTTTATATGTCATGACATGAAGTTTCTTTTACCTACTTATAATTTTTTTTATGTTATTTTCTCTGTCAACTTTAATAAGTAAGCAAAATTGCAAATAAAAATAATTAAGTGATACATGTTATGCTAGAAAATATTATAAACAAAAGGTTACAGGTATGAACACAAATTTTTCTTCAAAAGTAAAAGTGTAGACATCTTTAAAGTTAACTTTAGACATACATCCATCAGCATACTTTTGTATATGTAGGTACCTTATTGTGTTTTATACTTTAATAAAGCTTCTTACTAAATTCTATTTATTTTTAACAGAACAGATACCTATATCCTATATGCCACAACATTTAGCAAGATTGCGGGCGTATAGGTGAAAAATGAAACCAAAATAGTGATGGGTTGCTAGCCTCATCGCCTATAACATGATTCCTATGATTTTCGCCCATTCCCTCGATGGGCTTTTACCATCTGCGCGGGTAGAGAAGCTATAATTCTATGTTTTTTCTTTGCTCCCAGACCAGCATGGAAGAATAATTATAACTAGGTACATGTAATGTTTTAAGTGCAAAAATCCGTAACTATGTTAATCATCTTAATTTTATTTCTTATAGGTACATTTATTATTATACACGTAACATACTAAATACCCAATTATAAGGAAGAACAAAACCCACTTTATAATCCCTTCGTTAAAAATCTTCTCTTGGGTATGGTTTTACTCTTGTCAAAATCAGCTGTTCACATTTTTGGCGGCCATTTTGTGAGTTAGCAGAGAGATAAAGGAGGGTCCACGGTCCTCTAACTTAGGGACTACTTAACAGAGCCTTGATGGACTGATTAGCGCTAACAGACGTTTATGAATCACGTTTTTTTGCATCGGTCCTATAGCGAGCCTATAGCGAGCCTCTAACTTTTTATGAATACGGCTGTTAATTTCTAACGGTAAAACCGTAATAGAAAACATAAAAAATCAAGAAGTAAAAATTCTTGATTCGTTTGAAAGTTGATAACTGACTCTTGCATAAAAGATGTTTTAAATTTCCACCTCCTTCATACCTCTGTCGATTGACCTCATTATTCTTTAAAGAACCGAATAGAAACAACATTGACATTTATATTTTTTTTTCTGGCCTTTTTGTCGTGTGCCAGCAACATTCTGTAACTTTTTCTTTTTTGTTTGCATTTTGCCGTAGTTCTATGCATTTTCTATCTTGATTTATGAATAACGGCCTCATCCTTTCATTATTTTGTGCCATCTCAATCAGCGCGCTTAAAATTTAAACCATCCCTATAATCCTAATCATAAGTGCCGTCGGCATCGACAGCGGGATTCCCGGGATTAAATAAGCGATTGATGACGGCCGACCATCCGTCCCGCGGATCCCGCGATTAATGAATCCCTAATGGCCACACTTTATGAAACACGGCCTCTTCGGGCTCTCGAATTTTTTTAACATTAAAAAAACAACGGGATATTCTGTCCGAGGCAATGATGGAGCGAGCTTTTGACAGATTTGATATAGGGTGTTGTGGATCTTTTATGTCAGAGTTTTCGGCAGGATTACATTTTTAAATAGCTGTATTTTCATTAGAAATTACTCCAAATAATAATTGTCCATAAGCGAATGTTATTCAAAAAACTTTAATCTCTATTTTTATGATACATATAAATAAACGAGCCGTACTTTGAAGTGACAACATCTCAGCTGAAACTGAGCACGAATCAAATGCGTAATAAACCATAATATAACGCAATAAAATCTTGATTTTGCTGTATCACTGTAGCGGGAAAGAATTTTACTACGTTTATGGTAAGAGAAGCGGACGTGACAAAAATGTATGACAACCTCCTTAGTAAGACTGCAAAGACGCGTGACACGCCATACGCAGTAATCACACAGTTACCATTTCCAGAGGTATTCTCGGATTATGCTCCAGGCTCATAGAACGCTGTTTATTTACGGAAGATTTGATACGAACTAAAGCTGACGAGGTCAACGGCCCGACGCCATTTTGCACCCAGTTCCACGTACGCACCCACTTGGCAGTTCACGGATAAATGAGAAATATCTCACAACAGAGCTGGCCGACTAGAAGCGAACGGTTCTTTTTCTTTTTAAAAGCCGAGTTTGAAGCGCGAAACGAAATATTCAAAAGTGCCGTGGAATTTTTTCGAAAGTTTCTTTTCGCGTCTCTTGTCGCATCTCTTGAAAACGGAATGGCCAGCTAGAACTTGAAATAAGAGGATCAAATAGCGTTATAAACTCACCTATGCAGTTTTTATTACATTTTCGAACAATGTTAACTTAGATACACGCGATCGTGAATCGAACAACATAGTTGAACTTCAAATAAGCATAGACATTGTATTCTACTGTTTATTAAATTAGGAACTATCACAGTAACTCGAATATCATAATATAATACAGATCATGCTTAAACCAATATGCAAATGTACTACAATAGAGCGGGTATTACCGCTATATTGCCTGTTAGATTTTATTGTTGCAACGTGCGGAATCGACGGGGTATTTAGCATACGTACCAAGTGGTTTATAGCAGTTTTATTACGTTAATTAAGCCTTAACAATGTACCAATTCGTGTAAACCATTTAGAGCTTGTTTTATGTCGTCTCGGTATATTACACACACAGGTACCTACCGATAAAATACCTATTAAAACACACCTAACTGTAACTCAGGTTTTGTTCAGTGTCTTTTTAACTCTGCTTATCTGTATGTCTGTTACTTCTTCGACTAAAATCATTTCAGCATGGAGATAGCACCACGTTTGTATAAATGATAAAAATAAATTTCTACAATAATTTTAATATAGCTGAAAACAAAAGACAGCAGAACTTTATGTGTCTATGGTTGTTTCTGGAATTAAATATTCGATTACTAGGTAAATATTCATTCTACCTTTCTATTCTATCATTTGAATAGCATTTTTTTTCTGACAGATTGAACATACATAATGTATGTTATCATTTACGTCGATTGTGTTATTTATATTCAGTACATACCGGTGCTGTACCGGTAAAGTATTTATTCCGCTCTCCATATTTCCGGCAAACCCTATCTCCTTTTCGATTTACCTTCAGCGGTCAACATGTTTATATTAACATAGATGTAAGCACACAAATAAACGACAAAGCAGAAACGACTTATGACAGAATATAGAGACGTCCCTTTTCCCCTGTATGAAAAAGATGAGACCAAATACATAATACATTATATGCTTAGTTGTTACAGTTCAATAATTTGTTTATGACCATTTGAAGATAAAAAAAGAAAAAAAGAAAAGGAAAAAAAGAAGAAGAGGATATAGTGATTAGGATAGAAAAAAAGTATGCTTAGTTGGTTTGGTCACGTAGAGCGGATGGATGAAAGTAGACTAACTAAACAGATCTATATGGGGAGTGTGGATGGTAACGTTGGGAGGGGAAGCCCTAGACGGACGTATCGAGACCAAATAGGAGACGTTTTGGAAAAAGGTCAGGTCAGGAGTACCCGAAACCGACGAGCATTTATGAAGAGATTGATGAATGTGGATGAAGCGAAAGAAGTATGTCAAGATCGTAGCAAGTGGAACAAAGTAGTCTCTGCCTACCCCTGTGGGAAAGAGGCGTGACGGTATGTATGTATGTGAAGATAAAATGTTGAATTTAGCAAAAAAAAGAAACTAGAAACGCCACTGATTAATCACCATCCAGCACAGAAGAATTTAGAAAATTTTCCTCAACAACCTGTTACCTTAGGCTCTGTCTACCCCGTTAGGGATAAAGACTTGATTTGTGTATGTATGTATTCCTCAACAAAATCCTTCAAACAAATCCCAGCACAGTAAACTCCTTAGGGACAACCTCGGATATCCTTCCGGCTGTTTCGCAATATCATGATGGGACATAAAAATAAATAGAGACGTTTAGTGAAGTTCGGAAGCGCGAGGCCCCCAGGAAAACAGAAAATACTTAACTGTAATCACACTCATTCAAATTCAAGTCTAGTTAATCAAAACCTACAGTCGTTAGACACGGTTTTCCATGGGGTACTTCCCGCTGTCCTGGAATATTAAGATTTGGTAGGTCCAGGTAGTCCTTACAGCATTACCATTGAAATAATTCTGTTTTTTTTACTCTGTCTGTCTTTATCAATAACCAATGTAATAATTCTTCCATGCTGGTCTGGGAGCAAAGAAAATACATAGAATGTACCAGTTGGCTCTCTTCCCGCGCAGGTGGTAAAAGCCCATCGAGGGAATGGGTGAAAATCATAGGAATCATGTTATAGGCGAGGCGGCTAGCTACCCATCACTATTTTAATTCCATTTTCCACTCAATCTTGCTAAATGTGGCCCATAGGTACTTGTTACCTTAGGCTCTGTCTACCCCGTAAGGGATAAAGACGTGATTTGAGTATGAGTATGAGTATGTAAAATGATACCACTATGGGTACATTTGGTTAAGAGCACAGTTCTGCTAGCACTGGATTTTGTAATCTTGTTTTGACATCTTGCTGAACTATTTAGGATTTGTACGGAAACCTCTCCCCTCTATATTCATATCTCCTCTATCTCCCCCCTAAGATTCTGGTATTATTTACGTGGTACCCTGTATACAAGCTCTCCCTAAAAAGGCGTACTAACACCACATGAATAAGTCTATAACATTTACTCTAAAAACTCTCCACCGTTTTAAAACTAGACTGAAGTACTACCCACATTTCCTGCCTAAAGTTACCCTCTATTAAAGAACCTCTCAGTTTCATACAGCAAAGTTTATTAATTAATACAGTCATGGCAAAAACTTGAGTGCTCACTTGAGGTACATAGAGCCGACCCATGTCATGTCGGGGGCTCACCAACCGCCAGTCATGGTGGTTGAGTGGGACCCTAATTTGAGTGTTTAACTAGTAGAGATGTTTCCGAAGGGAATAGTTTTAAAGTTGTTAGGCTCACTTGTTAACACGATTGATTAATACAATTTTGTTGTTTTCGTGTTGTTTTTTTTTAAGTTGCCATGATCTGAATTCTGGGTTACCCTCTAATCGGATATAGAATAATATGGTGTACTTCCAAAATGGGAAAAACTGTTGAAACCTTTAAAAATTACAGATACTATCACATTTGTACCTACACAGTTTCAAACGGTTTTCTTTCTTATTGCGGCTAGCAACCCATCACTATTTTGATTCCCCTTTCCACCTATACATGTACAATGATGCTAAATGTGGCCTTTAGGTCTTGTTACCTTCTGTCTACCCCGTAAGGGACAAAGACGTGATTTATGTATGTATTATTTCTTATTGAACCAAAACAAAGTTTTTCCTTGTTAAGACCAACTCGAAAGTTCAATTGACTTTTCAGAATTACTGTTTGTATAATTCAAATAATAAATTAGTCAGTGACACTATTTATTCACACCAAATTGAAAGAAAAAAAAAACTGGCCATTTTTCATTCAGAATTGATTAAAAAAACTGGCCATGGGTGCAGAACCTTTCGGCCATGATAACTGTGTTGCCATGTAAACTTTTTCATACCTCGCTTACAAAGTAAATCCAGTAACGTATCAACATAACGTGCCAAACCCCATTACACCGCAGCATCTTAATACCGTATTTTATCTCCAAAGCCAGTGCTCGTCAACTCTCGGCTCTTAAATAAAGACGTAAATAAAACACGAGATGCAGCGGCTGAATAATGCAGTCGTCGCGAGGCTGGATTTATAGATTTGCCGTTTGAATTGTTGACGACGCCAGCGTCGACTCCAACATTGTTGTAGTATGTTCCAGAATGTTTACTTGGGTTTGAATCTGGAATGAAGGAGTCTTTTAGAGATTTATAAATGCGCTTTGTTTTTACTAAATCCGTTGAGGACGATGATTTAAAGTCGCAAGCATCTGTCAATAAATATTCGGCCGTAGCTAAAGCCATTCTGTTTACTATTAAAAAAATTACAGGATAAACTGCTGCCCGCGATGTCGTCTATAAAGAATGCATAAATCACGTCGCCATCCCTTACGGGATAAACATAGCCTAAGGTAACAAGATGTAATGGCCACGTTTAGCATGATTGTGGGCGTGTATGGAAAGGGGAATCAAAATAGTGATAAGTTTCTAGCCGCATCGCCTATGACGAGATTCCTAAGATTTTCGCCTATTATGGAATTGGGATGGGATGGGCTATATCATCTGCGCGGGAAGATAGGAAACTGGTATATACAACATACAATATATGTTCTTTTGAAAATTTGAAGAATCCATGTTATGAAGTATCTGTGTGTCATATCATGAACTGTTAGGTAGTTTTTGTGTGAACGAGCAACAAAGAATCATTTTACAAACAGTCGCGTTTATAATGTTCGTAAGATTATCTGTTCTAGTACACAGAAAAGATAAACAATGATATATTTTGCGACTTGTTTAGAATCTACTACGACTCTGGATATTCAGTATTCAAAGAAATACGCTCGTGTTGTGCACGAGGATTTTACTTGGAACAAAAGTTAATGCCGTCTGCAACTTTCGCAAACGGACAGTGACAAGAATTGTGTGGGGAATCGACATCTTTCAAGACCTCCCCTAGAACGAGTCATGGCGGAATCTAGACAGCTTAGCGTGTCCAGCCAAGTTCAAAACAAAAGAAACTGGTGACGTAGTCTGCTGTTATTTACACGAACCATTTCGAGCTACTATTCTACTTTCGAGCTCCATGTGTCACTTTGAGAACAAAGTGGGCTCGTACACACAACTTTTTGACACTTCAAACTCACAGTGTGGGAGCGCAGTATTATACCACATTACGTGTAAAAAATATGATTTCAAAGTCGCATCAATCATTTCAATTCGTGTCTGTACATATTGCTTCATTACCATTTCCGGGGCTATAGACATTTTCTTACAATAGGGTCACCATAATGCGTTTTTTACGAAGATATTCCTCTGCTAATTACCGTTTCCCCTGCATTGTCCGACTGTGTCACAGTTCGGTTGTAAATTTTTTATGTCGGTTTTTATCGTTCGCGGAGGCAGTAAATGCGTTTCCTTGTGCGGAAGCCGCAAATGTCCGACGATTTCGGTACCATTGTTTAGTGATGGCATAAAGTTTGACAAAAGAAGTTCGTAAATATCAGACGGAAATATTAATAAGCTCATTTAGTTATACAAGCGTATATAGCTATTTTACAGTTTACTCGCGGTGCTGAGTCGTTTACCTAGTTCCTTTTTTCAGTTTGTAACATTTTGTAATCTTGATCATATTTTTGTGTCAAAACTGTAAACAAATTATTGAATACATCTGGTTTTAGGGTTCCGTACCCAAAGGGTTAAAACGGAACCCTATTGCTAAGACTTCACTGTCCGTCCGTCCGTCTGTCACCCAGGCTGTATCTCATGAACCGTTAATACTTAGACAGTTGCAATTTTTACAGATGATGTATCGTTGTTGCCGCTATAACAACAAATACTAAAAACAAAACAAAATAAACATTTAAGGGGCTCCCATACAACAGACATGATTTTTTTGCCATTTTATAGATAAAGGTCGTGCACGTGTCCGACTTGCACTTGGCCGGCTTTTTATTCCATTCTCTGCTCTTGTGCTAGTATTTATAACTACTACTAAGAATAATATTATAACTACTACATAATACAAACTATAGATTTTACATACACACAAAACAACACAAGATCCACGCGAGGGCTCGTCAAGCCAATATTGCCTCAGGCGATTCCGCAACATCATGGGGCTATGTCATTCCCACCCACGTAGGTGACACTGTAATGTGGATCCAAAAATGACCGAGAATACACTAAATAAATAACTGGGAGTGTGAAATAGTGTGTGCCTCTCAGTCAACGAACTGTACCACACAACACAACAGCGTAATTAACAGCATCTATTCATGCAAGTAAACACTCACAATTAGTTATCAAGAGTTATTAATAATGTTTGATATGATTTCATTGTGCTATAATTACGTACAATGCCGATTATTCGGCTGCCTCGATGCCATTGGCTGTAATGGAACGAGAACGATGGATGGATAGCACAACAGGTTTCGCACTTCGCAACAATAACGTAATAATAGATCCATTAGTCAGGAACTGGCCCAACTTTTCTCGGCATCGGAATAAAGAGAATTATTTTTTGTTAAAGTCGTTTTGAATAGGAGTTAGACTACTGTTATTCTTATACGCCGTGGTAGCGTAGTGGTTCGACCTGTGGCCTATAAAGCAGAAGGCCGTGAGTACGAATCTAGGCTTGCACTTCGGAATATACGTGCGAAATCTCATTTGCAATTTACCATGAGCTATTCGATGAAGGAAAACATAGCGAGAAAACCATAGTACTGCGAAGCTATTTAATGGTGTGTGTGAATTTTCCAATGGGTCTGCGTGCCCCATATAGCCCAAGACCTGACGAGTCTGTGCCCAGACGTGGGATGTATAAAGGGTGGATATTTTTAAAACCTTTTATTTGTTTTGCTCTAGTAAGTGTGGTTATCATGCAAGCCAAGTTCCATATTTCTAGACTTAGTTTTCGCTGTTTTGATAGATCGTTCAGAAAATAAACGACGTTATGAGACCAAATAATTTTTTAGTTTGTTAAAAGCGTGGATGTAAACAGTTTCTAAATGTAACTAAGGACAAGCCAACGCGTCCCGCCAAACGTTTACTAATTCAACCAATTTGTTTAATTAAACCTAACAGTATGAATTCCTTTTGATAATGATTCGAAACTTAACCGCGGAGTAATTAATTAGGGCTTCAACCCTCGCAAATTCAACCAAAGACTAATAACCCATTCAGTCGCCCCATTAAAATGGAGAGACACTCGAAATACGCTAAATGACCTATTAAGGCTAAAAGGGTTGGTGGAATTGTAGCGTCATCCCAGTGTCACTACGTCTGGCTTGATAAAGATACTATCTGTTGGCAAATTAGGCAACAAAATCTGAGCGACGTGCGAATCGGTATGAAACCTCATTTTTGTTCGAACTTGTTGCTTCTTTACGTGCTTCTTTACTTAATTCGTACTGGCCAGCGGGAAAAAAACAACTTTTATTGTTTTGATGTCATAACAATTGAATGTGAAAAAAAGCGAATACGCGTAGTTTGTTTTGTTGTGTTCACATCACACTTCGGCGTTTGTTTATTCGGCTTCGCGCCTGAATACATTTTGTTAAAAAATATATTATTTTCGTCAACCAAACAAATGAAATTGAGGCGAAAAGTGAAAGTTAACGTCCGATTTAATTCTTCGAACATCTAAAGTGCGTGAAGTGCAAACAGTAAGAAAAAGGAGAATATCGGCATCCTTTCGCCATGTGTTCCACGTTTGAACAGAGAACTCGCATCGATCGTCATTTTCTCTCATCCTTAGCTAGACCGTACAGTACAGCCCAGCGGACCGGAAGGCGTTCGCTCCACGCTCACAGCCCAATTCGAGGAAAATCCAACTGAAAATTTGTCTGTACTCATCGTTAAACTCGACAATATCCCAACAATACAACCCAAAACTTCCTAACAATTTCAAAATTGATACCAAACAACCGAATAGTGCAATAAACACTCACAACCCGTAAACAACACCCGCATTTGACAATAGTGACCCATAAATAAATAAGTAAGCAACGAGCACTCCACGACGGTTTCCGAAGAGGCCCGAGGCGGACATTTTATGGGCCATAACTGAGCAATATGGCGGCCGGCGAGAAAATATTTCGGCGCGAAATTTGCGACATCGAGCTCGTCGTTTGGGATTTATGGTATCTGCGTTGTCTTTGGAAATATATTGGGCGACACTTACGTCTGTAAGTTGATACACACGCGGTAAACACGGGGCTCTAAATTGCTGGGGCTCCTATCTAATGTCCTTTGAGGGTGTAAGAATTTTTTATCACTCGGCTGTTTGTAAGCGTTTTATGCGGCGGTGTACGAACGCCGCTGCAGCGAATGTTTCACTTTCAAAGTTGTAACTTTAATATTATTTTTATTATTTCGCCGTCTGAGAGCAGAGATCTTCTGTACTTTTCCAACTTGTTCTTTTGTGTGCAAAGGACGGGTGCTCATTGTCCGCGATAAACAGATGGGTCTATTGTGCGTGTGCTTCTGTTATGTTTTCTCGCTCTTACAAACTGATTCGTTGTTTACTTTGTGTCTTGAGTTTCAAATCTGAGCACAGTAAAAAGAAACGGTGTATCGACTATTGGAAAATGCTTAAGAGTCGAGTTACATGAAAGAAGACAAAACTTGTGGTAATACCTTAGATTTGGTACGTGCTAAGTTCGTTACTTCAGATTGCCGTTGAAAAAATTTGCGTGTCGCAGAAAAGGAATCCTAAGAAAAACGGTCTCGTCTATTTTATCTGAAACACGCGTATTGTATTTTTCGATCTATTCTATATTCCAAATGTCTGGAGTTTTCAAACTAGTCATCCTAAACGCAGAAACTTTAAATTTTATCGCTGCAAATACGGCAAACAGAAAACAGTACCGCGAAACATTAAATAAAATATCGAAACGCACAGTCGATTCGTAATAGCCCCCGCACTCGCACGCATCCGAAATCAATGATATTATCCCGCGAGCCGGAAACCACCGATATTGAATAGCCACGTAAACACCTATACTATAACTGTAAACATGGCTGGCAATAACTGTCTCCCCGACTGTAGTTTGGCGGATTCTAGTTTCCCGCCGATACATTTTGGGCAAACGAATGATGTACGAGCGTAGTCAGCATTTGTAACACTATTTATTGCGATTTAAAAGTGTTTTTGAAGTGAAAACTTCTTTAGTGGCGTTGAACATTTTTTGGAATGGGTAAAAAATGGTGAACTGGCGTCAGGTAAGACTGAGGATATTAATGTACGTTGATTTCGTTTCGCCTAGTGGTATAAGGCGTGGATAACAGTGCGTTCGCTCCGGTGACCGCAGTTCAAATCTCGTGTAGAAAAAGTATATATTTTTTCTTTTTGAAGTGCGTTGTGCACTTTTAGTTTTCACTTCTGCTGGCACTCCCGGAGTGCAGCCCGGTCCGTTTTTAAATTAAAATGCTCGCGTGTGCATCTTCGACATTCTTAGTTTTTTTCGGTATTGAATTATACACGATATGGGTTCACAAACTCAAGGGTTCGAGGACATCTCTTTCTATATTTTCTTTACTCTTTTTGAAGACAGTTAAAAGGTAGGTGCCGTTGTCTTTTTGCGAGGTCATATGTATGCGTATTGTATAAATAGAGACGAGGAAAGACAGAAATTAAAGGAAACCACCGCTTTTAGCTACTTGACATACCTATGACGTAAACTGCTTGAACATGGCTTTCGAAGGAATTCTTTTATTTGTCATTCAACCTTTAGTCACGTAATTCACCTAATTCATAAATTTAGGCTGTATTTGAAGCAGTTAAGGAGCTAAAAGCTGAGTAACAGCATCCTATAGGTTTATTGTCTAACTTGCTCGCAACCGCAGTCGTGTTCATTTTGACAGTTCACGTATGGGCTGACAATTGGCATCGGAATCAGCTAGCTGTCACATTCATACAATAACTGTCAAAATGAACACGATGGCGACTACGAGCGAGTTAGACAATAAGCCTAGTAGTCCCATTATTCCCTCGACCATATCGTAACTCTAACAAAGATGCAAAATTATGAGGATATAAAAATCGATGCGAGCACCTTATATCTATACAAAGACCCCGCCTTATCTGAAAAGGGCTAAAGGGGTAAAGGCATAAGGCTGTCTTATTGACTGTCACTTTTATATTCGGGTTGTGCTGACAGTATTTTAATAAGGCTGGAATAACGGCCGTCATACCTAAATCAGATAACGGAGCTATGCGAGGGTAAGCATGGTAGAACCATTTTATTGATAGGCCGCTGTGTTAGCTGTATAAAGGTGATTATAAAGTTTGCTGTCAAAAGGTTGTATAGTTATTGTATTTGGCAATTTTGGGGGTTATTCTGAGATTCGATTTTCGAAGCTCGTATCATACCGTCTCTCTCAATCTCAAGTTAATGATAAGTGTGAGCGGAATGGCATTAAATGTACTTCGAAATTCCAATTTCAGAGATAAGAACTGGTTCGTTTGATGGATGAAAATAGATGAGTTGAGTAACTAACACAAGATAGTCTAGATAAAGGTAAAATTCAAAAAGTATTAAGTCGCCTGCGCTTTTTATTATTGTGATAATCTTTTCTAGGGTTCCGTATCCAAAGGGTAAAAACGGGACCCTATTACCAAGACCTCGCTGTCCGTTCGTCTGTCTGTCTGCCTGTCCATCTGTTTGTTTGTTCGTCTGTCACCAGGCTGTATTTCTGTAACTCGTGAACCGTGATAGCTAGACAATTGATATTTTCACAGATGATGTATTTCTGTGGCCGCTATAACAACAAATACTAAAAACAAATATTTATGTCTGTTTGTCTAGGTAAATAACCAATATGAAATGACCTCGCACTGCATACATTTTACTTAGGAGCAGGGCTCTGCTAACACTGGATTTTATATTAACTTCGCGAATTCGTGCGGAACCCTCAGTGTGCGAGCCCGACTCGCACTTGGCCGGTTTTAAAATTACACTACGAGTCAGATGTTACTTTGTTTTTTTTACTGCGAGACGCAATCAGTAATTTTTCGCAAACACTCAATATCCAGACATAAAAGGGTCTCCTATTTTTTAGACTTTTTATACAGAAATATGTCAAAATTTTCCACCTTTGATTAATCCATGGTTTCCAGTGTACATCACGACACCATTAACAGAACCCCACATGGACCCTAACCCCTCATCATTAGCATAGGGTTTGCAATTCCATAAAGAAAAGAGTGGGGTAAAAGTAAAATATGCAATTCCGTCGGTAAATTAGACCTTTTGCCACAGTATAACGTGACAACAGTATGTCATCTATACGAGTAAAAAGGTTTATTCTTTTAGAAGTTGGTCTGCCACCCACAGCTTCATACTGCCTCCGGATGTTTACTATGGCAATGTATTACAGGGAACGTGCTGGTGTGAAAGAGGATATAGTGACTAGGATAGAAAAAAGTATGCTTAGTTGGTTTGGGTATGTAGAGCGGATGGATGAAAGTAGACAAACTAAACAGATCTATATGGGGAGTGTGAATGGTTACGTTGGGAGGGGAAGGCCTAGGCGGACGTTCCGAGACCAAATAGGAGACGTTTTGGAAAAAGGTCAGGTCAGGAGTACCCGAAACCGACGAGCATGTATGAAGAGATTGATGACTGTGGATGAAGCGAAAGAAATATGTCAGGATCGTAGCAAGTGGAATAAAGTAGTCTCTGCTTACCCCTGAGGGAAAGAGGCGTGACGGTATGTATGTCCACCACTTGTAAAAACCAATACAATACAATACAAATACTCTTTATTGAACACCACAAATCAGTACAAAACAATACAGAAACAAAGAACAAAGTAGACAATAGGCGGTCTTAATTACCAATGTAGGGTGATTAATTTGGATTAATTTAGGTTTGGCCCAAGGGCCACCCCTTAGCCGCAAACATGTTTGTTGTAATTTAGAAATAGTATTTATTTGACCTTAGAATGTCCTGTAATGAAAAATAGTTATATACGGGGAACAAGCGGTATTTTAGCGTTCACGAGAACCCTAGGTGATATGAAATATGAAATAAAATTTCGGTAAGTTGGCAACATTAATTGTTTCTCGTATTTCACGTCCGGCACAATTTTTCGCCTATTTCGAATGGCTCCTTTTGAGTGATATTCTTTCCGAAATCGAGTCCTACAAATGATTTTGAGATGTCCCCTTTCAAAAGATCAAAGCCCTTCTTAACATAAAACTGATAGTGTCGTCTCTTTCTCACACCTGACAACCTTAGCAAGCGCTCGCTCACTGCTCCATTACTTGAATAATTTCCCAGCTCTATACTACATTAACATAAATAATGTCGCCTTCATTGTGACACCGTAGTCGGGGCACAAATTAAGACTAACACGCGTCATATCATCATATTGCTCTTACGTTCCACCCATGGCGCCTGTAATGCCGCACGCCACATGCAGCTTACGAGGCCGCATCCACAAAATTACACGCTACATAAGCGTTATACAGCCTTTCTACAACCCTTATACAACCCTTATACTACCTTATACCGTCGCTATACAGCTTTATGTACACGCGGCCAATAGAAATGCGATGACACAATTTGCGCGCGAGATTATCGTTATAAACGCTCTTATTTTATTAAGCGTCGGGAAAAAAAACGAGATTTGAATTTGGAAGGCTGTTTATGGGATTATTTTCGTGGTTCGGACGAATTTATATGCAAATGACGCGAATATTTCCCATTCTCTTGTTCAAGAATGCGTTCATTCTGGCTGGTTACACATGATCAGTTTTAAAAGCGCGCGCGTGAAAAAAGATGAAATTGTTATGCTCAGATCGTGCTCATATCACTCCCGGTTTTGTATTAGATACATTTAGTTGCGAGATATAAACCGAAAAAGAACACATTCTGCGTTAAATTTTGAATATTTTTATTTATTTACAGGATTCTGTAAGTACCTTACGAGGGAAAAGGAACCTGGGATAACTTTTATGTCTATTTATCGGTTAAGACCCTAGTTATGAAAATAATGATTACAAGATGATGCATGATGAAAGAGAGAGAGAGAGAGTGAGAGATATTTATTCATATTCATTCGATACACATACATATATAAATACATAAATAACGTTTTTATCCCTTACGGGGTAGACAGAGCCTAAGGTAGCAAGACGCAAAGACCATGTTTAGCATGATTGTGGTCGTATAGGTGGAAAGGGGAATCAATTCCTAAGATTTTCGTCCATCGATTTTATCCATATGCGCGGGAAAAGAAGCAACTGGTACACACGGCAATATAATCAGGTAAGCACCTACGCACGTTCGCGCCGTATCTATCCTGCTTACCGAATAGCTTTGCTGTGTGTACATGGATAGACATGCCATACAGGCAAAACTAGAAACAGACTACATGAAATTCCTATGTTCCATTGTAATTCCGCATAGTTTGGTTTTACCTTTATCAAGGGATACCTGCCTTGGTGCGAGTGGTCTAATCGCCCGACGAATTACGAGCGAAGTCGTTAGCAAAGCCTAGCGGCAAGATTGCCAGAGTAAAGCTGATAAATTAGAGGCAGGGTCATCACCTTAGACGACTCGGCAGTAAAAGGAACACTCCAACGAATTGATTTATTCAACAATTTCGAGGGCAATCTGCACCAGTCCTCGTTCGGTGGATAAAAAAATGTTTAAGGCATTACAGTAACCTATAAAATCAGTTTTAATCCACGAATTCGTATGCGTAGAGTTCGATTATCGCTTTGCAGTTTTCCGAGATGCTAATATCTTAAAAGTAGAGACTTGAATATTCACACGACCATTGTTACATTACAGTTAAATCATATATTTAACTGCTAAAATACGAGTACTCATAATTAATATTCTTCCACCCTGGTCTGGGAGCAAAGAAAAAACATAGAATGTACCAGTTGCTTCTCTTCCCGCGCTGATAAAAGCCCATCGAGGGATTGGGCGAAAATCTTAGGGATCATGCTATATAGGCGATGTGGCTAGCAACCACTGTTTTGATTCCCCTTTCCACCCATACGCCCACAATCATGCTAAACGTGGTCTTTAGCTCTTGTTACCTTAGGCTCTGTCTACCCCGTAAGGGATAGAGACGTGATTTATCAGTATATAGTAGTAGTATATTTGCAAATACGCCAGAATATATATATACTTTCATACGGATTTATTCTTAATTCAGTAAGTTAAGTAATATTTTTTTAAATCTTGTAATTGTTGGCACCCGTTTCCTAATTCGGGGCCCGGGGCCCCATACATCAAACACTCGTTTTGGGGCTTAATTGCTAAATTTGTCGAGGCCACGTAAAGTATTAAGACAATCTTAAGACCCCCACCGATGTATGCGACAAGGGCTTTTTGTTAAGCACCCTGAATTTCATTATGGAAGTTAAATTTGTTTTGCAAGATAATTACGTGTGATATCATTATATTAAATTCTTGTAAAATGCCTCTGGAGTTTGTTGAAGTTTCATAGACAGTTTATGCTTCTTTGGAAGTAATGTTGTTAATACTTTAACTAGAAGTTGTTAATTAAAATAACAAGACGCAGATAACGAGAACGAGACATTTTAAATTTGATATGAAGGTAGCTCTACACAACTAATGAAATGTGTCTAATTTTTTGTCAGTCTATGTAAGTAAAATCTGTCAATAAAGTGATCTCTCACTCCCTACATTTTACTTAAGAGCAGGGTTCTACTAACACTGGAATTAATACACTTGGCGAATTTGTACGAAGCCTTCGGTGCTCAAGTTCGACTTGCACTTGGCCGGATTTTAAAAATATAATAAATAAATATCTTAGGACGATTTGACACCAATTCACCTAGTCCCAAACTATGCAAAGCTTGTAATATGGGTACAAGACAACAGATAAACATATGTATATAGATAGATACATACTTAAATACATATTAACTAGAACTAAATGGCAGCGAACAAAAATATTAGAACAGGATCCATTACTTTATATAGGTACAGAGTCGGTTTCTCGGGTGGAAAATGTCAAAAACCTCGGTTTGTGCATGGACGGTGAAATGCGTTACGTAAAGCATACAAATACAAAAATCAGGAACGCGTTTTATAGATTGAAAGTATTGTACGGCATCCGAAAATATTTGTCTGAGCAGGTTAGGCAAACTGTAACTGAATCCCTGGTTCTCTCGCAATTTCACTATGGAGATATCGTGTATGGACCAAGACTTCTAGAGGTAACAAAGAAGTCCATACAGCGTGTACAGAACGCATGTGTACGTTTTTGTTACAATGTTCCTAAACGAGCTCGTATTACACCGTACCTTTTGGAGAAGGGGCTCCTCAACATGAACAGTCGAAGGCAGCTTCATCTGGCTTGTACAGTTCGTAAAGTGATCGAATTTGGCAAACCGCGATACTTGTACGAGAAACTGAAGTGGGTAAAAGATTCACGAGTCAAGCCACTTAGGAGCCATAGGGAGAACAACCTAGTTTTACCAATACACAGAACGGTTCTATTTAGAGGGGGTTTTAAATTTGCTGCCAGTAAAGTCTGGAACGATCTACCGCCACCATTTAGAATGCCTATGTCGCTATTAAGGTTCAAGAAACTTGTTCGGAACCATCTGTTTGAGAAACAGAAAAACCCCCAATGAATAATAGTCACTCGCACTACCACACACACACACACACACACACACACACACACACACACACACACACACACACACACATTTTATTTTATTTTTATTTTTCCTTTCCAGATTTTCCTTTTTTTTTTTGTTTGTTTTGTATTCACGCAGGGGCTGCGATGTACCACATCAAGGGGCCTTTCTGTAAACCAGCGCTGAGCTCTCGAGCCCAGCACACGCTGAGATTGGTGCCCGTTGCTAAACTTGTGTACTGTTACTTTTAAGTTTATAGCATGCCATTTTTTGTTTCATAGTACCTTGTCATTAGCAATAAAGATTTTTATTATTATTCAAGTAATTTTGATCTCGACAATGTTGTCGGCTTTTTTTTTTGGTCCATGATACGGGCGTACGCCAAGTACCATAATACCATTATGTATTTAGAAGTTAGTGTGAATGTCATGTTGAGTGTGTGTGTTTGTGTAAATGTCGCGCTGGGCGGTTGTGTGTGTGTGTATGTCTTCTTGATTATTATGTATCGGTAGGGAAGTTGGGTTAAGAAAGCGGCGTACTATAGAGCAGGTGTCTAAAACTATTGATTTTTGTAGGGGTATGAAGGTGTTGTCGTGAAGATCTAATAATTTGAGTGCTGATTTCAGGGTTTTTGGGACAATACCAGTTGAGGAAATAATTATGGGGACGATTTTTACTATTTCTTGGTGCCACATCTGTTTAATTTCATCTGCTAATGGTATGTATTTTTGTATTTTCTCCGTGTGTTTCTGTTTCAGGTTGTGAGTGTTGGGAACGGCGATGTCTATAAGGTAAGTGGTTTTGGTAGGTTTATGAATTAGTGTAATGTCGGGTCTGTTGCTGAGGATAGTGCGGTCAGTTATTATGTCTCGGTCCCAGTAGAGTTTTGTTGTAGTGTTTTCTAATACATTTTTTGGTTTATATTGGTAGTAGGGGGTGTAGGCTGTTAGTAATTTGTGATTTAGCGCAAGTTGTTGGTGTATGTGTTTAGCGACGTTGTTGTGACGGTGAGTGTAATCTTTTTGAGCAAGAAAACTGCATCCTCCTGTAATGTGGTCTATTGTTTCGGTGGTTTGGTGGCATAATCTACATTTTTATTATTATTATTATTATTAAACATCCAAGACTCGCATATCTGCCCTAGCCGGGGATCGAACCCGGGACCTCAAGCTTCATAGTCAGGAGCTGTAACTACTAGGCTATCGGCCCATTTAACACACTTGATAACTTACGTTAGCGTAAAAACAGTTTGTATGTGTGATGTAGGTAGGTACCTACACGCCTTGTGTGTGACTTATGCCTGTCAGTGTCAGTTCGGAATAAATTGTCTAACAGTGAATACGTGTTTCCTTGAAGTACATTCCGGGCTATCCAGGAGTCTCCCTAAGTTCCCGAAGACATCACAGTATGTATATGTGTGTATGTAAAATTCTTTATTGTACATAAAACTCATTTTGCATCCATTTCTTCCGTTTATTCAACCCACACAGATGCCCTGTTAAAGGTAGCACTCGAAATAACGTGTGTTGGTTTAGGATCCTTGATTATGGTCCTTCTAATCGTGGCGGGCCGTGGGGATAAACCCGGGTTTTCTTTTCCCCTACAACGAGAACGTGCGAGCGGCAGCGCGGATAGCTATTTCCTTATTCATTGCTGGGCCAAGACGCTGACCGCACGACTGGTAACATGCAACACGTGCAATGTATTAGTGGTTTGTTGATCGCGTCGCTATAGACGCGGCTGGGCCGTTGCCCCGGATCATTGGTGCTCAATGCGCTTTAGGTATTGTGGACGATCAATTTAGCAAGGTGTAGTGGAAACTTAAGCCAATACGGACCCTTGGACGTTTTCCTTTTAATAATAAATTACCGTAAATAAATATGTTAAGTTCCTGCCAAGAATAGTGTTTTGACAGTTTTGTTGTTTCTACTTATGAATTTGTAGCATCAATGTCATATTGGCTTCTTAGATTATTTTACTCAAAGGTTGACTGGAAGAGATCCCTTAAAGGGATAAGTCCGCCTTTGTGCATGTATCTCAGTGTTTGTCAATTGTGTTTCTCTTGTTTATTTTGCACGATAAAGAGTTTATATACATACATACATACATATTTTCCTAAAATCATTTTTTCTTTGTAGCAAATTTACTTTTCACTATTTTTCACGAATGCGATTTTTCCAAGTATGCTATTTTTGATTCCCCTTTCCACTTATACGCCCACAATCATGCTAAAACGTGCCCTGTAGGTCTTGTTACCTTAGAGAACCACGGAGGAACAGGGAGGAAAACCACGCAGAAACAGGAGCTGGCAAAAAATATTGCAATAAAAACTTACTAACTCTAATCACGATCCCAAAGCTACGCTTTCAAAGCTTCTTATAACAGACTTAACTCTATTTTTTCAGTACCAACATTTCCAAAAAAACACAGTAAACCACGTAGTACTTCCCGTATTTCACACAAAGGACGCGGCGACAGCTTGGGGCTCAAACAGACAAAGCAGCCCCCGTGGCACTAGACAAGTGTGGCATCGAATAAAACGAATGCCTCGTGGCACCAGCGTGCCATCGGATCTTACGAAATAACCAATAGAGTAGAAACGTCGCAATTTATAAGTGTCTCTGAATTATTCCGAAAAATTGCAGCAGGTGATGAGTAAGTTTGACGAATATCCGTGTAAAGTTTTTTTTTAAGATCAAAAATTTATAACACAGTTAAAAAATCTGAAGGACATTTATAGGGGTGTTCAGTCAAACCTAACCTAAAACCGGCCAAGTGCGCATTCGCGAAGTTATATATATTTCAGTGTTAGCAGAGCCCTGCTCCTAAGCAAAATGTATGCAGTGTGAGGTCATTTTATATTGGATATTTAAGTAGACAGACAGACAAAAATATTCTGTTTTTAGTATTTGTTGTTATAGCGGCAACAGAAACAGATCATCTGTGAAAATTTCATTTGTCTAGGTATCATCACAGCCTGATACAGCCTGGTTCAGTCAGTCCGTAGCACAGTAAACGATAGGTAACTTTAGATCAACATTTTAATATCTTAAATGATTAATGATCTTAAAAATTGTGTTAGCATGGTGGAAGTGATAAATCACTAATGTGTTGCATTCATTCTCTATCAGTACCAGCTGTCACGTGACCTTGTTATCCGTTTGAATGACGTGCCTGTACGACACAATTACAAACTCCCAAAGATTTACCTAAAATGTATGCTGACATGTAAACCCATCCATATTTCCATATTTTGCACAGGCTTGGCTGTCTTGCACGCGTGGTAACGGAGTAGCAAAGCAATTGTTTTTCGTCTACTCTATTTGGTTATTACTCTATGCATTGGGTAGAGAACTTGTGGCACTGAGGTTCCAGATAACGGTTTTATCCGTGCGCTTTACTTCATAAAGGAAATAAAGTGTTTAATGCTTGCAGTGGACAGATGCTATTGCATCTTTGTGCGTAGATACATACATACATACACAAATCACGTCTTTATCCCTTACGGGGTAGACAGGGCCTAAGGTAACAGGTACCCACAGGCCGCATTGTGTGTGCATCTTTGTGCCTTTTATAAAGTAAGGATAAATGAGCCGAGATGGTCTAGTGCTTTGACCTATGGCCGCTCAAGCAGGTCGTGGGTTCGAATCCGGGCTCACAGCTTTGATTTTTCACTTTTTCATATTTTATTAAGAAATGTGATAAGTTTCAATTGCACATTCCCTATTACATCACCTTCACTTATTTATATTCGTCAATTATCCAAATTCACTTGTTCTTTCATAGTTATGTTGCTATTACCGTGTTGTGGTGGTTTTGCGATATATGATTTCTTGTTCTTGCTGTGGTTATTTAACTTGATTTCAAATAAGAAACTCTTTTTGAGCCGTGGTCCGATAAATATTTATCACACACAAATCACGTCTATATCCCTTACGGGTTGGACAGAGCCTAAGGTAACAAGACCTAAAGGCCACGTTTAGCATGATTGTAGGCGTATAGGTGGAAAGGGGAATCAAAATAGTGATGGGTTGCTAGCCGCATTGCCTATAACATGATCTCTAAGACTCGCCCATTCCCTCGATGTGAAAGTTGCTTAATTCACATATTAAACGATTTCATGACATGAATGAATGGGAACGGGCGAAATTCTTAGGAATCATGTTATAGGCGATGCGGCTAGCAACCCCTCACTATTTTGATTCCCCTTTCCACCTACACGCTCACAATCATGCTGAACGTGGCCTTTAGGTCATATTACCATAGGCGCTGTCTACTCTACCCCGTACGGGATATAAACATACGTACATTGTTTAAAATATCCTTCGATAGACAAATAGTGACTGTTACCAAGGCTATGGTTTAGCTGTCCCTTGTACAGTATTAAGTCTAACAATCAATTTCAGACCCACAAACCTTGAGGAAGTCGGCTGCGACCAGCAACGCTGTGTAGAGTTCGTCCGTAGTCTTTTAGCCACTGCCGCCGCTTAGTAAATACACATCCGCGAAGACGATCCGTGATGTTATATACACTAATTACACTTTTACACCAAACATTACACACATTAATCAATACTTACAAAAGTTTAAACATAAATCCGCATAACAGACCGACCGTGCACCGATAATTTATAGAAACAAGTGACAACAGCCTTATTGTTCTTTTTATTCGGTGCCGCGGCGCGTGGCAACGGACTAGCGCCAGCCAGCCACAAACAGCCAAAAATGTTGAAACCCTAAAAATTGATTATTATTCAAAATACTTGCACATACGTTATAGCGGCTTTTCCTTAAATTTTAGCTGAAGTGTGGACTTTACGTGAAAAAATACTAAATAATTCAGAGTCATGAGTGGAAAAAGTCTGATTTGCGAGATGAAAGCTTTGAAAAGGCTCTTGGCGCTTGTCATTGAAGTAACAATGTTTTTACTTAACAAATGCGCCAAAACACTTTTTTTATTTACCCTTGGAAAAGTTCCGAAACGTGATTTGCTGTGGGTTATTTTCTGTTAGGAATAAGTTCACTTTTACTTAAATAATCTCAGAGTATTAGGCAATGACAATATTCATTCTGTTCTTGGTAGAAAGATCGAAGATATTTATACAGAAGTCTAAAAACTGGTTCTGTACAGATTCGCCTAGTGAATATAAAAATCCAGTGTTAGCACCCTGGAGCCTTACTATGTCTTAATGCTACTCAATTCCGATTCTAGTTACGGTTGAACTGATTTTTGACAGTTCTAGTATAAGATCTGACAGCGATCGATCCTACTTTGGTTCGGAATTGGATCGCATTAAGACGTCATGGTAGGGCCCCTGCTCTAAAGAAAAATGTAGGCACTATGAGGTCATCTCATAATGTTTTTATGTCATAAGAGCTATTTTTTTTTAGCAAGTTTCGAATTTCTAAGACAACGGGAAGTGCCCTATAGGTTTTGATACCACGTCCATTTGTAAGGTAACAGTTTGTTTAATGACATTTTCATTGCGTTTGATTTGATATTAATTTTCAGTTTGATACCTCCACGCTACCGAGAAAAGAGTCTTGCCAATGGACAAACAGTGATGTGCCCAAAAGGTAAAGCACTTACTTAGGCGACTGTATCTACGATGTTAGGCTGCACCTATCTGTACCACAGACTTACCTACTCATCTGCGCTAACCGGCGACGAGGCCATTTTATTATTAATTTGTATTTTATACGTAAAAAATTGACCTAAATCTCTTGACCCGGCGTTGCCGCTCCACAAAGCATGCTTAATTATAACCAAAATAGGTATCGGTCAATTGACCGTGTTGTCATCCGATTATTATGCTAAAGCGATTGAAGAAGCATGCTTTTGAAGCCAATGTCACACGAGGTTACATATAGAAGTGAAACTCAGGTGGCCACGCCCACTTGTATGACAATTGTTAGGGTTTGAGATATTTTATCGAATTATATTTAAATTAATTGTTTTAAAGCGTCATGTTATTGACTTCGATTCTATAATATGAAACGTTTAGCATAGCACGACTTGAAAGTTGATATTATTTATTTGTTAATGGCAACACTTTTTTTGATTTAAGACCGTTATTTAGTTGGCGGGAAAATCTGCATCTGCGATTGGTTCACGTCATCAGGTGAATGACTTGAACCAATCACAGAGCAGGGATTTGAACGCAAAGAAAACTGTTTTGTCGGAGGTGGAAAAGGAGGGCTGAACCAGGGGCATTCTTGGGAGAAATGGCGAAGAGTGGAGATCTTATTTGCATACGTTAGAAAATAAGTCTTGTGCCCTATTAACTTGTATGAATATAATAAATTTACTTTAAACACGTCGTCCTAGTTTACTTTGAAGAGGAGCGAGCCCCAGTTTAAAGCAGTGGTTATTACCTGGGTAAGCAGGTTCTAACATCTCAGAAGTGGGATACAAACAAAAAACGTAAGTACACGCCCAATTTGATATTTAATGAATAACGGTTAATATTACGCGTTTTTAATTATGCTAACCATGGCCTTTAAGTCTTGTCACCATGGGCTCTGTCTACCCAGTAATGGATATAGACGTGATATGTGTGTGTATGCGGTGTATGTAATAATAACCATTGGTGACGAATACTGCTACGGGGCTGGTTGGTTGTAATTATTGTCTTAATGTTAAGACCATTAAGAAGCCATGTTAAATCAATTTTAAAATTGCCGTATAGTAAAATTAGTGTCTATTCAGTTAATTCCTACCCTATATTTCTTGAAAATGTATGTACGAATGAAAAAAAAAACGCTTTTCACTTTTCCTTAGCCGTGAAAATTTGTGTAGGTATATATTCTGCGAAATAATTGTTGGTGTTTGATATTTGGTTGTATATTTCGCTACGCTGTGTCACCTGTACAATAATATTCAATCCTTTTCTACCCTCTTTCCGAATATTTTTGTAGGTATTAATAAAGCTTTGTTAAATAGTTGTGAATTCTTGTTTTTGTAAATTATTTGATTAACATAGCGAAGTTTGTGTAGATCCAATTAAATATTCATAATTCTCTATATGACTTCACTGATATGATTATAATTATGCGCGGGTTGATTTCAATCTTACATATCCCGTGTGGGTGATTATTTGTGATATTCCTATGACTATAACAAAAAATATTTTCGTATCGAGTTTCAGGCGATGGACAGGAGTGCAGATCGGCGAAGGCTCTCGACTCCTGGTCGCAGGGAGGCCCGCACTGCCACACGAAGTCGTAGCAGACTGCGGCCGTCTAGTTCAAGAGGCTTTTTGCCTGATCCGGATCCTGGACGGGAACGCCTCCTGCTGCTGGAACGAGAGCTGCAGCTCGAGCGAGAGCGACTACGGGACGCCGAAGAACGCCGTGGTTCGCGGACCAGCAACGAGCGACGGTCACGCAGCCGCCAACGCTGCAGCGCCTCCAGGGACTCGCGGCGCAGCAGACCAGCCGACCAGCCTGCAGCGGGGCGAGTCGACGCGGGGCATGCCGAAAGGTCACGTAGTCCTTCCTTTTCTAGACGCGATTTGATTGACGTTATTAAACAATTGAGAGATGGTTTGACATCACCACCCATAACTAGAGGCACTCTGCAACCTGTTCAAAAGATAGATCATAAAAATATATTACCTGAGTTTAAATATTTATTCTATTTTTCATAATTATTATTGTTTACAATGACGTAAATATTGCTATGTCGTATGTGCATTAAGCTAGGTATTGGGTAGGTATATTGTTAAGCTTATGGATTTCCGGTTTCTTTTTTTTTTTTCTTTTACTGTTTAGTTGCAGGCTAACGACGTCGAAGTTCCTAAAACGTTCCCATAGTGTGCTTGTGGGGACGGAAGCGAGACATGCCCTCGGTACCGCTCTGCTTTCAGAGCAGGACATGAGTGCGTGGAAGCCAACATTGGGGGCGGCAGACGCAAGCTTGCCTTCGGAATCCAAAAGCTTATTGGTTACTTACTTGACATGAAATGTATATTTCATAATTTTGTTTTATATATTTTTTTTTTCTTGCGACATTGGAGACATCTCCAATTAATTTATTTGACGGTAGAGGCGTTTTACACCTCCACTGAACTTATTGTTATTATTTTCTTTTCTTTGTTTTTTATTTTTTGACCAGTAGAGACTTTATACATCTCTACTATTTATAGATTAATATAGTTTAAGACTCGGGGACCTTATACATCCCTTTTATAAATGTATTTAATTTAAGTAGAACTTAAGTATTCTGTATTTTATTTGTATTTTATTTCGAAAAAATGACTTTCTGCCAAGTTTCTTGCGGCGCATTCTTCTTGGCAATGATGGTCTTTCCGAATGTGCTGGTAGTTTCAAAAAGACATGTAAAAGAGCCCCTGGCGGCCAATTTGCAAAAATAAATTTTCATTTTCATTTTCATTTTCATTTGACCCTTCTACTAAAAATCAGCGGATCGATATCTGGCTAAAAAAGGTCAACGAGTGCGCTTTGGTATATGGGTGGGATGAACGAACCACCATTCACTTTGCTATGCAAAAATTGCAAGGTCTGGCCAAGACGTGGTATGAAAGTCTTACCACCATTCTTTTTACCTGGCCAGAATGGCAACAAAAGTTGATTAATGCGTTTCCGTCCGAGCAGAACTATGGCCAGACCTTGGAAGACATGACTAAAAGAAAGAGCAAATTTAATGAACCTATTGAAGTGTATTACTATGAGAAGTTAAGTCTTGTGAATCAATGTGAAATCGAAGGTATACGTGCTGTGGATTGTATAATACACGGTCTCAGCGATAGGGCACTCAGGTTAGGTGCTTTAGCACTACGCTGCTCCCAACCTGACCAATTGTTGCAATATTTACTTAGTAATAAAGACTCTAGCCAGTTCAGCAACGGGGACCGATCCCAAATTAGGAATAAGAACTTTAACAATGCTAACGTTCACAATGTAAAGTCAGGTGTTAGACCAGCTCAATCAATGGGCTGTTTCAATTGTAAGGAAAAAGGTCACAGTTTCTTACACTGTCCTAAGCCGCTGTTAAAATGCACACAGTGCAGTAAAATAGGTCATACTGCCGATAAGTGTTATAATAGGTCCGGTGAGAAATCAAACAATATCACTGCCGCAGTCGGGAAAACCATGCGGATCGATTATGTAAATAAAGACTTTGCTACCTATCAGAGTTCGAAATTTATAAAGGATATACAATTGAACGGTATTCCATTTAAGGCTTTCATAGACTTCGGAAGCGACGTTACCTTAATAAGCGCATCCGCCGCTGAGGGTTTAGGAGTGCCCCATGACAGCCTACCATCGCTTATGAAAGGGTTCGGCAATGAAATAGTTCGGTCGTTAGGAGCTTTGACGGTTAATGTTAGCGTCGATGGTGTAGATGCCATAGTTTCGTGTAAGGTTGTCAGCGATAATTTGCTGGAAGTGCCTGTACTCATTGGGCAGTCATTTACGGAGCAGCCACACATCTCTGTTTACAAAGACGTGAACAAATTGCAATTTTATTGTATCGGCAACGAATTACCCCTTCCAGACGTGAGCGACGATAGCGAAACTTTATTGAGATTCTCTCCAGCTAATACTGTAGAGATTTTTGGTGCAGCATCTGTTCCAGTGGAGACGACGTCTATGTTTGATGGCAATGTGTTGGTCAAGAATTGTGTAGCAGGAAAACCTAACGAACAGTATTTCATTGGCGGTGGGCTTTATCGTTCGGTTAACGGTCGTGTCAACGTACTTGTTGTACCTTGCTCGGAATCCTGTCGCATTCCATCCAAGCTCGTCTTTTGTCGTGCTGAACGTGTCGATGTCGTCAGTAGGATTGTTACGGATACTCCTAATGAGTCTCTTTCTGCTCCAATGATCGATAAGAGTCGGGTACATGTCGGTGAGGCTGCATCAGAGGACGACAAGCGGACTTTGTTAGCGATGTTAGACAAGTATCGACACTGCTTCGTATCCTCTCTAAAGGACTTAGGATGTACTAATATTACGGAGATGAACATAGAGTTGAATAGTCAGCGGCCGGTTGTTTATCGTCCGTACAGGCTGTCTCATTGTGAACGAGAGAAGGTGCGCTCTATGGTGGGTGAAATGCTCGATGCTGGTATAGTCAGGGAGTCTGTCTCAGATTACGCTAGCCCCATCTTACTTGTCCGAAAGAAAGACGGGTCGTCTAGAATGTGTGTCGACTTTCGTATGCTCAATTCTGTGACTGTAAAAGAGAGGTACCCAATGCCCGTCATTGAAGACGAAATAGCCCGTCTCGCTGGGCAATCTTGCTACATAACACTCGATCTTGCATCAGGCTACTACCAGGTGCCCATCTCGGAGCGGAGTAGGCATCTAACTTCTTTTGTGACACCGGACGGCCAGTACGAGTTCAACCGTATGCCGTTCGGTTTGGCGAATGCTCCTGCCGTGTTCCAGCGGATGATCAACACTATTTTAGGTTCCGCTCGTTTCAGTAAGGCCACGGCATATATTGACGATATTTTAATCTTTGGCAAGGATTCTAAAGAGTGTTTAGAGCGACTCGAGGAGGTTTTGCAGATGATCGAAAAGGCGAATCTCACGTTAAATCTGTCAAAGTGTGAATTCTTGCGCAGTAAAATAGCTTACCTAGGGTACGAGATTAGTGCTAGTGGAGTGAGACCTGGAGAGAGTAAAATTCTAAGTGTGACTAGGTTTCCTAGACCTGAAAACGTCCATAACGTCCGCCAATTCTTAGGTCTAGCTAGTTATTTCCGCAAATTTATACACGGTTTTGCGCAGATATCGTCTCCTCTTAGTAAATTGCTTAAGAAGGATGCAGCATGGGAGTGGGCTGACGCTCAGGAAAGTGCATTCGAGACTTTAAAAGGAAAACTGGTCGATAGGCCCATTCTAGTGATCTATGATCCTACAGCCGAATTTGAGTTGCACACCGATGCAAGCAGATTAGGTGTTGGAGGTATACTGCTGCAGCGATCATCAGGGAGTGATGCCCTTCGTCCCGTGGCGTATTACAGCCGGCAGACCTCGCCCGAGGAGAAGAATTTTCACTCCTACGAGTTAGAAACTCTAGCTGTCGTTTGTTCGCTCCGTAAGTTTAGGATTTACCTTCTAGGAATGAAATTCAAAATTGTCACTGACTGTAGCGCGCTGCGGTCTACGTTTTCCAAAAGAGACCTTATACCACGGATAGCTCGCTGGTGGTTGACACTACAAGAATTCGATTGTTCTATTGAGTACCGCGCCGGGGCTAAGATGAGTCATGTTGACGCGTTGTCCCGTAATCCAGTCGTTGAGTCTTCGGAGTTGCCCGTGGAGCAATATCCAGCAGTTATGTCGATAAGAGGTGAGGATTGGCTGCATACTCCAGCTAGGTGACTCAGAGTTGCGTAGGATATGTGATATACTGAGTAGTAAACTCGACGAAAAGGGTCTACGTTATATTAAAGAAAACTACATCCTCAAAGACAACAAATTATTCCGCGTCATTGATGGTGACGAGAACGAGATTAGATGGGTCGTGCCCAAGGGGGCGAGGTGGCAATTATGTCGCCTTAATCATGACGAAATTGGACATTTTGGGCTCGAAAAAACTTTGGAAAGGATAAGGAAGCACTATTGGTTCCCCAAAATGTCCAGGTTCGTAAAAAAATACGTAAGCGCTTGTATTGAATGCGCTTATGGCAAAAACAATACAAGCGCTCGCGAAGGTCTCCTTCACCCCATCGTAAAAGTAGAAAAGCCTTTCCATACACTACATGTGGACCACCTCGGACCTTTTGTTAAGTCAAGTAGCGGTTATACGCATCTGTTTGTGGTGGTAGATGGTTTTACAAAGTTCTGTTTTCTTAAGCCCGTCAGGAATACTAACACGCAGAACGTTATTAGGTCACTAGAAGACATTTTTAGCACTTTCAGGAATCCTAACCGTATTATAAGCGATCGTGGTAGCTGTTTCACGTCGCACACGTTTAAGAGATTTTGTTTAGATAAGGGCGTGAGGCACGTTCTTAACGCTGTGGCTAGTCCCCGTTCTAACGGCCAAGTTGAGCGGTACAACCGCACAATTCTCGACTCGTTGAGGGCATTATGTACTAAACACGGTGAAAAGAGTTGGGATAGCCACCTAGGAAAGATTCAGTGGGGTCTCAACAATACCATCCAAAAGACCATAGGAAAGACTCCTTCAGAGGTAGTGTTTGGGATGGGCATGAATGGGGAAGTAAACCCCATGTTAGATGAAGCTACTATAGGTACGTGTGAAAGCACTGATGTGTCTAGTATACGCGAGGAAGTTAAGGCTAGGATAGATAGTGAGCAAGAGAAACAGAAAATCAGTTATGACAAGGATAGGAAACCAGCTCATACATATAGTGAAGGTGATCTAGTAAAAATAACAAAAACTTGTTTCAACAACAATGGTCAAAGCAAAAAACTAATGCCTTCATTCGTAGGACCGTATCGTGTCACAAAGGTTTTAGGCAGGGACCGATACAAGGTGGCACCCATACCGGGACTAATAGGTACAGAGAGTAGACGCCCGACGACAGTAGCGGCTGATCGCATGAGGCCATGGATACACCTGGTGGCTTTGCAAGTCGAAGATGATGACCCCGACAGTAGTGATAGCAATGACGAGGAGACCACTTCATATTGAATTTAATTAAGTTATGCGCTTCAAATCTTCCTATAAATGATATTACCTGTCTTAGAGGCTAATTGCTATAGAAAGTTAAATGTTGTTACAGATCAAGCAGAGCGAATCGATCGACTCTGGCTTGAAGAATAGCATCAGTTGAGCGCCTGCCTTCCTCTACCCATACGAGTATTATCGATCGTCTCGTGTTGGCATCAAAGAGGCGTGCCCGATAATCGATCTCGGGCACGGGCAGAAATAAAGGTTTTTCGATAATCGATCGTTCGGAAACCTAAGTTGAGTTGGTGACCCAAATTAATCGATCGTTTGGGCTTACCATGAACGTGATGCTTAATCGATCGGCATCATTTTTAACGCCACTAATGTTAGACATAAAGAAAAAGGCTATCGTTAAAAGTTATGATTTTATTATTTATGTACGTAGGTTAACTGGAAAAAATCCCTTTAGGGATAAGTTCGCCTTTGTGCATTTGTGTTTTCCTGTAAGTATTAATCTCTTTCATGTGTTTTATGTACAGTAAAGATTTATACATACATACATAAGATGTTCTCTTGAAATATGTAAACTGATTGTCATTGTTTCTGGATTATTTCACTGTTGTTTGTTGAGGTAACCGTATCCTCTCAAATTGTATAACTTCAGATTGGTATCTAACTTCAGATAAATAAAGTTTATATTCTTGAGTAATGTGCTTAGTAACTATAGCATTATTATTCGGCCGCTCATTTATTTTCATAAAATAAACTGTTTTCCTTGTATCATAAGTAATTTCAAGATTTTGCTGTATTGTATATGCAATCAAGATAGAAAAATATAATTAGCTAACTTAAAATTATAAATTGGACTGCGTTACTCTTATACTGAGGTTTGAAGTTTTGAGTTCTTAGTTAGTTTTAAATGCGCAAAACGATAGAAAATGTGATTTACTGACACTGACTGTGCTACTGGCTGTGCGTAATAAGTATATTTGTTTCTCGAATGCAATATGTTACCATACCAGATGATTTTCAACGATAAATTCTTTGTTTTGCGTATTATGTTGTATTGTACGTATCGTTAAAATATTACTTTGTGTATCTTTAGATATGTTTTCTATGCTATTTGATAGGCATTTTGATAAGCTATTATTTAATAATCACATAAATCATTATTATTTTTCATGTATTTTGAGAGCATAATTATTGCCATACTCGGGTATTCCAAAGTGAATATTGTGCAACTGGTTCAGATTCCGATTGTTAGGGTTCCACCTGGTGTCGTGTGCGAGGACGCACACGTTGTCAGGACGGTCGATTGTTAGGGTTTGAGATATTTTATCGAATTATATTTAAATTAATTGTTTTAAAGCGTCATGTTATTGACTTCGATTCTATAATATGAAACGTTTAGCATAGCACGACTTGAAAGTTGATATTATTTATTTGTTAATGGCAACACTTTTTTTGATTTAAGACCGTTATTTAGTTGGCGGGAAAATCTGCATCTGCGATTGGTTCACGTCATCAGGTGAATGACTTGAACCAATCACAGAGCAGGGATTTGAACGCAAAGAAAACTGTTTTGTCGGAGGTGGAAAAGGAGGGCTGAACCAGGGGCATTCTTGGGAGAAATGGCGAAGAGTGGAGATCTTATTTGCATACGTTAGAAAATAAGTCTTGTGCCCTATTAACTTGTATGAATATAATAAATTTACTTTAAACACGTCGTCCTAGTTTACTTTGAAGAGGAGCGAGCCCCAGTTTAAAGCAGTGGTTATTACCTGGGTAAGCAGGTTCTAACACAATGTGTTCAGGGCTGTCACAAATTCAAAAAATTGAAAATATTTAATTTTTTGTAGCACAGAGCTTTTTTAAGTGTGTTGTTTTAAAGTTTCGTTCCGTAATTTCCAAGTTTAGTGTGAAGGCACAGATGGGTAGACAAATAAATACTTTATAAAAATCAATGAAATTTACTTCGTCAAAGTTTTTAATGAGTACTGAAGTAGTTTTTATAATTTTTTATCAAAGTAGTTGTAGATTTTGTTTTACCGTTTTATTAAATATGTCGCTAAATACATTAGTTAGATAATAACAGGTAATCACAAGAAGATGGTGATCTCCGGCCTCGGTATAGTAACATTCCACAAGGAAGTTTCAAAAACATTTCTTAGCGTTGTCTACAAATTCTGTTCGCACTTTTCGTTCTTCACAAATTTCACACCTTCTCAAACCATCATACAAAACATAACTCTAACCATCTCACAATAGACGCTGCATGCGATATGAGCAGTTCCCTCTAAGGGCCAGGTTAACCATCGCTATCCCTCATTCGCGTCAAAGATTAATGGCGACCATCTGTTTTCTTGATACTCTGTGGTCACGGCTTGAGATAGAGGATACAAAAGACCTAGTGAGCGAGCGAGACAAGATGATCGCTGGGGCATTCGGAATTGGGACAATGGGTATATGACGTTTCATGTAGCGCTGTAATTTATGACTTGTCGAGTTTTTCGTTAGTTTGAAATGACTTTTGGAGTATTTACGGAAGTGTTCTATGTTCAAGGATAAATTGACATTTAAACTAGTGATATTACCGTAATCCAAGAAAGTTTAGGTAATTGGTTTTTCACATTTATGGAAGCTAGTAGTTTTACAAAAAGGTTCGCTTCACAAACTTTGTAACCTGTCGCGTGTTTTTCTTTTGTAAATTTTGGAAAACCCGATATTCCGAGTTCCAAAGCTTCATTTGAAATTGAAAGGAGATTGACGCTTGGACGTACGCTGTACTGTCGGATATTAAACGGAGCTCAGTATACGCTCTTACCATCTTGGAAATAAAGTCGGTATCAGATCACTTTGAGCTCTTTAATGTAGATACACGTTGATTTGTATTTTAGGAACAAAGGCATTGTAGTGAATTTTGACGTGATATAAGGCAAGAGGATGCTTTGTTGGAATAATTTAACGGCATTCTATCAGAAATGAGGAGATCCACAGAAGAATAAATGCCGACATAGCCCGAAGAAATGTTGCATGTACACTTACACGCAGCATTTCTTCGGGCTATGTGGCAGTGACGGTCACGTGACTCGCAGGACTGACGGCCGGAGTCGGAAGGTTCTCGAGTGGCGACCACGTACCGAAAGACGCAGCTTAGGAAGGCCACCTAAGATGGACTGGTGACCTGGCGAAGGTAGCGCAAGACCGGCCTTTCGACGTCTTTTGGCTGATGATGATAATTTCAGTGTAAAGTTACAAAGAAGATAATTAAATGCGAAATGAATTCGCGCTTACGGTCCGTATAAATTTTGAAATTACAACGTTGCTCTTAAAACTTTGTTTTTCGTAGATACCAAACGATTTTGATTAAAATAAAGTTATGTGTAATTCGGTTTATATTTTAACTTTGATTTCTTTACATGTTCCTGATATTAAAGGTCTAAACAGAAAGACTGACAGGCAGACATTGCGTGACACGCACACAACTAAGCTTTTTTATTGCCAAAAAGAAAAAGCAGGCTATACCGTCTACCGGTTTGAGTATTTTGTGATTCAAAGTGATCATACTGGCAGCTCAACGGCAAAAGAAAAAAAAAACGCCTTCCAATTTTAAAATGCTCTCTGCCAACTTCAACCCAATTCGTGCACGTGGATAAACTTTCATAGTAAATCCTCATGCAAACAGCGCACAGAATAACTAAAAGCAGGTTATATCACCAAGCAACGATAACAGTTTTCTATTTTAACAACGTCTACTGTGATTCTGGTGCACCCCGCTCGTAGACGGTCTACGTCGTAGCAGTTAAACTGGGAAGTAATGTGAGTGCTACGAGAATCAAATCTAATGGGCGAATGAGAAGCACATACGATTCCAGCGAGTGCGAGTGGGAGGAAAGTTACAAATGGGTGCATTTTTGCTGTTGCCCGCTAAGCCGCTACGGCATTGTGAGTTGTGTAGTACATAATACGCTGCAATTGTACTAGCTTTTGTACTAAGTATTTGAAAAGTATTTGATTTCAAAACACGGTTGGGAGCTCGTGAAGTGTTGTTTTTGTTCGAGTTTTCAGTGAGTAGTTTTATTTTAGTGCTTGAATTTAGACGTTTTCATAGTTTGTTGTGGGATTTCGTACAAACAGTTAATATTTACTGACGATAGAACACAAATATATTCGTCTGTTTGTATTTGTCTACCATTAAAACTAGTTTATTTCGAGCTACTAAGGGATAAGATACTTTTATTTCCTATTGGCTGTTACCCGCAACTTTGCCTGCGTATAATTTGCTAGCCCGTAGCCCGTGAGAAAGAACCTATATCTGTGTAAAGATCACAAATTTTCACATCATGACAAGATAAGTAGCATAATTATTATGTTTCGTAGTAGAAAAGAATAACATCTTACTAACTTACCTTCCATGCCGCACGCAGTTCACACTTTTTCCATTTTAATCTGAGATTTTAACGTTACCAATGCTACCAACTCAACGCACCGACGAAAAAAAATTACGCCTTTTAACACTGTCTGTGGCTCGGACAAAAAACGGCCAGTACCTTTTATAATATTTGTGTTGCCAACGCACAAAATCACGCCACAGACCAAATATTATTTTTCCGCACGTCACATCAGCTTGTCGGCGTGACGTTATATTTCGTTATTCACAGATGATTTGGCGGGAAAAATGTTGTTGGGGAAAATTGAAAACTCGTTTTACGCGGCATTATGAGGCGAATCACGTCAGCGTTTATTTTGAATTTGTTGGAACAATTTGCGAGGGGGATAAGAAGGTTATCTTCGGTGTGATTGCTTACATGTGTCTAATAAATAAAGACATTGATAAATTTACATATCTCCGGATAAGCGCCTCTTTTAAAGAGTTTTTTTTAAGTACTGTAAAGAGTTTATTTACATAAATTCACAAACACGTTCATGTGTCCTTTCATGCTGGTCTGGGAGCAAAGAAAAAACGTAGAATGTACCTTTGCATCTCTTCCCACGCAGATGGTAAAATATTAAAATCCCATCGAGGGAATGGGCCAAAATCTTAGGAATCATGTTATAGGCGATGTGGCTAGCAACTCATCACTATTTTGATTCAATATAAAAATAAAAAACAAATTCAAAACTCTTTATTCACATAAAATATAAAATAGGTGATAAAATAATAATTCCAGTGCAGAAACATATTTTGATTCCCCTTTTCATCCATACGCCCCCAATCATGCTGAACGTGGTCTTTGGGTCGTGTTACCTTGGGCTCTGTCTACCCCGTAAAGGATAAAGACGTGATTTATGTATCTGGGTTTTAAAAATCGTGGATTACAACCTAATTTTAGTAATATTTTAACTATAGTATATTTTATCATGATTTTTAATCAAATAATATCTATTGCGATTTTACGTTTTCGGTAGCTCAGAGAATGTATATAAAACTTGTAAATTTTGTAACAATATGTTTTCTACTTCCGTAAAAAACACGTTGTCAGAAAAATAATCTACTCGTACATGTAAAAACTGTTATAAGAACCTACACCGTTATTTCGCAAGGTATGCCATCGGCCGAAATAGCTCAGTTGGGAGAGCGTTAGACTGAAGATCTAAAGGTCCCTGGTTCAATCCCTGGTTTCGGCAAGCTTTTTGCTTTTTTGTAAAATATTTTTATTTCTTCATTTTTATGTTTCGTCCGATTACAATAACTTTTTATTCAACAATCTGTTTATTTAACGATAATAACACTCGTACATACAAAAAAATGCAACGTTAAAGGTATATTTAAAAATAAAATCCCGTCGTACCTCTAAATAACTGAACAGTCCGAGCGACGGTTGCATTTCCACGAGCTTCGTTAAGGCTTTTGATTAGTCCAAGCTCGCAAGCGCTGCAATATTGGTGTGGCAGCTTTTGCATTTTAGAACTTGCTGTTGACCACAGCTATATTTGACTTTAGCTTTAGAGTTATATAGACTACAGGCCCATGACCAAAAAACATGCATACTGTTTCAATACAGCTTCTAATCCATTATTCCGCAACGCCGTACAAAAATCATGCGACAAGGGGAAAAAATCGAGGGTTGCACTTTTGAATTCTCACCAGCACTCGGTTGGACAGCTTACAAGTGACAGCATAGTGCTGAATCTTATTATTTTATGCTCTTATATCGTCCTATATGTATACGTCACCTGGTGGTTCATATGACCCACATTTTTTGGTCATGGGCCTGTAGTCTAATATTATAAGTTCAGGCACTTTAGAAGATACACTATACTCTATTCCAAACCATTTTAACGCGTTTGTAAATAAACCAATCATATCCTCATCATAATCATCATCATCAGTATGAAGACGTCTGTTTCAGTCGCATATCCTACTTCCTACTAATCCTACTTTCCTACTAATATTATAAATGCGAAAGTTTCTGAGGATGTATGGATGTTTGTTACTCTTTCACGCCAGTACAGTTTAACAGATCAGATAGAAGTCGCGGGTAACAGCTAGTTTCATATAAATTCTCACGCAATCACTCTGTATATGCAATTAGCATCACACCCGCCGGAATGTTGAAGAATCATACTTGATATCTCACAGCCACTTGGGGCGACTTGTTTGTTTACAAAATAGTTAAAACGGACTGGAATGGACTATACCTAAGCTTAGACATAATTAATGACACAATACGACAGTAAAACGAGTATTTATTAAATTTAACTAATATCTCCGAGTAGGTTGGTAAAATGTTGCCTAACTAAACTCTTTATTCAATACACTACTTAAAAAAAAACTTCACAAGCAACGATGTTGTTAGTGAGGCTACTGTAGCATGCTTGCCAGGGTAAAAATAACACTTAATCACCCCCTTCGCCCCCTTTCACCCCCTCTTACCCGTTACCCTCTCGTTAGTCGACGACGGAGTAATCGTCAAATCAAATTAAAAAACTTAGTTTTATTCGCGTAATTATGGCTTTGCTAGTCTGTAATTTTTCCATTTTTACCGGTTTTAAAATTCTGGTTTACGAAGTACAAGCGTAAACTTGTGAAAAAAAAAACTTTTTTTGAATTCGAGAAAGGACTTAAGATTATCAAATCCAAAGTATGCTACTATTTTGTTTTAAATAGCCTTCTCATACAGACTTCGATGATGATAACTAAATTAAGTTAAAAGTTTGTTACATAAATAATTTACGACTATTTGACCTATTTTTATGCTACTAAATAAACTAAATATAAGAAATGTAGACGTGCCTGGGTTTTGAGCTTCAAAATCCGGGGATTTTACGATTTTTGTCCCGGTTGACAAATTTTAGAGATTGCAGTATGTTACTTTCCATACAAAATTGTTGCCACATTCAAGCAATTTTCGCCAAAAATGTGACAGTTAAGAACAAAATTGCACAACGTAATATCAGCTTGTACCTAATTGTTTTTGTGTATACCAGACCAAGGAATTCCTTTACCATTCCATGCTATTACAGTAGGTACAAAAAAACAAGAATCTAAACCAAATTCCGAATCTAGCAAAAATAAATGGTACAAATGAAATGAATGCGCATATTTTTCTGTCACATTTATGACGTAATACCAGTACAGTTCGTGAGCTCTCAAATTGCCATTCGCGTTTCTTTGGGTACAGTCGGCCAATTCCAGTATCAAACCCATAAGGGTGAGTGAGACAACAACAAGCCGGAATGGCATTCCATTCTAAGAGCTCACAGACTAAAACGCTTGAACATGGTAACACTCTTGTCTAAAAAGTTTCTCTTGCGTGGTCTTTTTCGCTCTCGGCCAGGCTTATCCGGTAAAAACCAGTGCACTCCAGATTTAATAAGTGGAGGATTTACAGAGAATGTTAAGTATGCATGGTTATGCGCAACCGGGAAAGTTGTGAGGGCTCATCGACGCCCGGGACACTCTTTTACAACATAGGGTTGCCAGAGTTAGAATTAAATTACTACGATTATACGTAGTAAACTTTCCAGAATATTTAAATTAAAGTACTAGCATGCGTTCGTACATTTCATCATCATCACCATCATCGATCGATGTCGATTGAAAGCCCGTTCGTTGAAAAAGGCATTTTATTCTGTAAAGGAGTTTCTGTTTCTGGGTATGACATTTTGATTTATTTAAATTGCATTATTATTTCATTTTGACATACCTATCAGAATTTTATAGTTATTATATTTGTACCATCTTGATTGTTATTTTCTTATTTTATTCTTAACAGTGACGATCCCTAGCGGAGAATTAATTTACTTATACCAAATTGTTTTATTGTTCCTTTGATTTCTATTTTTATTTATGATGTAATTTTTATTAATCGGATTAATAATCTAAATCGTTATCACTTTCACTTCTTAAACGTCCCACTGCTGGGCCAAGGCTATACAATTAGACGCCGGGCAGGTAAAAAATGATTCAGTCAACTGTAAAGACCTTCACAAAGAAGTTCACAAACCTTTCCACAATGTGGACCCTCCTGAACCCATAAAAATAGGTCATGTTACACAAACCTACGGAGGTGGAACAGAAAAGACATATTTTTTAAGCTCTAACTCATTTCCCCACACTTTTATGACTCTCAACGGAAGTGTAAGACTATGATTAAGGTTGTAACGGGAAGTGTAATAAATTTTACCTGTCACCGCTTTTTCTCGCTGTGGCAACTCTAAATGCAAACCGCGACATCGCTAATAAAAAGTTTACAGTGTGCATTTCCATTTCGGTATTTCACCCTTTATTAGATCAAGCGTTCAAAATTGGAATTTGATATTTGCCGCGAGATCCTACTAATATTATAGACGCGAAAGTTTGTAAGTATGGATGTTTGTTACTCTTTCACTTAAAACTACTTTATGGATTTAGATAAAATTTGGAACGGAGATAGCTGAAACCCTAGATTAAAACAGAGGCTATTTTTTACCCTAGAAAACTGCATAGTTCCTGATAGCAAAAACTATTTTTTTGCCGACGAAGTCGCGGGCAGCAGCTAGTTTTATACTATACTAGCTTTTGCCCGCGACTTCGTCCGCGCTGATAACGTCAGAGTGACAACATAAAAGATATTTTTTTTTATAAAACTTACTTCTAATATCTCCAAGAACATGTTTACAAAATTTCATGATGATCGGTAGTTTTCGCGTGAAACCGTAACAAACAAACTTACATTCGCATTTGTAATATTAAGTAGAATAGTATTTCTTGATTTTCGTTTAAAGAAACCGTGGTGTCCTCGTGGTTTAATGTATGGTATTTCAAGCATGGGATCGTGGGTTCGAACCCGAAGCCTTGCATATCTGAGTTTTTCGGAATTTATGTGAGTGAATAGTTGGTGCCCATGCCCATCAGTGGGAAGTGGGAAGATGATGAGATAATGGTGTTCGCATAAATGAGTACCAACTTATTAATTAATATGAACATAGACAAGTAGTTATTATTTGAATAACTTATTTCTGATTAAATTGACAACAGGTTTATGAGGACCGACTTGCACTTGGCGGTTTTTTAATTAAACTACTTCCCCCACTGGCAACACAGTCGCGTACAGCACTCGAGAAAAATGTCGCTCGGTAACGTTGAAATGGTTGCGAGCTCTTCTGAACCGGATTGAACTGGCTTGAAGCGGATTGGCTCGGCGCCGGGATATCAGAGTTTCGTTCTCATTGCATTAAATGTTGTCTGTCACCGTTGAAAGTTACCGAGAAAATAACGTAATCAAAACTACGCAATTGTTTTTTATTTTAGGAAAAAATAAGCTTCGCGACATTTTTTCAGCATGAAAATAATTGCCTTTAAGATTGTGCGTGAGATGATTTTTGATAATGCGACTCAGTGACGATTTTTCCCGAACAATTTCTAAAAATAAAATGACTGTAATTACTGAATTAGCGTCTCTGAGTGAGCCAGGTAGTAAGTGTGTGCCTTTTCAGCCGTACCGTACTTTTTACATATTCATTAGGTATTGAATGGGGTTCGGAATTCGAATGGTAATCCTTTGACACGGAGCCGACAGTAAAGAGCCAATCGCATCGGCCACGCAGTCGGTGAGGCTCATTCGTTTTACAAAATCGACCAATGCCAGGGCCGTAGGGTTGCCAGGGCAAAGGGTATTAAATAAAATAAAATATTTCCAATATTATTAAAAAAGTGCAGGTCATATTTTTGCCCCTGTGCATTTACTAGGTGTTATTAACGAGATATTAAGAAGATTTTCTACAGGCGGTTTAAAAAAATCCTCCGGAATTCTTCGTAATTTTAAGTAACTCAAACAAACAATTTTTAAAGGTACTCCCAAACCAGCATGTAACCCTTGACGCAAAAAGAGGGTTGTTCTAAGTTTGATATCAATGTCTACACTTTGTCGTACACTTTACAACCCTCAACATATCTAAAGCACAGAACACATATGCATCTCAGTACACCGTGAACTCCGAACAGCGACATTATGCCGTTTATTCCCTACCTCTGACCTAACTGAGCCCAGCCCTGCAGGTATGTAGGACAGAGCCCGGCGTTGCTAGGCAACGGCCCCGCTGCGTCCCTATCCGTATAGCACAGTACGACAGCTTGGAGTTTACCACTCGACGTTTCTCGAAACAAAACGGAAGTAATACGAAATACCTTCATTCATTTAGCTAATGTCCGCGGCATTTTAGAAATATACTTGGGGCCTGTTTACCAATCTCTGTTAAGTTCCAGTTATCTGAAGTGTCAGTTATCTAAGACGACGTCTCTGTCTGTTTCGCAATAATAAATAGAGACGGAATCATAGATACGTATACAGAACAGTAGGCTTATTACCTAACTCGCTCGCAATCGCCATCGTGTTCAGTTTGACAGTTCATGTATGGGCTGACAATTGGCATCGGAATCAGCTTGCTGTCACATTCATACAAGAACTGTCAAAATGAACACGATGGCGATTGCGAGCGAGTTAGGTAATAGGCCTACAGGTATAGGTGAAAAACTTAAGTAAAATTGTGTTTGTAGTAGTGTACAGAACTGATCTATATCAGTTCTGTACAACTACTACATAGAAAAAAGTCTTTAGTCCTATAACTAAAAACTTTTTTCCAATTTGGAACGTCAATTTGTCTATTCGCACACATTACTCACACATACAACAGGTCATTTACTTAAGTTTTTATTTATGAATGTGGATGGCGCGAAAGAGGTAGGTATGTCAGGAACGTAGCTAGTAGAAAAAAGTAGTCTCTGCCTACCCCTGTGGGAAAAAGGCGTGACGGTGTGTATGTACAAAAGAAATCGGATTCTGTATGTCCAGTGTTACTAGAGTCCTGTCTCCTAAGCAATATGTAGGCAGGTGTATAAGTGGAAACTGGAATCAAAATAGTGATGGGTACCCGCATCGCCTATAACATTCTGAATCCTAAGATTTTCGCCTGCGCGGGAAGAGAAGCAACTGGTACATTCTATTTTTCTTTACTCCCAGACCAGCATGGTAGAACCATGAAATAGAGGCAGTAAATTAGCACCACTTAAGGAGAGATCCTAAGACAAGTGCAGAAGCTATGCAGCTTTGTGTTTGGATAAACATGATGATGAGTTTCAAAGTTCACTTGTTTCATGCTGACACGTAGTTGCTGTGTCAGGACGTCTTATGATGTTCAGGAAACACGCGACAGGTGACCAGTGACTACGACAGTTCCGAATACACCGCCGGCTTGATGAGTCACTGTCAGCGCCTGTCACATTTATGAAATAGGCGCCTGGGATGCGAGTCGGGTTACTTCCGCGTGTGGTCAAGAGCTGCGGTTCGTTTTTGGATCCAAGATGAAAGAGTAGTACTTGGTCCGTCGCACCCTGGGCATCGGTTAATATATTCCTGGCAGGTTGGAGGGATATCATTATCCGTTGACTAAGAGCCTTAAGGGGGTCTTTTGACCGTGTTCTACCGTACAAGGTTGGCGACATTTTTGTCGCAAGATTTTTGAATACTGTATTTATTACTTTGACATTGGCGAAATCATCGCATAGCTCGATGGGGCCATATTAAAAAAGACGAAGACGAAGGCGCCAGGTGTACTCCGCCGGAATGGCTGTGCGGTTGGTTCGGGCCCGGTTTGACGTGCGACTCACTAATTGGATCGGAGGTACGCGGTTGCTAAGTACGGAGCAGATACTTACCGAAGGTTTAAGGTTTATTTATGGGAGGAAAGATTAACACGGGGCAGGAGTGTACCTATAGGTAGGAGGGAATGACCCGTTCACATTGACGGTTATATTCTTATCATGAAACTGTGATCTTGGGTTCCTTATGGCATAATTGATGGCTGGAGGCTAATGTGTGTATGTAAACTCTTTATTGTGCACATGCGCAAAGCGGACTTACCCCGTTAAGGGATCTCTTCCAGTCAACCTTTGAGTGGATGAAAGATTATATTAGAGATGGACGAGTGAGTTTAAAAAATTGCAAGCACTAAGTAACTTTACCGAATATAATACATAAACTCATACCTATCAGACAATACCTATAATATATCAATAAAATAAATAGATAAATAGTCCTCCAGCACTTTGCACTTCGATATGCCAACCTGTTGTTTTTGAACAATTTAGTTTTCCCCCTTTTTTATTTTTTGTTTATTGTAAACTATTTAATTAATTTATGTATTTCTTTAGTTACACACAAGTCGGGTTCTATCTATGTATTGCATTGTTTACGTAAAAGTTTATGGATTATGTAGTATATTTTATCTGTGTATCGTTTCGTGAGTCATAGACGGTTCTGGCTGAAAATCAGTGCTGCAAGTGTCTAACGCCTCAGCGTAATGCTGAGCCAGCGACCGTTTCACTTTTGCGAAGACACACACAACGCTGATGATCTATTTTTTCACGTCTGTTTTTTTTTTCCTTGTTTATTGTCTATAAAATGTTGTGTAAAATGTTGTTATATTTGTGTGTCTTGCAAAAAGGAATAAATGCCTTCTTTCTTTCTTTCTTTCTTTCTTTCTATAAAGATATAATTTGTTTCTGTTAATTAGTTTGTGTGTCTGAATGCATGTGACATTATTAAGCTTGAAATATTTATTATTATTAATACAAGATTTTTATTAACTTGCAATGAATGTATGTATGTATGTATGTTTGTCCGGGTGGAATCTTGCAACTCAATTTTGAAGAATTTTTAACCGATTGAGCTGAAATTTTACTTTTGGAAGTTGGATGGCAATACAATAACCTGGTAGTAGAATTCTGGTGGCGCAGTCGAGACCGTCTCCGCAGGAGGGAACTCTTCAACGGTTGGTCCGATTGACTTGAAATTTGGTACATATATGTAAGACAGATGGCTATGCAAGTACACATATGTAAGATGGACGATTTGCAATTGTATGACGTCAAAGAGATGACTTAACTTTGAATCACAAATAACTATGAACAATCTTTACAGTGTTCAATTCAAGTAACCCAAACACCTGCTAAAATATTACCGAATAATTTTAATTCATCTTGTATAGCGCTGTCTCTATTTATTACTATAAAACAGACAGAAACAGCATAATATATATCTGATACTTAATGTATTATCACATTTTTGTGATTGGTTGAAAAGTAACAGCCTAAAAATCCTTCTATGCTGGTCTGGGAGTAAAGAAAAAACATAGAATGTACCAGTTGCTTCTCTTCCCGCGCAGGTAAAAGCCCATCGAGGGATTGGGCGAAAATCTTAGGGATCATGTTAACCCATCACTGTTTTGATTCCCCTTTCCATCCATACGCCCACAATCATGCTAAACGTGGTCTTTAGGTCTTGTTACCTTAGGCTCTGTCTACCCCGTAAGGGATAAAGACGTGATTTATGTATGTATGTTTACTTAATATACCAGGAACCTAAAAGAGAGTGATGAATGAAATTTCTGCGGTATGTTTAATATTCAAGGTAAAAAATAGTCCATTTACCTCCACCGTGGACGCTCGTAAAACTTGATTAGAAACATTAATCACAACGGCAAACATTCATTATCCATTTTTCATGCACCTTTGGCAACACAAAGGACTGGCACTTTCGTCCACATTCCTTTTGTACACTCTTTGTACTTTACACCCACTTTGTTTAAAGACGAAGATTACGCTTTTCCCCTGATTAAATGTATCCCAGGGCAGTATTAGGGAATTCCCTTGGGCGCTGGTTCGGGTTGCCGCGTGGAAATTCAATTTTCCTTGAGGCTTTTTACCATTAATGTAACATATAACACGTTAAATGCCTGAAACTAGAGTCCCGTGAACTGATTGCGGGTAGGACTGTCCGGAGTGTTACCACAGTTTGAATTGCTAAACCTGCCGTCAAGCAGCAGTGCTTACGCTGTGTTAGAACGTGAGTAAGGCAGCCGGTGAAATTACTAGCACAGGAGGTACATACATACATATATCACGTCTTTATCCCTTACAGGGTAGACAGAGCCTAAGGTAACAAAACCTTAAGACCATGTTTAGCGTGTTTGTGGGCGTATAGGTGAAAAGGGGAGTCAAAATAGTGATGGGTTGCTAGCCGCATCGTCTATAACATGATTCTTAAGATTTTCGTTTTTCGCACATCCCCTCGATGGGCTTTTACCATCTGCGCGGGAAGACAAGCAACTGGCACTTTCTATGTTTTTTACTCTCAGACCAGCATGGAAGAAAGGAGGGACACAGGAGGTATTCTATATAAGTCAATTGTGTTAGTTTCTTCATTATAGTACGCGTGCAATATAATATGCTGATACGGCGTTGCCACAATTATCGTCATATAAATTCAAACAATTTACAAAAAACATTGATAAATTATAATACTTAAACTTTCTTCATCAATCACTCTATCTATTGACGAAATCCGCATGAAAATCCCTTGAGTACTTCTTGAGTTTATCACGAACAGACAAACAGAGGCGGCATTGCTTTATAATATTATGTAGTGTTATTGATAATTTCGCATCCGTGTATCCGTATCGGGTCCGCGTGGGAACTATAGCCCAAGCCCTCTCATTGTGAGAGGAGGCCTGTGCCCAGCAGTGGGACGTATACAGGCTAGAGATGATGATGATGACAGTGATAATTACTTGTTTATATTGCTATTATTATTTAATTTACTTGCTTAAATTATCCACCTTAGAACAACGAAATCATCCATATAGAATTCCTTTTACCCTCCAAGGTCATATGAGCCTTTAAAAGCGCGACGAAGCTATCGGTTCTAACGTGTGTACACGTGGCAGCGACCCATTCATGGCGACCCCCCCGACCCCTGCGACCCCCGCTCCCAAACCCCGAGCCCCACCCCCGCCCGGGACACTGTTGCTCACTGCTGTTTGCAGAACGATAAGATTCACTTGATCTTTTTAACTTGGTTTTTTAGGCGTCTGGACCGTTTTATGTCTTGATGCTGGGATTTTATTGGTTTTATTATTGCAATTCACAGGTTGTTCTTAGTGATAAGGATTAATTGTGTAAAACGATCGCTTTCCTTTTATGTATTTCAATACAAATGTGATTGTAACTATATCGAAACATAAGCGGCACTAGGTATAGATATAGAGATACCAGGTCATAAAGATTGCACGTCGGTCTTCTCGGCTAATTTCGGCTTCGTAGCGCGTTGTCTCGCTCTAACTTACGCGACGCTAATTGTCTCTTTCCAAAGACCGAAGTGCAATCTTAGTGGCCGGGTACTGTACTAAGTAATTAAACGGCCAAGTGCGAGTCGCACTCGCTACATTATCAGAAGCCTATTATTTTAAGACAGAAGGCTTATATAGAATAACCCTCTTATTCATAAACGCTCTATAGGCTTCTGCTCACTTAGCAATCGTTGGTCCTTATCTGTGAAAGGTAAATGTCAAAGTGATAGACAAAGACAAATGATTGCTAAGTTAGCAGAAGCCTATAGAGCGTTTATGAATAAGAGGGTTATTCAATTTATTACAGTAATATTACAGAAGGTAATAGGTTCGTTGACTTTATCGATTTATTAAAATTGATTATGCTAGGCGTATAATCAGGATCAGATAGAAACGTTATCTAAAGGTTCCATTTATCCTTTTGCGTACGCAAGCGCAAAAATACTAAAACAATGGTAAAGTGTAGCCACACACACACACGCACACACACACACACGCTATCTAATTATTCTTGTGTTTTGAGTACTTCACTTGGCACTTGCGATACAGACCCAGAGTCTAGTGCGAAGGCTGTTTCACTTACCGCATAAAATGTCATCTACCTATCTATATGTAACAATGTGTCCTTGTTATGCGCTTTGTAACTTCTGTGGTGAAATATAGTTTTCTTATTCTATTCTTAAAAAAACGCCGCCGCCGCGTATTCGTTTGGCATCCCCATTTAATTTCCAAGTAAAATGGTAGTATTGCATTGCATACATACTGTAGCTACTGTAGCGAATTTTACATTCATTCTATTTCTTCTTTTTTCAAGCCTGACATTCTCCGGCGAAACAAAAGAGGATGATTCCTGGCCGGCCTTAAAACAATTATTTATTTTTCTCTTTAACTTTGTTCGTGTTGTTAAATTTTGTAAATTACTAACGGCTGAACTGAGCACCGAGCGAAACTCAAAAAACACACAGACATGTGCAAACAATACACGCACACTTGTACGGTCCCCGACCCACGTTCGTGTCACAATCTCGATTCAATGCGTACAGAAGCGATTGTGTACCATTGTACTAAACGGCGTTACCTTTCATGGCCCTTCGCCGGACATTCTCCACGTACTGCCAATTTATTTAAGTCCTGTCAAAAGAACAAATTGTAAAGAACTTGTGTTGAGCTTTTCATACACAATTTCTCGAGAACATTTTTAATACAACAATCCTTTTGCTGACTACCTACTTTCTGTTGTTTACCTTACTCTGTTCTACATTACGTATTCCAAATTTCAAGTCAATTGGACCAACCGCTGAAGAGGAGACAGTCTTGACCGAGAATTTCACTACCAGATGTTGTGTTGTCATCCGACGTACACAAGTACAGTTTCAGCTCAATCTGTTGAATAAAAGAAAGAAAGAAGACATTTAGCTATTCCTTTTTGCAAGACGCACAAATCTAAGACAACATACACAATTTTATATAAAAAAAACAAGAAAAAAAACACAGACATGAAAAATAGATCATCAGCGTTGTGTGTCTTCACCTATCTAAGATACCTCTCTGCTTCTAAATTGAGTTACAAGATTCCACCCGGATAAACATATATAGTTACATCCATACATTACAAGTTAAATAAAGGCTTATAATAGTACATTACATTCCGGGGTAGGTGAAATAAATAATGCCTCATATCGGAGGAACTTGTCGCACGAGCCAAAGGCGAGGGCGATAAACATGCGACCTAAGACTTTCTTTATCACTACCCGAAGTGTGTACACAATTTTATGTCCTACCTGGCCAGGAAGTGAAAATTTCCGCTCGGGTAGCGGGCGGTAAATTGCTACTTACGGCCCGGGACGACGTAAAAAATATTAGGTTAGGTTAGGTTTCTAACTTTTTGTTAAAGTTAATATAAAAGCAGGTAATAAAGGTTTGTTAAATGATGACTTAAGTTTTTTAGCAAATTATTATAAATTGAATGTACCTAAATGTATAATCAAATTTCTGCCTTCACTGAAACCACGAAAGAGGGTTATCAACAATAACGTTTCTGATAAAGCAATCATTCACGTTCTACGCCTAATCAAATACGTTATGGCATTCCATTACTGGAGTTTCGAATTGGTTAATTTCGTACCGTAATTTCGGGAGTGCATGCTGTGTAGTAATGAAGGCTTTTACGGCCAGTTACGATGGGATCTCATTCTGGTTATTATTTACGAGTACATTTATTTCAGACCTTAATTACTAATGAATCGGGTCTCTAATAAAACAGTAGCAACGGCACACATAAGTCATTTTGGATGTTACTCTGCTATTTTACACTAGCTTTTGCCCGCGGCTTCGCACGCGTTAACCATGAGCATTTCAAAGAAGCTAGCAATCAAGCAAGCGAGCACCCAAACCAGCAAGCATGTAAATATGCAAGCAGGCATGCAAGCAGGCATGCAAACAGGCATGCAAGCAGGCATGCAAACAGGCATGCAAGCAGGCAAGCAAGCGTGCAAGCAAGCATGCATGCAAGTAAGCACGCAAGCATGCATGCATGCAAGCAACCATGCAAGCATGCTTGAAAGCAAGTATGCAATCAAGCATGCAAAGCAAGGACTCAAGCAAGCACGCAAGCAAGCCCCCGCATTGCCCCGCTGCCTTAATTTTTCTGAAACTGTAAATATTGCAGGATTTTTATAAAACAAACCTAACCTAACCTAAAGAGCTGTCCTAAAATATACCTACCCCAAATAGCTTTTGCCCGCGACTTCGTACGCGCTAAGATGTAAAACGAAAAAATACGTTTTTTCCCGTTCCCGTGAAAATTTTGGGGAGTGCTTTCGGAGTACACTTAAAGCCTTTAAAGAAACACACGTTATAAATGTTAAGTCTCTTTCTTCCGCTGTTTCGTCTGGAAATGTAAAATCCCGTTTTTTCCCGTTTTAGTGTTCCCCTACACTCCCGAATAAACGACAAATTTCAACTTTTTATGTCAAGTAGGTAAAACGTAAAATCCCGGTTTTTCCCGTTCCCGTAAAAATGTTAGGAAATCCTTTGTTAATGCTACCTTACATTCCCTAAGGAAGCTAAATGCTAAATTTCATCTTTCTACGACCAGTAAAACGAAAAATCCCGTTTTTTCTGTTCTCGTGGGAATTTCTGGAAACCCTTTCTCAGTGCTCCCATACACTCATCAAGGAAGGCTCTTACCAAATTTCAGCTTTCTACGACCAGTAAAACCAAAAATCCCGTTTTTTCCCTATCCCGTGGGAATTTCGAAAAATACCTTCTTAGTGCACCTCTAGGATACTCAAGGTATGTGTGCCAAATTTCAAGTTTCTACCGCAGTATTTCTTTGTAAACAGATATTTTTCCCGTTCCCGTGGGAATTTTGGAAAGTACTCTCTTAATGCTCCTCTACACTCCCGAAGCAACCTACATGCCGAATTTCAGCTTTCTGCAACCAGTAAAATGAAAAGTCTTGTTTTTCCCGTTCCCGTGGGAATTTCTGGAAATCCTTTCTTAGTGCTCCCATACACTCATCAAGGAAGGCTCTTACCAAATTTCAGCTTTCTACGACCAGTAAAACCAAAAATCCCGTTTTTTCCCTATCCCGTGGGAATTTCGAAAAATACCTTCTTAGTGCACCTCTAGGATACTCAAGGTATGTGTGCCAAATTTCAAGTTTCTACCGCAGTATTTCTTTGTAAACAGATATTTTTCCCGTTCCCGTGGGAATTTTGGAAAGTACTCTCTTAATGCTCCTCTACACTCCCGAAGCAACCTACATGCCGAATTTCAGCTTTCTGCAACCAGTAAAATGAAAAGTCTTGTTTTTCCCGTTCCCGTGGGAATTTCTGGAAATCCTTTCTTAGTGCTCCCATACACTCATCAAGGAACGCTCTTACCAAATTTCAGCTTTCTACGACCAGTAAAACAAAAAATCCCGTTTTTTCCCTATCCCGTGTGAATTTCGAAAAATACCTTCTTAGTGCACCTCTAGGATACTCAAGGTATATGTGTGCCAAATTTCAAGTTTTTAGCCATATTATGCCTACCGCAGTATTTCTTTGTAAACAAAATATTTTTCCCGTTCCGGTGGGAATTTTGGAAAGTACTCTCTTAATGCTCCTCTGCACTCCCGAAGCAACCTACATGCCGAATTTCAGCTTTCTGCAACCAGTAAAACTAAAAGTCCCGTTTTTCCCGTTCCCGTGGGAATTTCGGGAAATCCTTTTTTTAGTGCTCCCCTACACTCCCCAAGGGAACTTGAAGGCCAAATTTCAGTTTTATACGACCAGTAAAACGAAAAATCGATCCCGTAGAACTGAATATATATAAATCCCAAAAATCATTTAAACATTATTTTACTATTATAATCACCTACTTCTATGCCAAATTTGAAGAGTCTAGTAATTATAGTTCACAGGATTTCGTTAAACTGAATATATAAATCCCGTTTTTTTCCTTATCCCGTGGGAATTTCCAAAAATCCTGAAATTAGTTTCTTCGTTTTGTAATCACCTACTTTTGTGTCAAATTTGAAGAGTCTAGTTATTATAGTTACTGAGATAGCGTCACTCGGAGTCGAATATATAATTCCCGTTTTTTCCTTATCCCGTGGGAATTTCCAAAAATCCTTCCTTAGTGGATGCCTACATTGTATAAAGTATCTATGTGCAAAATTTCAAGTCTCTAAGTCCAGTGGTTTGGGCTGTGCGTTGATATATAGTTAAGTCAGTCAGTCAGTCAGTCAGTCAGTCAGTCAGTCAGGACTTTGAATTTTATATGTATAGATTGATTCCAATCGGTGTGATTGCACCATAAATGTCGTTTCAATTATTTGGGTTATTTTGTTCATCTTTATTCCTGTTTGTGTCATATTACTTATTGCTGAGGGTCGCGAAGCCTCCGTGTGATCGGGGCCTTACTATGACTGCGATTCAATTCCGACTCAGTTCAGGTTTTAGCTGTCATTTTTTGGAAGGATCTGACAGCGAGCGTACCTTAAGTGAATCCACCCAGCTTTTCTCTAACGCTGTCCCGCCATCTGGGTCTATTCTTCGCATCGTGTAGTGCATGCATTTAGGTATCCCGGTTGGAACGGACCTGAGCCTCTATTAGTATTTGGCTTGCGAGCGATAATACCGAATATAAGCAGAACCTAAGTTTTATTTTCTATTCGGCGTCGCCAAATACGACAATTCGCAGAGCATAAGCGATAAGAACGTTGATAATAATAGGGCCTACGTTTAAAAGAAATTGGCATTGTTCATTTTTTTTAGTATGCTCCAATTCGAAAACCATTTCGAGGAAAACCATCAATTATCCGATTTATCTTGTCCGATTTCAAAAATACTTTATGATTGCAGATATTTTTGTAAAAGTACTTTGAACCTTTGTTTGACCGAACGACCGGGTTTTTCGACAGAATCCAGCATCGAATGTTTGCCACAAAAATGAAAAAAAAAGTTTGGCTATGGCAACTGACACGTGTCACTGTCAAATCTAACAAAACCATAGACAAAGCCGTTTCTTTTTATAGCCAGCCGAACGAAGGCGATTGGGATTCTGTCTAAATTCACGAATTATCAAACAGCGAAAAAATATTTATTATTAATTAACAAAGCTACGTAAAAGCATAATATTCAAATTGGTTGCTTGAAATAGTCCATTTTATCAAATAAAGCTGTTAAAAGCACAGCTTAAAAAAAATGAACAATGCCAATTATAAGCGCTAAGTGTAGATCCGTAGTTTTGAAATTAGGAAATAACGTAAATGTAATTCGAAATGAACTTCACTTTAACTTACCTCATGTTCGCAGGTTAACACCAAGATCACTCATCTACTAAGAGGAACGTACAAACACCCAGCAAACTCCCTAATTCCATCCCCATGTATTAATTAAACAATAATTGGAGAGATTCAATTCAGCGGCGAATAAAAGCAAAGACAAAGCGTTAAGCCCCTTCGAGACGTTTCCACGGATGGGACGGCTTGTCTCGTTTGTTGGGACGAAGCCATTTTGATTGCAAGGTCGGCCATTTGCGCGTTGTACAAAGAGCCGGACGTAATGGAACATTTTTGATCAATTTTACGAGTCAATCTGCGTTTATAAAGTGTAACAAATATTGATAATTGATGAGGGATTGGGTGACATTCTTAGGAATCATGTTATAGGCGATGCTAGCCAACCCATCACTACTTTGTTCCCCTTTCCACCTATACGCCCGCAATCATGCTAAACGTGGCCTTTAGGTCTCGTTACCTCAGGCTCTGTAACCCCGTAAGGGATATAGACGTGATTTGTGAAAAGTTTGCAATTTGAAAATTTTGTTTTTTTGCCGAAAATCCGAGAATTTCTATCTGAATGTTGCTTGAAAACTTATCCTTATAAAGTACTAGCTGTTGCCCGCAACTTCGTCTGCATAGAATTCGTTTATCGCTATCCCGCGGGAATTACGCAATTTTCCGGGATAAAAAGTAGCCTATGTGTTATTCCAGACTATAATCTATCTGTGTTCCAAATTTCATCCAGATCTGTCCAGCCGTTCTGGCGTGAAAGAGTAACAAACATCCAAACATTCTCACAAACTTTCACATTTATAATATTAGTAGGATGACGCCGATTGAAACATAGACAGCCAAAATCCGTAATCGGATGAAAATATTCACACAGAACACGGAAAACAAATGTCTATGTCAAATGATCGACCCAGTCGAAGAACGTGATACCTCGCCTCACCGGATATTTTGATAATTTTCCACAAATTTAATAAAAACTTCTTTGCAAAAACCGGGCACTTTTGTGTTACTTTCATCTTTAGGGAATTACTCATATTGATAAAAAATAAGGTAACTTGAATCGACTTTTTTCTTTATTTAGTAAAAGTTACAAAAAAAAGTCGAGTGTGGTCTCTGGCTGAAATTACTGTTGCCTTTCTTCGTGCCATGAAAAGTACGAGAAACGAATGGAAGTTTCTGGTCTGGGAGCAAAGAAAAACATGAAATGAAGTTGCTTCTCTTCCCGCGCAGATGGTAAAAACCCAGCGAGGAAATGGGCGAAAATACTACTACTACTTTGTTCCCCTTTACACCTATACGCCCGCAATCATGCTAAACGTGGCCTTTAGTTCTTGTCTTGTTACCTCAGGCTCTGTGTACCCCGTAAAGTGATAAAGACGTTATGTATGTATGCATGTACAAGTGAAGGAAGTCATGAAGTAATAGGCTCTAGGTATGCCCTTCCTAGTTATTTATAGCTCTAATTTAAGTTACTAATACACGAGGCTAGATTGGTTTCAATCTTGCAAGCTTCCTCCACTTTGTCTAAGTTTACAAATTCTAGTGTTGTCTTTAGTTCACTGGCTAAACCCTTTTGATTGAAGCTTGAGTTATGTAAATTGCTTAAGTAGCGACTCTAAAGGTTCATTGGAACAAATAGACTACAAGCCCATGGAAAAAAAACATGTGAAATGAACCAGCGTGAATGAAGCTTAGTAGGCTGTTACTATATCATAAAATAACTCTGAGCGCTATGCCGTCATTTCTGTAGTCTAAAAGTTCCGGGGACAAATTCTGTATGTAATGAAGTGCAGCAAAAAGGTGTAAGTGAAATCATTGTTTTGCTTCCCCTTTCCAATCATGCTAAAAGTGGTCTTTAGGCCTTGTTACCTTAGGCTCTGTCTACGTAAAATATAAAGACGTGATTTATGTACGACAAATTTCGTTTAACAATCGAGTCTGAAAAAATTCCAGCTGTTTTAGTTGAATACGCGTGGAAAATAAGTAACGGTCGTGAGACAAATTCGACATTGATCCAAGTGAGTATACTAACTGACCTTATTTACAATAACTAACCTGGGGATTAGGATGGCGGCAAAAGTTGCAAATTCCCAATTAAAAGTTGGGACGGTATCTATGTTAACAACCCCGCGACAAGGTTTCAGCGGTAATTATTTAGTGTGCCAACTTAGTTGTAACGACGTGACCCGAACAGTTAAATCGGTATGTGTCCGTTCGTTTCATAATTGGGAATGGATGATTTTTTTAAAAGTGCTTGGTGATTTTTCTATTGTTAGACTAAATTACTAATCAAAGCTAATTTAGTCACCGAAATACGCTTTATTTAATATTTACATATCGACATCGTACCGCAGACTCCTTATGACTAAATCCTAACCATCTTGCATACGTCATGTCATTCTTCAAATCGAATATTCATCGTCTCGCTCATAATATCGTCCGTCACCTTCACACTCTTACGTTCCATTCCACGTTGTTGTTGCTGCAAGGCGAGGCTCATTCACCAACTCGATTTTTTATACGACAAGGAAGGCAAAAGCAGATGGTAGAGCACAGCCAAATAAGGAATAATCAGGTTTTTTATACAATAACTAGCTTCTGCCCGCGGCTTCGTCTGCGTAAAATTATACATAACCTTTCTCTTGAATCACTCTATCTATTTAAAAAAAACACGTCAAAATCCGTTGTGTAGTTTTGAAGATATAAGCATACATAGGGAAATAGGGACGGAGAAAGCGACTTTGTTTTATACTATGTAGTGAAGAGTTATCCATACATACATAACATTAAATTAAATTTCATTAAAGCCCCCCATTAATCGAGTAATAATAAAGGAAAGAAAATAGCTGATATTCTTCAAACTGCTGAACCGAATTTTACTAAGAAAGGATTTCGAATGAATAAATGGGATCCAAATCAGTCCATCCGTTTGAGAACTACGATACCACAAACATACATCTGCGTTAAACTCATAACCCTTTTTTGCGTCGAAGGTTAAAAATAAGTAAACCTTACTCACTCAGTAAACATAGTACAGGTAAAAAACTTGAGCAAATGAATTGTTGTATGTGTGGGTAATGTGTGCGAATACACAAATTGACGTTCCAAATTTGAAAAATGGTTTAAGTCCCATATCAGGGGCCCGATTTTTGAAAGCACATGTGTGAGAATTTACTCTGAAGTGGTGAAAAATTGTGCTGAATTTGAAATACGATTAGCTTAGAAGATAATTAAGGCTTTTTTTTATATATATGAATAGGAAGGCAAACGAGCAAGTGGATCACCTGATGGTAAGTGATCACCACTGCCCATAGACACCCGCAACCCCGGAGGGATTGCAGATGCGTTGCCAACCTAGAGGACTAAGATGAAATGCCTCTTGTGCCCGTAATTTGCCGTAAATTAATCTTGTGAACTAGTCAAAAATTTGATTAGTGCTGTAGTTTTGAAGATTTAAACAGATTTATACAACTTTCGAGTGGTATTTTCACACATGTGCTTTCAAAAATTGGGCCCTGTTCTGTACACTAATACATACAGGTCATGTATTTAAAAGTTTTTCACCTATTTACTATCCGATATCAGCCAAATACCAAGTCTTCCACAATACAAAGTTACAAGTTCGCTCCCGATAAGGAACATTTAGATACAGCCTCTAGGTCGTGGACAAAGACCTTTTGTGAGCTCACAATGTTAGATAAGATAGCTAACAAAGTTTTGATTATTTCGACCTCGGTGCCAATCTAATTTGGAGTCAGGAACTTTAGAAGATCCCCTCTTTTCTATTTAGTTGAGAGCTAAATCTTAACATGACATCTAGATTACAATGATACTAATAGGCAGCTATTATGAAAAAAACCAGCTGACTATCACATTGACTTATCAAAGCCCAAGCCAATAATATTTGGACGTAAAAATAAAATAAATGTTTTTTACGGATTAGCTGCGTTATCCTGTCTATTTGTTTCCGCCACCTACTTAAACTGTCTCCAACTTACTTTTACAATACAATACAATACAAATACTCTTTATTGAACACCACAAATCAGTAAAAAACAATACAGAAACAAAGAACAAAGTAGATAATAGGCGGCAATATTACTTTTCTTACTGGTTGTCTGGTAGAGATCGCTATTAAGCGATAAGACCGCCTATTGTCTACTTTGTTCTGTATTGTTTTGTACTGATCTGTGGTGTTCAATAAAGGGTATTTGTATTGTATTGTAACTTCCATGCTGGTCTGAGAGTAAAGGAAAAACAGAATGTATCAGTTGCTTCTCTTCCCGCGCAGATGGTAAAAGCCCATCGAGGGAATGGGCGAAAATAGGAATCATGTTATAGGCGATGCGGCTAGCAACCCATCACTATTTTGATTCCCCTTTCCACGCCCACAATCATGCTAAACGTGGCCTTGAGGTTTTGTTATCTTAGGCTCTGTCTACCCCATAAGGGATAAAGACGTGATATATGTATGTAGGTATGTATGTATGTATTGTAGCTGTACTAATCTCAATACGTGTCACAGGTTGAACACTGAAATATCTGAAAACAAAAATGGCCGCGGTTCGCGTGATAACTACATGTCAGAAGCACAGCAGCCGCAGGGTTAGAAAACAACATAGCCAAAGAGCTGAAGCTGACAATTCCGTTTTTTTATATTCTATTAAAAACTGTCATGCAATCAGTTTCGCATCTAAAAGTACAGCTAAGATTGAAGGATTAGCTCATTGGTAATGAAACGAAAGAAAACGAAACTTATAACTACGCCGTGACGCCTTAATGCGATTTATTCCAAAGCAAAGTTCGATCGCTCGCTGTCAGATCCATAATAGAAGTGTCAAAAATGACAGCTAAAACGTTAAATTCAATCGGAATTGAATCGCATTAAGACGTCATGGCAAAGCTCCAGAACGAACCAATTCTTACATAATTATGCAAATTATAGACACAAAACACAATACCTTTAAGCATAGTACATCCTAGATTGTCAAAATACATTACTGACTAGAAAAGTTTTGGATTATCATCATCATTTACTTACCATTTCAGATGACGTGCTTGTTCATTAGTCTCTGTTTAAAAAAAACTGAATTGACCTGCCAGTTACAAATCTTCCGAGTTGTTAACAAACAAAGTTTCTTTTACGCTTTCGAGAGTCAAAAGGCGGTTAGCTCTTTGCCTACTGGTTTAATTAACGGCCTACGGCCAGTTGTAATGGAATGTTGCCTCAATCCAATCGCTTTTCTCTGATTGGTTGACAGCGATGTTGCCAGGTTATGCCGTTTGTGAAGCAACTCGTCTGGTCCAGAGTTTAGTTATCACGATTTGTGGTTGTTTGAAATGTTTCATCACATTTTTGTGGTTAGTCGCAAAATAACAGCCTAAAAATCCTCCCATGCTGGTCTAGGAGCTGGGTCTTGGGAGTCAAGTGAAATCAAAATAGTGATGGGTTGCTAGCCGCATCGCCTATAACACGATTCCTAAGACTTTCGCCCATTCCCTCGATGGCCTTTTACCATCTGCGCGGGAAGAGGAGCAACTGGTAAATTCTATGTTTCTTCTTTACTCTCCAGCATGGAAGCGTTCATGAAAAGGGTATTAAATCCCCATTCCAAACTGTCAACGATCAAACTCCAATACAAGGATCCCTAATTGTTAGCTGCATTCAAGTTAAGCTTTCAATTTCGTCGTTGTCAATACTGCCTTTGATCCCTCTTCATACACTTAATTATTCATCTACCCTCAAACGGACCTTTTGGAGTAAATGCTTCGGATGAGCTTCGTAAATAACCTCAATGTTTAACGCTGGCTTATTCTGTGATAGCTCAGTGGTTAAACTCTTGGGCAGAATCGTGGTTGCGAGCCAGGGCTAACACTTCTGGGTTTTCTTATGTGCGAATTCTCAATTCAAATTGACCACAGCTTGGGTAAAGGGAAACATCGTGAGGGGGGTGCGGGTCGGGTTACCTCCGCGTGTGGTCAAGAGCTGCGGTTCGTTTTCGGATCCGTCCAGGGGGAAGAGCAGTGCTTGGTTGCCGACATTTTGTCACAAGATTTTTGAATTATATTTTTATTACTTTGACATTGGCGAAGTTGTCATTGAAGAAGAAGAAGAACATCGTGAGGAACCTGGTCTGTACCCTGCGGATATTCGGGTCTATCTTGGCTCTCACTCACTCTTATGGAGTTTGTTGGAACCTGTTTGGTAAATATTAAAAACACACCATGATTCCTCGAATTCCGCGCAAAAACCAAATACGTGATCTCCAAGTTTATTATTTGTTACATTGTTAAGAGCTGAGTGAATATTCAGCGTTTTGCGGTGTTCTTCTTTGCTTTATAATTATCTCAACCAAATAATAGTAAAAGATATTGTTCAGAGTCAACTTTCTCTCTTCCTTTCTTTCTTTTTTCTGGTTCTATTTGGTGCTCTTTGTTGGTCTCTCGCTTAATGCTCCTCTCATTTACTCAAAGGTTAACTGGTAGGATCCCTTATAGGGATCATCATCATCATCATCAGCCTATGTTAGTCCACTGCTGGACATAGGCCTCCCCTAATGAGCGCCATAGCGCCCTGTCTTTAGCTTGACGCATCCAGCATCTGCCTGCAGTCTTTCGCAGATCGTCATCCCACCTGGCCGGAGGGCGTCCTACACTACGTTTGCCAAGTCGCGGTCTCCACTCAAGAACACGTTTACCCCAGCGAGCGAACTTATAGGGATAAGTTCGCCTTTGTGCATATATTTAAGTTCTTTTTTTGTGATTTGTCTCTGCTTCTTTATATTTGTACTATAAAGCATTTACTTACTTACTTACTTACTTAACTTTCATGAACACTGAAGACAGTAAAGATGCCGATTCCAGTTTTATTAAAGTAGTCGCGACATAATCTTTCCACTGTGTTAACTCTGGGAGTATAACGAGGTTTCACATGAGCGGTCAAAACGTGGCATAAATTGAACTGTCCTTATAACACAGTAATAATAGTACATTAAATCTGATTCGGCTTCCCCTTCGAAGTTGGTAACAAACGTATTACAAACTTCCTCAAAAATTCATGAAGCGCGCCGTCAAACTCAAACAAAACACAGTTTACTTTGATATTCTTCAAAACGCGACGTTTTTACGCGCGAATGACGTGAGCACAGAACGAGTAAAGCAGTAAGGGCCTCGCACGATCTAGGGGAAAAGTTATATCGTAAATTTGGTTTGACAGTTTCACACACTCTGACACTACTTAACCTCTGGTTAGTTAACTCAGACTTATATCTGACCTTTGTCCGCGATAGATGTATCTTTTTCACTAAGTTTAATAAAAAGTCGCTCCACTTCGTTCGTTTGTATGTAAGTACATTTAGATCTTTTAAAGTTATTTAAATGCGGTTACTTAAAATGATTCAAAAGAAAAGTTCGCTTGTGCGAAGCCGAGACAGATCAATTTTATATTTTCCTATCAAAAATACTCACTAGACTCTAGCGCCAGAATTATACTCATAATTAAAAGCATCCTTCTACAGTATTCCAGCGCGGTGCAGAGATGTTTACGACGGGCGATCACTTACTGTGCGCATTTATACTTTGCGAGGCAAGCCATCGGCAACTTCAACTTTTTCGCTAACGACGACTTTGGAAATAATGAAGTCCAAAGTAATTAGTTGCCCGGAGGTCGATTAACCACTTCCAGGGGCCGTTCCCTTTTTACTGGCGCCTTTGTTTGATGCATTTTTAATTGTTTTGTTTTAGACAACTTTAGTTGTTAAACTGCAGTTTTCCTGATTACTTTCCTTATTGCGTAATCTAAAAGCTGTTTTTATGAAAGTGTTTTCGATGTCCGATTAACGGCTGTACTTAGAAACTTCAATTAATAACTAAACCACGCGTTAGTGACGGCTTTCCATATAACAATTTAAAAATGGTAAGTGTGTCTTGTAGCAACCGTTAGACTCCAAACCATTCGGTATTTAAAACATAATAACGTACAAGAATTCAGGAATAAGTTGTTTGTGTTTTGTTTTGATTGATTGTGTTCCGGTTTTTTAAAGTACCTATCATCATTCTGATATAAATAAAAACTACGTTTCGATTATGTTTATTACATTCGACTTGGCTCTTACAAACGGCAATCATTTTCTGCAGTTAACGATTGCATTGTCTAAATGTCGACTAAGAAAAATATGAAACAAAATCTACGACGTTTGCTTTATCCTGTCTCTGTCATGCTCATCATCCACAGCTGGAGAGTGAAAGGGCCAGGTAGAGCGACGCTTACAATTATGGTGTAGCTCTATTGCGGTGGAATTGTAACGACTGTCTTCTATTGTTGTCGATTTATGTAGAATTGTAAATGATTCTAAGCTTTTGTGGAGCGAATGTTATATTTAATTTTAAATGTAATTACTTAGGTATTATTATTATGACAATGACACGGTTTAAGAGCCGATACAAACTTTTTCCTTAATAGCTGGCTGGAAATAGATCTAAAGTTATGGGTGTGCGCCATTCGTCGTTTGTTTTTCTTGCTAAGTGGACTTCGATTGTTCTAAGCTTATTAGAACTGGCCGAATACAAAGCCCACAGTGCTAGTTGTATCACGAATCTAGTCCATGCAGTTCGAAATTTGAAACACTCTCATAATGGACACAATAGCTGCCGTTTACCAGCCAGTGCTTGTCTATGTGCAATAAAGTTGCATCACGACGGCTAAATCCGCTGCTTACCGCGCAGCGCGATATTAACGCGCAGAGTGGCTGCTCCAAATTTGAATTTGATGCCTTCGTTCCTTAAGTTCGTAAGAATGTAATAATGCTTGAAAAATTCAAGACGTTGCTTTGTTCCTACGGTAAAATGGCGCATTTTCACAAATTTCATAAACGAGATTTTATTCTTACACAATTACGTAAATTTAGTTTAAATAACACTATTCATTTTACGTTTAATATTTTGCCTATTTAAATACTAGAAACAAAAAGTAAGTTTTTTTTGGAAATATCAACGAACATTTTTGCTGAAGCTCCAGAAAAACACTGCGTTATTCCGTTCTTAAAGCATTTTCTACCTACTTTCAACATGAAACTACCGTGAGACTCAATCATAATTACACATAAACGGATAACTCACGTATAAAAAGTCGAGTGATGCTCGACATGTTTCGGACTATTTCGTAGTCCTTCTTCCTGGAGCGCTCGCCCCGGCGGCAGCGCAACAAACACTGCGCGCCAGCGCTCTATTCGTGCGGCTGCTCGACGCAACTAACAGCGGCGCACAACTACCCTCGTTTTCATCATTCGAAACATGTCGAGCATCACTCGACTTTTTTACGTGAGTTATCCGTTTATGTGTAATTATCACTACCTACCTAATCTAAAAACAGTCGAAATGTCGAAAACACTAAAGTAACTAACCTCAAATTTACCTACATTCCGCGCGCGAGCTACAAGTAATCAGGGGCTGGGGAAGCGGGGGGGGGGGGGCGTGCGCCGCGCTCGCACCCCGCTTCATACCCCGCATTCGCCTATTGCGAGCGTACGGGCTTGATACGAGTGCACGCATTGATCACTTAAAAGTCCAACCATTTCACTGCGATGTCACTGTTAATTTGTTATTTGATATTCCACGGAACTCGTGCGCTGACTGTAAATAGAACTACGAATAAAATACACTCGCAAGTTAATGAAATTTTATAATGTCAGGAGTTCGTTTTTAACTCGCAAATATAAATTCTGTTCATTTGCCGGGTTTATGCATTGTTTAAAGTAGGTAAGTGTGGAATTTGATCAAAATAATTAAAAAACCGTTTACCGTCGGGTAAATGTCACACTTGACTGTAACGACTAGCTACTCATAAACTTTGTGAAACTAAATTAGATTCCTTTTTTTTCAAAAAGCGAGAAACTTGGTGATAGTCTTCACAAGCGCTGAAAACAAATCATTCCAGGTGTGAAAACAAAAAATAAATTAAAACTGAAAGGGAATTTGCCAAAGAAAGCTCTTGTCCCCGGAGAGCTTTTACCTCGCCCGAAAAGTTTCTGTCGCCAGAGGCCGCGGTTGTAGGTTATGCAGAATTGTAAGGAAAAGTTCAAAGTTGTTTACCTTACAAATATAATATGTAACTGATGGAGATAGCTCTGAGATTTCGTGAAATAAAAAGGTAATTCGAAGAAAAACTTAACCATTGATACTTACAAATATTTCTTAGACGAAAATGAACTTGTTGGTTTTTGTATTTACGTGGAAAAATTCACTGTACAATGTATAGATTTTGCGGGTGGTAGGGCCTTGTGCAAGGTCCGTCCGGATCGCTACCACCATCTTACTCGCTAATCCTGCCGCTAAGTAGCAGTGCTTGCACTGCTGTGTTCCGGTGTGGAGAGTAAGACAGCCGGGGAAATTACGGGCACAAGAGGCATTGCATCTTAGTCCTCTAGGTTGGCAACGTATATGCAATCCCTCCGGGGTTGCGGGTGTTTGGGCAGTGGTGATCACTTACCATCAGGTGACTCACTTGCTCGTTTGCCTTCCTATTCATATAAAAAAAAGCGATACTGATGAATTTAAGTGGACATAACGTGTGTATAGGGAAAATAGAAAGAGTGGTGTTCGGTACGAAGACTTTTAACGTAAGAAGAGTAGACAGTGACAATAACGTCATTTATAAACATAATTATAAAATAGTTCACTTAGGTCTAAAGAGGTTGCGTTCACACTCCAACAGATACTTATAGAGATAAACAAACACAAGGTACTCGTAAGTACCGTAAAACAGGCTGAGTACAGACAAAATTGAAGTTCAAACCTCGATAAAAAAATATTTTCATATGTGGCAATTTGATTTTTACAGATAAAATATCTACCGGCGGTAAAATATTAAAATATAGACAAATCTCAGCTCACCCCGTAGTGGTGTCAGAAGGGAAGAATCAAGTAAAAAAGAACGAGACAAATTACCAGAAAAAAGGAGATATAATACGTCTAAAAATTTAACTACTACTACTTTCAGAGCAAGCTGATCCAGAAATTTTATGTAGCAAGAGAAAACACAAAATATTAGTTCCCCCCCCCCCCCCCCGCAATCCCTTCTCACCCCGTTTTGCGGTACTTACTTTTCATTACCAACTTAGACCGTTCGACAAAAACAAATGGCGAACGCGATTGCAATGTCGCGCGCGTTCGACAAGCCACAGGTCATTGGTGCAAATTAAGGCAAGATTCATTTATTTGCGTGTATTTTCAGTTCCATTTAAATCCCGCCAGTGTAATGAAATCGCGGGCGGCCGCAAATCACGCGACGTCCGTAATAAAAGAGACACGAGAAAACAATGGCCTCCCGAATAGAATAGTCGTTTCGGCGTGGATTTAAAATAATGTCTGCTCATTTAGTGGCGTTTTTGACAGGGTTCGAGATTACCTTTGGTATTACGAGTAGGCTCAACATGATATATATGTATTTACGAGTATCAGGTGTTACAAAAAACCGGTCAAGTGCGAGTCGGACTCGCGCACCGAGGGTTCCGTATCATTATCTATAAATATCTAAAACCAGTGTAAGCAGAGCCCTGTTCCAAAGCAAAATGTACGCAGTGTGGGGTTACTTTATATTGGTCACTGCTATATACAGACATACATACACATTTACGGTTTTCGCAATTATTCTTTAATCTGTGCTATAAGACCTACCTTCATACCAAATTTCAAGATTCTGCGTTCACGGGAACTACCTTGTAGGTTTTGATTCCCTTGAGAGTTGAAAATTTGCGGAAATTTGCGGCATAAACGGCTGTATCTTTTGATTGCGTTGGCTTAGAAGTTTGATTTTTTCACAGCTTCAAGGGACAGCAGACCTGAGTAATTGATATAAATTTCAGCTTCATACCTTCACGCGTTACTGAGAAAAAGGGTCTTGACAGACGGACGGACGGACAGACGGACAACAAAGTGATCCTATAAGGGTTCCGTTTTTTCCTTTTGAGGTACGGAACCCTAAAAACAAGTGCCGGTTACGACCAGCTACTTTATTTATGAGTTTTATATCGATTACGCAAAGAAAAAACAGATTGTACCCGTAGCTGCTCTTCTCGCTGACGTGGTAAAATTCCATCGAGGGAGTCGGCGAAAATCGTAGAAATCACGTCATAGCCAATGCGGCTAGCAACCACAATATTGTCGTATTACTTTAGCCTCTGTCTACCGCGTAAGGGATCAAGACGCGATTTGTGTAAGGTGTCACAAAACAGAAACAAATGGCAGTGACGACCAGCTAATTTTCATGAGGTTTATATCGATTAAGAATTGAAGCTTCCAATTCGTTTACTCTCTTTCACTGGTCGGAATGATTCGAAAAAGTATAATATGTATTTTGCCCTTTCTATTATAAGTTACCTACGTTATTTCGGCAAACTTTAGTATCAGAAAATCCTTATCATTTTCATTCAAAACAGTATAAACCGAATCCAACACAATTAAAAGGGCGCACGTTTCGGAATAGCCTGACCTATTAACGTACGAACTGATAATACTTGTATAGTAATCTGTATGGGGATCAAATGGAGACTCGAATTATCAGGTCATACATTAAGGCCATCCATTCCTAACCACGCAATTTGAGCTCAATATTTTTATGCGTTACATTTAGTCTCGTTCAAAATACCGTAACCTCGGCTCCGTCCGCGCAAAATTCGCTTATCGCTAACCCGCGGGAACTATGCTATATCCTATGTCCTCTCCCGGGAATTACACTATCTGTATACCAAATTTTTGCTAAATCGGTTCAGTGGTCGAAGCGCGAAAGGATTACAGACAGAGTTACTTTCGCATTTATAATACCTATTAGTTGGGACGGGGATTGAAAATGTCCATATCGATCCGTTACAAGTCACATAACCCCGTCCAAAGGGCTGGTAGAGTATAAGCTGTGTAAAGGTAACCCGATCACTGATCGGCTCAGGTTAAAACTAAGGCCGGGTTGCGGTTAGGGCCCCAGACTGCGGTCGCGGTTACAGACTACCGGTACTAAAGGTACACGCCGGAACGTGGAGGGCACTATGTCAAATGCAGGTAGTTTGAAGTATCGTGTGACCTGTTTAATAAAAGTTGAGGTTGGGTTAGGGGGTTACTCGGACTGAGGGGGGTTACGGACATGGGGACATCTGTAACCTTGTAAGGTCCTCGAGAAGAATGGCGTATCAAGTGTTCCTGCGGGTTCCTGCGGTTTTGATTCCTTTTCCACCTATACGCCCACAATCTTGCTAAACGTGGCCTGTAGGTCTTGTTGTCTTAGGGTCTGTCTACCCTGTACGGGATAAAGACGTGATTTGTGTATGTATGTATGTATAAGTATTAAGCAAGAGTAGAGACACAGAAAAATTAAAAGAACTGATTTTTATCTGTAAAGAAAACTACAAAAATGATGTTACTAAAGTTAAAATTCGTAGAATAAATTACTAAATATCCTACATATTTAATGCATACTTAAAACTCAATTAGTAACGACATAGTAAGGAATCAAACGAACACAATGATTTCTCAACCTCCACGGTGTGTAATACCGGTCTACAATCCATGAGACAGACATAGCTCCTATATTTCACATTTCCCGGTCTATTTATCACCCCGTTAAGAGCTATCGGATCCCAAATGAAGCTTTATATGCCCTTCGACCCCTGTTTAGCTAAAACAACCCTCGCACAACAGACGTAGTGTTGCCAACTTCCAAACGATCCACGTCGCTAGGTCCGAAAAAGCGCCGAAGGAGTGGGTGCAAAACGACGAAGAAAAGGGCAAACGATCTGATGATTTCTCTATAGTATCTTATCTGTAGAGAAATCAAAAAGGGACACGAATTATCAGTTCACACATTAAGATCCTCCATTTCAAATCGCGAAATCCGAGTTCGATATTTTTTCGCACGTCGCTAGTCACCAGAAAGCCGCTAAATGTGGCGCTAGTTTCAGAAAGCGCCGTGGCAAGGAGTGGGGAGTAAACCGTCAATCAAAAACACTAATAATTAATTTGACGTTTTTATGGCGTTCTTCTTCTTCTTTTTTTCTAATATTTTAATGGCGTTAAATATTGATAAGTAAATAATGGTAGTAGTAGTAGTAGTAAATAGTAGTAGTTCTTCCGTGCTGGTATGGGAGCAAAGAAAAAACATAGAATGTACTAGTTGCTTCTCTTCCCGTGCAGATGGTAAAAGCCCATCGAGGGATTGGGCGAAAATCTAAGGGATCATGTTATAACCCAACACTGTTTTTATTCTCCTTTCCATCCACACACCCACAATCATGCTAAACGTGGCCTTTAGGCCTTGTTACCTTAGGCTCTATCCATAAGGGATAAAGGCGTGATTTATGTATGTATGTATGCATAAATAAACTTTTAACAGCCTGGAATTGAAAAAAATGCAAAAACGTGTAACCCCAAAACTAACTGAATAATTTCTACAAAGTCGCCATTTCTAGCGGCAGTCGCGAAATTGGCAACACTGCATAGACTCTATGCCATAGAGTATACAGCTATTAATGATTACGAACAGGTGTAGTGTAAGTCGTTCCGTGAGGTATGGATTTAGAGTATCCGTTAGGTTAGCGGTAAGCCTGTTTAGGTTATCAATCTAGCTTTACACTGCAAAGGTTCGGCAAGGGAGTGATTTTAGGTTGCGTAAGGGTTGAGATAAATTGCAATCTATGAGGGTCTTTAAGGGATATTGGGGCTGTTTTTGTGTAACGCTAATATTACCAGAAGGACAAGTGAGATGATGGCGATATGACAGCGATGTACAAGCGAGCGATGTTCTATATATTTAAAAATAGACGGTTTGTCGATAAGCCAAGAACGATCCGACTAGTTTCAATTTTATTGAAAAAGTAGCGGTTGCCCGATTGCCCGATATCTATCCCGCGGGAACTATGCAATTTTCTGGGATAGAAACTATCCTATGTCTTTTCCCGGAACTGAAACCATTTCTATACCAAATTTCAATAAAATCGGTTCGGTGGTTTAGGCGCGAAAGCGTAACAAACAGACAGATAGAGTTACTTTCACATTTATGTTCTACATTGTCTTTCTATTACTTAGTAAATTTGGAATTAAGATTACGCTTCTCTTCTTTGTGATGTGGAAAAATCCAAGTAGATTTTCACTAATAATGCGATTGATCGAAGCTGCGTGTCTACTTCTCGTCTCTTCATTTTTACACTGTGCCTCTACTCTGTAACATTAAATTTAAAACACTCTGTAGCGAATTGAGTTCATCGAACAAATTGGTTCGTGGTTCACTGTGGAACCTTCTCACAGTAAACGTCATAGTGACGTTATATTGGATTGATAAAAAAAACATGTGACGCTTACTGTGAGAACGTTTTACGGTGGGCACGGAATCAAATTGTTCGATAGTACATTATTTCACACACACGCTACGATGTTACACTGAGTGTAACATTCCACCAGTTTGTACGCATTAAATGGCTATATTTAGTAAGCTCCTTCAGGGCTTATAATGCGGTTTCCTGTTTATGAACACCCTTTAGGGCTTATTTCCATTCATAGTTTGTAGCTACTTAAAATTCATTCAGCGCTGATACAGAGTATGTTTACATCTGGGGCCTTACCATGACGTCTTAATGCGATTCAATTCCAATTCAATTAAGGTTCGCTCGCTGTCAGATCCATACTAAGAATGATAGGTAAAACCTGAACTTAGTAGGAATTGAATCGCAGGGATGTAACGAGTTTCCAAATTCTGGGATTTTTTTATTGAAAGTAGGTATCGAATGAATGCTACTTCCCTCCAATTACCGTAAACTAATTACTAGCGTAACTTATGTTTTTACGCAAAAATCTCCGTCGTACGATAGTTTTATGCATTAGTTAAGAGTGATGGTCGTTCTCGGTGTTTTCAGATTTTAAAAATATAGTCGTGTAGAGCATAGAGAGCGTGTTTGAGTCTTGTGTGACGTTAGTGATATTATGTTGATTTTTTTGAACTGCAAATACTTACAAAACACAATGTTTTGGTTTACATTATAATTTGTGTCTGTATATTTTATTTTATACAATAAACTATTTACATCCATACATTTAATGTGCTGTTGTGATCTGCAATTTAGTTGAAAATTATTTTATTGCCTAACTGGATTTTCCACCTGGAAACTCATCGCTTATATACCATCAAATATGACCAGGTGTTCCAAGTGCGGCAATAAAAGTCATCCACATAGTTATCATCCACAGACGCTATTTAACGAGGTTCTAAAATTTAAAGAGATTCTATCCCAACTTCGTTTCCTTACGTTTCCTAAACGTGAAAGCTGAGCGCCAAAGTTGAATTAAGTTCAGAACGAACACGGTTTGGAGACGCGTGAACTTTTTCCTGTAAAACTTTGATGACAAAGCAACAAGACACTTTGTTCAACTTTTACTAGCAGCTACTGTGTAACTACTGTCTTATTCCACTTGCCCCTAATGCAAAGTACATTTGAACCTACAAAGCGCTTACGATAGGGATATCAATGCCTGCTTTTTCTGCCAAACTAATACCAACGACTACATTGCGTACAAAAGTTTTCGTTTTGTTCCCATTATTGGCCAATTTGGTTTTAGGTATATCATTAACGTAACAAACAAGCATCAATATGAAACGATATTGGATTTAAGGAAGGTGGCACTCGCTTCTCTCCGTTACTTCGGATGGCTATTTAGAAAAATACTAAGCTCAACACCTCAAGCCCAAGTTTTCAGAAAAGGGTGGAAGTAAAACATGTCTTGGGGCCGATATTTGAAATGTAATTACCATTCGAAAATGTTGTTTTCGACTGCTTAAGAAAATAAATAAGATCGATAATTTTCTACTATAGCTGGTGATACAAATTAAAAATAGACTTTTATTATTAACGAATGGTAACTATTTTCATAGGCGGACTGTAAAAGATCGGCCCCCTTGTCACACAAAGCTATTCACTATTCAGTAAAAATAACTAAAGTCGGATCCTCTTTAGATTTAAGCTTGTTTCTCATTCTACCGCTCTTTCTTATTCTTATTCTTATTCTTAGTGTCGGAGCAAGGCCCCCACGAGAAGCGTCTCCTGAACGCGCTGCTGGCGTCCTACAACACGCTGGAGCGCCCCGTGGCCAACGAGAGCGAGCCGCTCGAGGTCAAGTTCGGGCTGACGCTGCAGCAGATCATAGATGTGGTGAGTTGAATGTGGGGTCACATGGACAGTGGGGTGAAGTGAAACAGGGGTCATCCCGGGTGAAGTGGGTCACTTGGGTTTAATTAGTGGGGTCAAATAGGATTGCATATTGGTTTAATCTCGTAAGAAAAAACTGGTATACTGACAAAAATACCAGTTTTTTTGCATAGTTTGTGCAGAAGAGCTGCGGGTCGTTGAAAGCTTTGTGTTTTTTGGAAGTGAAAAATTAACGGGATTATGCTGGCGCGTGAAACTGAAAACACAAGTGAAGCTAGTTACTGATGTTTTGAATAATAACGGTTAATTTAGTAACTTTTAGCAAAAAGTTACATTTCATTCGATTAATTTATTTAAAGTTCAGTACTCGCTCCTCCTTGTGTAAGACAATATCTTGTGAAAGTCGTCGCAATTTATTCATAATGCATATCGTCCACGTTCCTGGCATTTTATGCAAGCAGCATACTTGCAACTCAAACCGACAATATGACATTTTTCACGAAATATTAGTCTTATATTGTACCATCAGCTAAATATGTGGAGTTCTTTGCACGTCATAAAATATAATGTCAATATGACGTGGTTAACTTAAGAGTACGAAAGTGACATATTCATTTGATTGGAAGTTCAATGAAAAGTGAGATACCACATATTAGGCCGACCGTACATAGTTATACGTATAATTGGTCATATTTTAGTTAATTGCCTGATCCAGTAAAAAACAGGCTCCAAAGTCCAAATCTTCATCAAGATCATTTTGGACAATATTTACGACAGTGATTTATTTATGTGAATGATCAGCGTTCAATTTATGTTTAGGATTTAACCCCAAATGGGATTCCTAGTTTCACAATGGAACCCTAAATCGTTTGGAAGATGTCTCAACGAGTCAGTTGCGCTAAGATTTGGGTTCTGTATAAATAATTTACCTGAAAAGTATGTTGTCCTAATCTATTATCACGTACAATTCTTTGCTGAGAACGGGATGAGAATTATGACATTATTTTAAACAAACTCGATCATTATCTATTAGAATATAGATTAGGATATCAAACTTTAACCGGACGAAGTAAAAATTGTGGAAATTAAAGAATTAAATAGAGATGTTCGAAAAATTTATAAAGTGATCTCAACGTAACATTTAATTGATCCAATGAAAATTATGTACACAATTTCTACCTTCCCCGACGTGTTTTAATAATTAATGTGTAGTAAGAAATTACAATCGCATCCGAATGTAATTAAACTTAAAATTATTTACGGCATTTATTCAACGGTGCATCTGTTAACTAAACTTGCACGCAAACTAATAAAGATAAAAGGCAGCATCCAATTTTGAATTCAGAAATGCAAAAGAGAATTTTTAAACAGCCAACTTGCTTTTTAAAGTTTGGTCTACACAGCGCCAAGTAGCCAAGCGAGTCCGAAACAGTGGCGGGTGACAGCAGCTGTCTCGGTGGTCGCATATTTCAACAGTTCGACAGCTTGACAACCGCCCTTCAGACCCGAGTGGTTGCGAGAAAAGGGCTCGAGTTCACTTCGTCGCCTGCAAATAAACACGGAATAAATGGAATTGGAAATTAGTATACATCTGCGAAATATCACTTTATTTAAGATAATATTAAATCTAAGTATTTTACTTGCATTTATTTTTGATTTGCCTGATAATCGTATGCGTCTGTCGTGACTTGCCCTTAAATAAAGATCTTGGTTTCGTATCAAAACACTAGGTACGTAAAGTCATTTAAACAATGGGACTGCGTCGTTAAATAAATGGGCGTTTTATTACAAATTACTTGACGCACTACGGCGAGAACGGTCTCGGTTTTTAAGCGTTTTTACACTTTTCTAGTGCAGCGAGTGTAACTAAAAGGAGTTTTTAAAACGTCATATTTTTACGGTGGTAATTTGAATTTAGATCTAAGGTTTTTACATCTACATTGTCAATTAAACTCGACACTGTATTTGAAATAAAAAGAGCAATTTGGTAGTATATAATTGTTCCGAAATGCCCTACCTAACTTTCATTTATTCGAATACAAAACAAATTCCATCGGACAAATCTGGATTTTAAATTGATGAATTTGAAACCATTGACTTGAATAAAAAGTTTTAAAACATCTAACAACTGAAAATATGGCATACGAACCCGTCGGTCTTAATAATTCGGTAAACGAAAAAATACGTTTAGTTTTCTCAATTTTAATAAAGTAACCTATACCTACTTTTATTTAATCTCAATTCTTTCCTTTATTTCGAGCTTATAATAACGAAATCGACGTGTAAAAGCGTTTATTTTGTGGAATTCATAATCATAATCGGATTACGCATAATCGGAAAGATTGTATTCTCTTATGACTCACTACTAACTAAATATTCAGAGTTCATTTCACGGTGTACGTATTTTATACTCACGAGCAAAAATAAACGGTCGCTTCCCATAGAAAGTTGTATGAAAAGTGACCCGTTATTTTTTCTCGACAGTGTAGTTTATGTCAAGAGTATTTTCGTGATCCCATTAGGTTGTTATTATCATAAATAATGCGAGCGTAATTGCGAACGAAGACAACAAATAATGCTGTCCCGTTCTTGCTAACGTACGAATAAATGCCGTAAATAAGTAAACAAATAACTGTGATAGTTAATGAAAAAGGAATAATAAAGCGAATAAATGCCGTAAATAAGTAAACAGATAACTGCGATGATTGTTGAAAAAAGAAAAATAAGCGAACGAATGCTGCAAATAACTAAACAAATAACTGCAATGATTGTTGAAAAATGGAAAAATAAGCAATAAATGCCGCAAATAAGTAAACAAATAGATACAATAATTGTTGAAAAAGTAAAAATAAGCGAATAAATGCCGCAAATAAGTAAACGTATAACTGCGATAATTGTTGAAAAAAGAAAAATAAACGGATAAACGCCGCAAATAAGTAAACAAATAACCGCGAATATTGTTGGAAAAAGAAAAAAAAAACGCCAGTAGTAACATTAAGGCTCTATAAACATTTGATAAAAATGTAACAAAACAGCTAGGCTAAACTTAAAATGAAAAAAAAACAGCGTTTAAAGTTTTAACGTTAATAGTAGAGAAAATTCAACAAGTCTCGCTTTAAAACAAGCCACGTGCACCAAATCGTCGGAATACCAAGTGATTCGTACGTTGAAAAATGCGAGAAAACAAGGATTGAAACGTCTCCCCGGAATCCTGTTAGCACGAGAGTAACCAAGCATCTTAGGAACAATGCCGGAGGTGAGGGGAACAAACTCGTTTGAGAGTGTTAGCTACGTATTATTCTTGTAGATTTGTCTGCGTTTTTAATAATGTCTGACTGAATTTAATAAGTTAGGTTAGCAGTAAACTATCACTTGGACGATTTTGATTGTACAATGTTTTCAAATTAATCCAGAATATATCTTAGCAGGTTTTTGGGTTAGCTGGAATAAACACTACTGTGTGTAGGATTTAAAAAAATGTGTGCTTGTAATTTTTTTCCATAAATTGGTCGACGAGGGTGACAATTAATTTTGATGAACAATAGTTATTTGTGCCACGAGGAGCAAAATTATGTATTTACGGCGAGGACGCTACATTGAATCCAGAGCGTAATGAGGGATTCAAGTGTTAACGCCCGAGATGAAAATAATGTTGCTCCCGAGTGGCTCATATTACTTTTCACACCGAACGCTAAAAAACTTGAAAAAATAATTCTAAGTATAATTAAACAGCTATCAGCATAGAAAATGGCGTGGTTTTACAATTATCAACTTCAAGAAATTGCATTAGCAAAAAAACATTTAGAAAAGCCTTGAACAGAAAAGTTGCACTTTGATCCCTATCGACAGGGAGCAAAGCTTACTTTTCTGAATGAGAGGTGTGAAACAATATTTACCTTGCTACTCCGCTACTCACGTGCAAGATAACAGAGCATGTGCGAAATACATATGATTTTTTCTCCACTACTGCCAGTAAAACACATAAATCCCACAAACTGAAGGAAAATCCCACAGACTGAAGGGATAATTATCCCTTACACGACACAAACGCTGCCGCTTTTCGATCCCTCTACGGGATCATTATCAAAGTTTAGTGAGCACAACTGTTACACATTCAAACCAACGTCGTACCCAATGCCAATGCCTGATATAAATACTTAATTTTGAATCAATAATAACGATGTTTTTTTACAGCAGTGTATAATCAAACTTACATGCTGAAATGTTCTAGAATATTTTTTTCACACCTCTCATTCTGAAAATTAAGCTTTGCTCCATATCGAGAGGGACCAAAGTGCAACTTTTCTGTTCAACACTTTTCTAAGTGTTTTTTTGCAAATGCAATTTTCTGAACTTGTTAATTGTAAAACCACGCCATTTTCTACGCTGGAAGCGCTTAAACTATTTTTAGAACTATTTTTTCAAGTTTTTTAATGTTCGGTGTGAAAAGTTGTACGAGCCACTCGGGAGCAAAATTATTTTCATCTTGGGCGTTAACACTTGAATCCCTTATTACGCTCTGGATTTTACTGTACAATCCATCGTTACATTCTGGATTTAATGTAGCGCCCTTGCCGTAAATACATCATTTTGCTCCCTAGTGACATAAATAACTATTTAGTGAGCATCAGAGCCGGCCACGGCACATTATTTTGTAATAAATCACTGCAGTCACTAGGCACCGTATATGGGAGTGGCTAGTCATTCAAACTTAGTTTTTAATTAAAAGTAAATGAGGTAGCCGTCAAATTTAATAGCGTAAAACCTTTTTTTTAATAAGCCGGGTGCTCCTTTATGATGAAAAGCAACATACGGTTCTCATTTCAAAATATCCCATTGAAAGCGGTGAATGGGAGCGGCAAGGGCGCCGCGTTGCTTGCTACTTCCCGTTCAAGCATTTACTTTGCTGGTCATATTTTTTGCTAAATACCCCTACTATGAATGGTGATATACGCACTGCGCACAATTTATGTTGGATGGATGTTTTGTTGCAAAAATACTAAGCGCAGAAAAAAATGGGAAGAGCGTTTGATAGCACAACGGATCTGTTTTGAGCATAGACGAATGTATATATATATAAAATGAAACAAAGGCTTTAATAGCATTTGAGTGGTTTGTTTAGCCATATTAACTTGTGGCTAACCAGCCAAATGCGTACATAGTTCTGGAAATAGAACGCATTTTGTGAAATTACATCATACATAAATAATGTTCCCATTAAAACTGAAAGTGCTAAAATAAAACACGTAACGATTTTGCATTAGCTAATTGAAAGGGGTTAATTCATTTTACAACAGAATCAGGGGTGCTTCATTAATAAATTAGTCCCATTTATATTAATTATAGGCCCGACCGCTTGCGCTGGCGTACCGACAATATTATAACGGATTCAAAAACCTAAAAACAAGTGAAGTTAGATAATTATAAGATCAAAATAACATCTCAAAAGTTTGAAATGAACAGGCTAAAAATCTTGAATTGATTATTCTGGCTTTCAAGCGCCAGTGCCCGTTAAATAATGCAGATATTTGCTCTAGAATTCGTTCGCAGTCTTAGGCGGTATTAAATAAAGTTGGAAGCTAGCACCGTCCTCGCTGATGTCAATATACAATTAACAATTACTCAGCAAAATAAATACAGCTTTACAATCTAAGCGTCGAATTTGCCTCAAGTTTGTCAAGTGTCGACGAAATCTCAAAGTGCGAGTCAAAACCAATTTAATTACAAGTATATTAAGCGAATAAAACAACTTTCTGAACCGGCCATAAAACGCTAGTCGTCACAAAACCTCTGTTATTCGCTTGAATATCTCTTATTTAATTGTTTTCCCTTAACGAGATCTTGCTATAAAACGGATTACTGCTTTCCCAGCAAATTTATCGGGGGCAGGAGATTAAAATGAGTCTGTGGCTTTAACGATCGCGACTTAGCGCAACTACATGCACACCTCCATTAACGAGATTAAATATAAGGAGCACATTAGTGCCGCCGGCTCGCAGATGATAACGTTTTGATGTTCATCAATTGTGTTTTCGTTCCTTTCTTGCGTCGCCGCGCGTTCGTTTTACAAAATAAGGATGAGAAAAATCAAATCCTGACCACGAACGTCTGGCTCAACTTGGTAAGTGGTAGGAGCCGGTCGGGCGCCGCGCCCCGCCTCCCGTAACGTCTCACGTCACAGCACGTAAACTTGACGCACTGTATTCAATCAATCTCGCTTCCGACACCTCTTGGAGAGTTCTGCACCACCTGGAAGGTTCCCGGAGGCGGGCGCGGCGGCGCCGCCATCGCGGCCGAGTGTCGCATGGAGAGTCGGTGTGTCGTGTTGTACACATTTCGCATAATATATCTATATTAGATTGTGTGTAGGCAGCGCGCGAGGCGTCGCGTGCCGCGTGCCGCGTGCCGCGCGGCGGACGCGTCGCGCGCCGCCGGCCCCCGTTGTGTGTCCAGAAGGTGTCGAGTCACAGTGTTTAGATTATTATACTGACTGCGTCCTTTTTCTGTTTTTGTTGACACCGTCTAACCCAATAGGACGAGAAGAATCAACTACTTATAACCAATATATGGCTGTCATTGGTAAGTGTGATTAAAAACACGAAACTAAATTAACATTTAATAAAATTTCTAACTTTTACGTTTGACTGTTTTGACTTTCTTTTTGTTCGTGTTTGTTTATGTTTCACTTCTTTTTCGATTTCTAACTCTGTTACCTTCCTCCCGATGCGTTCTCTTCTCTCTTTGACTATCATTATTTAATGGAAAATTGCATTGCATTGTGGAATATGCGGCAGTTTTGGATTTTTCTGTCATGATATGTGTAATGAGAGTTGTTTAGTTTTTAATCCGGCGGCGGAGTAGAGTAGACCCTGTCTGACGCGAATGTGATTCACTTCGCTAATTTTGCTTAAAGCGATGATAACGCAGAATTCTTAATCAGGTCTGAGCCCGAACTTGTAACTCTGCTGGGTTCGGCGAGGGCGTGATAAAATCCTTACATAACGGCGCCTTTAACCTGCAACTAGACAATCTTCTTTGTAAGTAGGAGCTAAATTTTGTGATGTAAATGAGAAATCGAGAGAGTAAAAGATAAGTAAGCGTTTGACAATTCAATTGGATAGTGCTGGAATAAATATTGTTCTATACTTACACTGAAGCTGATGCTATATTTGTAACTAACAGGCACCTTCTCACACTAAATACAAGGGTTAGTTCTTTTAATTTTTTTTTTTTAGTTTTACTGATATTAGATACCATTCTCGTGTCATGTCATAATTATCGAACTAAAAAATAGCCAAATAAGGCTCTCACATACATAAGTACGGTGAGCGTTCAAAATAGTGAAAAGAGGTAAATAAACAAGTTCGGGAGGACTTGAAAATTGAGGATTCGACTACGTCGCTTTAAATACAATTAGTCAATACGCAGCAGACGTTTCTGCTTCCATCCATTTTACAATCTTGAACTGTAACTATTTTAGTGCGTATTTCTCTATTGACATCGTAGACATTTGGTAACTTTTACGTAAGTAGTCGTATTCAGAAGTTAGATTTGCTCAAGGTAAGTAACGTACGAGTAACGTAGTTCACTGCACTGTGGCGATACTGACATAGGTCGACCGTAACTTTAAGTAAACTGCCGCGTAATCCGCAATGTCTAACAATATGTACTAATGGTTGACGATATTTGATAAACAAACTGATAAACAAGCCTTGGCTTTGGCCTTGGGCATTTTATAAACATGGTCCTTGATGACTGGGTGGAACGCGCCTTGCTGGGTCGTCTCTGTCAATTGAGAGTATCATATTGGATGTTATGTTGTGTGATGCACTTGGATGCGACGTGTTGTCCACTGTACATTGATTCTGCACAACCCGGGTCCGCTGATTTTTGTATGGCTACAGATTGTAGTATTTTGATCTGCATGGCCATGGAATGTTAAGGTAAAGGTGAGAGTCCGCGGCTCCCGTGGCTGGCTGTTATAATCGGCGCCACGCTGGGACCTAAAAGAAAGATTAAAAAGTTTCTTAATAGTTTTAATTTGAATTTTTTGTGCCAGGATCATTATTTTCAACGAGAAATAAAGTTTTTTTTATCGCTAGCGAGCTCGGAGTATAAAAGTAGTGATTAAGTTGGTCGAGATAGACGGTTCAGTTATTAAGTATAATTTGGTTTAAATAAAATTGTGACATAAAACATTTCGTAATTGAGTTGTATGATTTGTTTTCGTTTTTTTTAAAATTTCAGTTCATTTGTTTTTTTATTAAAATGGTAAATAAATGAAAACGCTTAATGTACATACTTTTGATACTGGCTTGTAATTTCTTTGAGGGAATCGTTAAACGTAGTCCAGTATTAAAGGTGTGTTTGTTGAGCAAGTTAAATAACATAATTATTTAGCATTTACCAATATGGCAGCTTAGACCCTAACTGTAGTGACCCCGAAGTCCTTGGTCTTGTTCAAAAATAGGAGAGCAGTCTTTCTACGTACAAAAAAAGCTTTAGTAAAAAAAAATATGAGTGCGAAATAAATATTCTGGTGCATGATGACTTGGAACTTTCCTTTGCATGTGTAGAGCTTGTGTGACCTTTTTAATAATTATTTTTTAATATTATACATTATAATATTTACTGACCATTGTGCCAACATTTGAACTAACATTCTACAAGCGAACAAAATGGTCAGTAAACCTACGTGTTTATATATCGTATGTATTTTAATCCCTTTTTGGTACTGCACTGTATTTTGTATTTAATGTATTGCTGTGCTAGTTGTGACGTTTAATACCTACATCTAAGTATTTATTCATCTATACTATTGTTGCATACATTTGAAAAATCTATCTCAATTGTTCATTCATACTATAAAACGTGACCTCGAAAATCATTAAAATATTTGTTACTCTTATGCTTATTAGACTAGGTCAAACCGCTAGGTTCTAATGTCTTTGCATAGAGACCTTAAATCCTTAAATTAACTATCGCTAGACTAACCAGGCGTAATTTTGCTCAGTACCGACATAATTTAAAATCAAAATTGTATTTTAATATTTTTGTAAACGTAACTTTTTGTCTGAATCACGAGCATTTTTTAATACGAAGCAGATGAAATTAATGTCTCCTAATATAATTTATCGATAAACATGATATATCTGACTGAGCAACGTCTTTACTCATGTATTTTTTTTAATTTGACTCGATATAAGTGATAATGATTGTCGAGGTTACTTTACGTCGCTTTGTAAGCGTCGTCTTCTCTTCAAGGTTTAAAAGTAGCTCCAAAAATTGCGTTGTTATATTGATTTATAAATAACATTTCTCTTTGATGTCATAATTACGCCTTGGCGAGGGTGCGAGCGCGCTGAAACGACTAATCTATCTCACTCTAACGCGTACCAACTGGCTGTACTTACACGGGCTCTAGAAACGTAAAGGCAATGGGAAACATTTACAACCTGTCTCAGAGACGCGCCCCAGCTGAGGAAGAATTGAAACGAAAAATTGTCTACGACTCGGTGAAGTTTTTGCGTTATCTGTTAAAACATTTCTTTTTACTACTGGCCAGCATGTTCTTTTTAAAAATAAATCGTAGTAGTTTTTTTCATCAGTGTTGCCATTTCAGAATTTGATTAGTATATTGGTACCTAATCATGCTAATTAATAACGCAGCCATTTGTGAAGAGTGGTTTCGTTTTTTCTTCGGTTTTTATTTTTTATTTATTGCCGCGTCACACAACTTTATTCTTGAAACTATCTCAATCGCGGGATGATGATGTAGTATTTTATATTGTTCGTTTGATTTATCCAAGTGATCACTTTGCTGAGTCTTTAAATTGGGTTTGTGCTATATTAGTTAGGTATAAAATTGGAAACATTGAACAGGCATTTGTTTCAGAGGCAGACGATGTAACTATACTTAGGGGAAGCCCGGGCAAAACGCATATGTTAAGGGAAAGTGATAAAATAAAATATAAATATATAATCAATATATATATATTTACTTTTAATTTGTACTTTGCTTCATAAACTTTGGAAACAGCTATAAAAAAATAAACAACTTAAACGATTTCTCCTATTAAACAAACTAAAATAAAAAAGTGTCAATTATCCGTTTTGCCCGCAGGGGTCGGGTAAAACGGATATCCCATTAGGGCAAAACGGATATCCATATCCATTATTCTGGGTTTTCTTTTTTTTCTTGTTTTTAGTTTTGGTAGAAGTCTTTTTCTTATTTACTTTAGTTTTCCTGGAACTGGCTAATTCTGCTATTTTAGTTTTTTTGTTGTTTGCTTTTTCATATTTAGCAGCCTGCTCGAGTTTAACAGGAGTAGATGTCAATTTTCCGATCTTTGTTTCTTATTTTTTCGATTTGTTTTGGGACCAGCCATTGTTGGTATGGGTCTTATTTGCAATGGTGTAAGGTTTGCTGCAGGGGCTAGTGATGGTCCTTGCTCCGTAATTATCCGTCTTGCCCATATTCGTTTTGCCCTATAATACTAACATTAGATCGATGAACAAAATTCAACTGTTATTTATAGGTTATGAAAAAAACTACTATCACAAATTGTACTTAAATAAATACGCTATTGAACAAACAAAAGTTATAATTATACACTATATATACAGTAAAAAAAATTGACGCACAAACTTTGCGAAAATCGTAACAAAACACCACAAATTCTTTTTTTTTTTACTTCACAACAAACGAGCCCTGGCATTGTTTTGGTCAAACTGTCATGGCCTCGCCGACTGCATGCCGAATCATAGAGGCGAGTGTCAAAGCGCCATCTGTTACCACTATTTAGAAAAATCGATTATTCTTCTTACCCACATTATGCGTTTTGCCCGGGCTTCCCCTACACTGATGTTCGTCTGTTTCTGCTCCTGACACACCAACTCCGCGTCGTACAACTTTGGTTGTTTTGCTTTCAAAATGCAACACGGTTATTATTAAACAACGTATTAAAACTTGTCAAGTTCCGACAGTTCATAGACGCCTCTCATAACGGGCAAATACGTAGCGTAGACACTACCAACTTGCCGGCTCCAACTTTTGTAATAAGGGCAAAGTTTGTAGGGCGCAGTTGCTTTGTTTTGTCGTATCTAAACAGGTTATATTACAAATGTAGCCATAACTGTTACCAGCCAGTTGGTACTTGGAATGGAAAACAATTTTGAAGTTCACGTGATTATCTTGTCTGTGGTTGCCGCGAAGCTTGGGCTAAAGGATATTGTTGACCTAAATCAACTTTGTTAATAATCATAAAAGGGTAAATAATATCTTTTTACCAAAAAAGGTAAAATTTATCTTTTAATGTCTTTATTAAAGCAAAAATTAAAGTTAATTACACAGTTATTTTTTAGATGGGTGCCCCTAATCTTTGGACCTTAGTCTTCCTAACAAAAAGTGTTATAAATTAAATCTGGCAAATGGCCTGGATGCCTAATTAAAGGGCGGCAACGACCCCGGAGTAACATTATGACGTCATTAGTGGGCTGCGGCTAAGACGCTTGTAGTTAAAAAATCTTTTTAATTGAGAGCAAGTTTTTAACCACTAAGAGGGCTTTTAAGTACTATGTATTTCTTTCTGTCCGCGAATTCTCAGCATGAGTACGTAAGTTTGTCTTTTTTGCAGCTAATGATGTTGTATAATTAAATTATCATTGGGTGTTTTTACCATTCATAAATATTGCCGGTTTTGAGCTTCAAAATTGTTTTTCATTTTAATTCTTACCTTGTGATTCACGATTTTCTTTGTCACAATTTTAAAGTAAATAACGAATGATAGAACAAAATACGAAATTTTGATAAATGTTCACAATTATATACACCGAAAATTATCATGACGAGCATTTTTGCATTCTAAATCAAAACTAATCCACTGGTAATGTGACTGTTTGTTTTCGTGACGTGCTTGCTTTCAACTTAAAAAGTAACATTTTTGAAAGTAACAAAGATGCTCGCTCTTTCACTGTATCCCTTTCTAACTAATAACACATGTTCTGCGTGTGACAGGAATGGAACGACTACAACCTGAGATGGAACGACAGCGAATACGGCGGCGTGAAAGATCTACGCATCACACCAAACAAGCTATGGAAGCCTGACGTACTGATGTATAATAGGTGAGAGTAGGGTTGCCGATTGGTTGACGGAAGTTACCTGATGGTTGACGATATTTACCCGATTGCTGATGAAAGTTACCCGATAGTTGACGAGATTTACCCGATAGTTGACGAAAGTTACACATTGGGTGAGTACAGTGACCGATTGCTTAGCGATAGTTACTCAATTATTGACGCAAACTCACGATTGGTTTGGATTACTGACAGACAAACAGCTGCCAACTGAGTAAAATAAATTCAGCAGTGAGTAGTTAAAAATGATAATTACAAAGAAAGAAGTAAAAGTGAAAAACACTTGAAAAGGGTAAAAGAATATTAATGACAGACTTAAACAAGTTTATTTGGATTTCGTCTTTTGAATTGGCCATTGAAAAAAAAACAATACTCTTTTTGGTATAAAGTTCGTATTGACGGTATTGATATTTACAGCAAAAATTATAAAATATTACTCGTCATAAAATACATTTCATCATTTTTAAAATTTATCTGGTATAAAAGATGGTGGTTTTTAAAATAAAAACGTAGTCACATGTAAGACAAAACACGTGAAGAAATATTACGTATCACCAAGCTTGTTTAGCAGAAGCGTTAAAAAGCAAATTGTTTAGTTTTTTTCGTAAGCTTAGCACAAAAAAGGGTTAGTAAATCCCGGATTGTGCTAAATCGAGGCCTTGGGATGGCAACACTGCCGAGTCGGGTAAACGTGGGAGTTTTTCCCCACCGCAAACAAAGACGTGGCAAAATGAATTATTGTCGGGGTTTTTTGCACAGGTTTATTAAAGGCTCAAAGGGTTTAACCATTTGAATTTAATTAATTAAATTAGAAACTGGGAATGTGCGCTCAATGTAATGCGTCCGAAATGTTCCGATGCTACGAGTTTTGAATTACAAATTTTAGTCGCTTATCATTGCGGATAGCACAAAAGCGCGCGGGAACAGTGTCGCGCTTAGATAGACCCGTCTCTTTCTGTAACATAGATACAGCAAGAAAAAGACGGATAGACTATCACGCGCGTGATACAGGCCTTATACTCCGAAATTCGATTTTCGAACTTCGTGTCATACCGTCCCTTTCACTCTCAAATTAATGACTGTTTGTGTGAGCGGAACGGAACGAAACGAACTTCGAAAATCGAATTTCGGAGTAGCCCCTCAGCTCTCGCGCGCACGTCTAGCCGTGATATAGTCTACCAGTACCAGTGACTGGTGAGTTTGTCATCAATGTAGATGTATTTAAATAATAAAAAAAAGAATTTGAACACAAAATAACATTTTAATGAAAATACGGTAACTATTAAGACGCACAAACAGAAAAAAACCATTCAAGACTACTATGATAATAAAAACAAATTCTAGTTCCATTTAATTTCCACACTTGCTAAGTACTTAGCAGAACTACTTAATTAGCTATTAGCAAATGCGGAAAACAATTGTAACATCTTAAACTCTGTAATGACGGCCAATCAGCGTCCAGGGATTTTTCCGTAGCGCCACCGGCGCGTTCTAATTGGTAGGATATTACTTTTTACCGTTACTCCCTTCTTTCCTAATGGTTCGATTAAAACATTGATTTTAAAAATGGAACGATTATTTCGCTCAGCACCTTGGTTATTAACTGTAATTAGCTACACTTTTGTTAATACCTACGTTGTTTTTTGTTTTTCATTTCATCTTAAGGGGAAAAATGATCCTGGAATGCCTAATTCTAGCTTAATTTTCTCCTGGATAGCATACATTTTTATTATGAATTCGAAAGTTTCAAATTGTATCTAATTATGTGGTTGATGTGTTGTAAAACCAAAATGTCTAACAACCTACATGCTAACAATTATTTACTAAAGAAATGTCAAGACAGTATAAAAAATCCTCAGATATTTCGCGTATGAAACACTAAAACTCTTTTAACAATTTTTGTGGCTCCACAAAAATTGTTTTTGTTGCTTCCATGCTGGTCTGGGAGCAAAGAAAAAACATAGAATGTACCAGTTGCTTCTCTACCCGCGCAGATGGTAAAAGCCCATCGAGGGAACAGGCGATTATAATAGGAATCATGTTATAGGCGATGAGGCTAGCAACCCATCACTATTTTGATTCCTTTTTCCACCTTTACACCCGCAATCTTGCTAAATGTGGCCTGTAGGTACCTGTTACCTTAGGCTCTGTCTACCCCGTAAGGGATGAAGACGTGATTTGTGTGTGTGTGTGTGGCTCCACTGACAGGTTAAATGCTATGCTCCATCCTTTAAACTGAAACAATATGCCAACTTAACCTACCTCAATTGTTTTCATTAAACGACCCGTTCCCGTAATAACCTAACATTATGTTGTGCTACATTTACACAAGCTTAGTAACTAATACCAATTGCTCAGTAAGTTTTTGTCGCAACAAATGGCTCGAACGTGTTCCCGACGAAGTGTCAAATACCGTGAGACTAGTTTGTTGCCGCTATATGCCGCTAGTGGCGCTGCCCATCTTCCCATACTAATTGAGACACAGACGTTTTATGTGTCAAGAATAATACTCTTAATCCTTTTCGTTTCCCGCAAAACGTCGCCTAGAAAATAAACGTGCTGTATTAAATTGCAAGTGCCACCGGATAGAACGAAATTCTATTTGCTAAGTGACTCTCGATTTACAGCTCAATTTAACGAAATACTTGCCGGTTGCCAAGTCGTTCGGGCCGCTACAAGTGTTTATTGGTAGTTATTTTTTGTAAATCCCTACCAGTATTACAAATGCGAAAGTCTGTGGTCTGTCTGTTACCTTTACACGCTTAAACCGCTGGACCGATTAAGTAGAAATTTAGTATACAGATAGTTTGACTCCCGAGGAAGGAGATAGAATAGTTTTGTCCCGGAAAATATATAAAATGAATCAGGGTTTCGATTTTCTTTTTTCCATAGCAATAGCTATGGAGCTATGTGCCCAATAGGGCACAATGCACATTGATTATCGAGATGAGAACTGTGATTAATAATTTCTTGCATGTAATTGATGACAGATACAATTTAAGCGCACGATTCAAATTAAAAGCTGTCATAAAGTGATAAAATGAAAGCACGGTCGGCCAAATAAGTAGTCTATCTCTTTTCATCCAACTTCATATCAAATGAATACGTCGCTAAAGTCGAACTTTCAAGTTGACAGCCTGTCTTATCGACATTATATTTGTGACGCGCAAAGGATTTTCAACTTTAGGGTGCCAGACCGCATATTATGTAATTGGTGAACCAAGAGTTACTGGGCTAGTGTAAACGTGGCATTACTCATTAGACCGCAGCTATACGTAAAATTACGTTATCGGTTGAATTTTGGTTTAATCAATTGTGTGGGAACAATTAATACGTGCTGTTTTGGCCGTGCTTTGTTGGTTATCAGACGAATTAAAGCAGACACGGACATTTGAAGCTCTGATAAGTGAAAGTAGATACCTACTCGATAGTCGGAAAACCTGCTCGCTACTGTACTGTTCGCGCAGATTTAATAATAATAATAATTATTTATTTCAGACTGAGTCCATAAAATGGTTAGTAGTACATTAAATCTTATAAAACTAAGAGGTTAGTAGTAAATTGACAAAACAAACAAATGAATAAATAAACAAGTATGCAAGTATGCCGCCCGCTGTTACTTGAATTTATGCAGTCTTAAACTATAGCTATGTGGCTTTTCAAAATTAGTTCAGTAGATTCAGAAATTACCCCTTACATCCTCATTCTCTCATTCTCTGTTTCCCGCGACTTCCTCTACAAAGAATTCGTTTATCGCTATTCGCTATCCTGCGGGAATCACGCAATTTTCCGGGATAAAAAGTAGCCTATATGTTATTCCAGAACGTAATCTACCTCTGTTCCTTTCATCCAGCTCCGTTAAGCCGTGCTGGCGTGAAAGAGTAACAAACATCCATACATCCTCACAAACCCCCCCGAAAAGTTCAGATATTAACATTCATGGAATGAAAATAAATTTCATACTCGTTATTCGGGTTATTTTATGTACTTTTAGTCGTTTTATTTTCATGGACCCAAATACTAAAAGACTAAAACCTGGCTACGCCCGTGCTCTATTGTAAATCAATCTATACTAATCTATACTAATATTATAAAGAGGAAAAATTCGATTGTTTGTTTGTTTGCATTGAATAGGCTCCGAAACTACTGGACAGATTTTAAAAATTCTTTTGCCGTTAGAAAGCTACATTATCACTGAGTGACATAGGCTACTTTTTACGGCGGGAAAATACCTATTCCTACGGGAAAATTAATTTATCGCGGGCGAAGCTGCGGACGGAAGGCTAGTATATATTATAATCCTCCATAATTGTGAAATAGTAACCAATGCATACTGTTGCATAAATTTGAAATTTTCTGATTCTAATGAATACGCACATACTAATTAAAACGCAGATTTACAGGTTTGCTGATGCTGAATTTGCTTCAAAATATAATATCATTACGCATAGTTCATGTACCTATGCAATTTCCCTGCGGTCCACAGGAACTTTGCACTATTCTCGGGTAAAGCCCAAGCTTGTATTAATCTGGGAATAGGCAGCCTTCTATCTAAATGTAAGAATTTATCGAATCGGTTCAGTAACCATAGGAGCCGCAACAAAAAAAAATAGTTTGTCTATGAACTCAGTTTACGGACGATAGTTTTACGAGAGAACGTCATAAAGAAATTCGAACTGCTAGCTCTGACGTGACGCGAGAAGACCGTGCCTCTCTATCGCTTGTTTTTCACTCTCGCTTGCACACTCTGATGTCTCGCGGAACGTGACAATGAATCATGCTTTTTCGTGAGTGCAGCCGGCGTTCATCGATTTATAAGACGTAGTAGGTAGATAAAAAAAATAAAATTTCGAACTTCCCGCCAAATAAAGATTATCGTTACTCCCATGGCGATCGGAAATCCTCAAAACTGTTTAACGGCCTAATATAATAAAGCGTCGGATTTTATCAATTTGCACCTGGCAACCCCGGCTTAAGCGTCGTTTATCCCCGTTTATGTTAAGCTTTCTTCACCGAAATTGTTCGCGAAATTGGCCCCAAGGCATCGTGGCGATAGTTGGCGCCACGCCAGACGGCATGTTATTCATTACTGGCAGGTACAGCGTTTATGTTGCACGCAACGTGGCGCTTGAAAAAGTAACAGGGAATTATGGCAACACTGAACAAGATCGTTTTGCTATATTGAATATAAAGTTTATTTATAGTACGACTGGTATTATAGCTGTCGTGAGATATAATTAGTAATATTTAAAACTAGCGGTTGCCCGCGACTCCATCTGCACAGAATTCGTTTATTCGCCGCGGGTACTATGCGATTTTCCGGGATAAAAACTATCCTACCTATGTCCTTCCCCGAGACTAAAACTACTTCTGTACCAAATTCCATTAAAATCGGTTCAGTGGTTTAGGCGTGAAAGCGTAACTGACAGACCGACAGACCAACAGACCGACAGACTCTGATTACTCACATCAGTCACTCCCTGAAGACGGCTATCAGAAAATGACAAAACGAGTCGGAACCCCGACTTTAGACTCTAGCATGCGCGGTTACACCGCCCAGCTGACGGCGGCTCACAACTACCCTCGTTTTCATCGCGTACGAATACACAGTGAAGTATGTTCATCCATTGTCTAGTACTCATATTCAAAGCTTAAATAGCTTAGTTTGGGACTAGGTCAAATGGTTTCAATTGTCGCAAACTACAAACATACATAAATCACGTCTTTATCCCTTACGGGTTAGACAGAGCCCAAGGCAACAAAGACCCAAAGGCCACGCGTATAAGTGGAAAGGGGAATCAAAATAGTTATGGCTTGCCTCATCATCAATCCTCCTGTTTTATCATTACGAACTTACCTCTGCATTACTTTCATTTCACATTATGTATTGCATTTCACTTCTGTATTGTTGGCACGAGGAACAGATTGCGCACAGAGAAACCGTTTTGATGTGTGGTGTGGTCGACAGCGACAGTTGTGTTCATTTATTTAACCTCCTGGATCTTGGAGGTACTGTTTATACTTAAACAAACTGGCTTTGTCAAGGTAACATAATGTGCCCATATTGTTGACACGGTGTTTGTTTTTGTTATTTTTTTATTTTTTAGTGTTGACAGTTTCGTTCGGAAACGCTCTATGCGTGCGAACTTGAGCTGCGTTGAAATTTGACAGATTTAAGATTTGTTTTGTTTTTTTCTTTTTTTTTATTCCATATACCCACTGTCTCTGACGTTCGTGTCGTTCATGTAATTTTAGATTTTAGGCTTAGTTTTAGGCAAAAGGGTCACACTGAAAATCTGAGTGTGGCTCTTTTGGCACTTTCGGCACATAAGTACCTAGTTTTATTATTATTATTTTCTATTTTTTTTTATTTTCTTTATGTGTCGTTTTGTGTCAATAAATGTTTTCTTTCTTTCTTTCTTTCATCGCTTAAAACGTGATTCCTAAGATTATCGCCCACAGAGATTTTAAGATTTTGTCCCATTGTTCATTGAATTTGTTCCCCACTCAATTGTAAAGTGATTCACCGACCATTTTCAATTCTATCTAGCAAACACTAACGCGACAACGGGACATGAGTTAGTGCTACATGTTTGGCTGGCGCGCGGCCAACCCTCGCGATACCTTTGCAAATCTTCGCAACCTCTGCCAAGTCTATAAAACTGTTACCTAGTTGTACAATGTTTTTGAACGCTCGTTTCAGTTTGGTGGTGAATTTAAATCGATGTTTAAGAACTTAACTCATGTTTTTAAATATCTAAACGTCACTGAAAATTAGAACACAGGAAAATCCGAAAAGTAAAGTAAAGGTATATTGAGACCGTAAGTTTTTATTTTTTGTAATATATATATTCTGGCCGAAGGGTGTCGTATTTCGTCGGTTCCGGGGCAAACTACCGAATCCAACACCGGAGATGACGACGCAGCGGAGCCACAACGTTTCGTCGCCTAAATAACATTTTTTATATTTTTTGAATTTTATAGCGCATTGGTTTCGACTGTAATGCTGTAATTTTTTATTGACTAAATAAATAAATAAAATATTATATTTTTGTAAAGTATATTTTATTTAAAATATAAATAGAATACATACACATACATACATACACAAATCACGTCTGTATCCCTTACGGGGTAGACAGAGCCTAAGGTAACAGGTACCTACAGGCCACGTTTAGCAAGACTGTGGGCGTATAGGTGGAAAATGGAATCAAAATAGTGATGGGTTGCTAGCCACATCGCCTATAACATGATTCCTATGAGTTTCGCCCATTCCCTCAATGGGTTTTTACCATCTGCGCGGGAAGAGAAGCAACTGGTACATTCTATGTTTTTTCTTTGCTCCCAGACCAGCATGGAAGATAGATATAAATAGAAGATCGCCATTAATTACTGGACGTGAAAAATCATCGTGTATCGCTTGAGATGATGGTTTTATATCATTGTTTGTTCCTTTATTTGTATTTAAATCATAACTTTTCCATGGTGGTCTATAAATACGAAAACATAACTTTATTCTATTTATTGCCATCATAAAGCAAAAGTCAACCCCGGGAAGGCTGTTTACCCTAAACATGCTTATAAGTCAACAAAGCAATACAGCGCGAACAAAGAAAAAACTTTTTAGAACACAATATCGTAATGGATATCTTAGAGACATTCATTTCGACGGTTACAATTTGAACGACCTTCCAAGTATTTCAAAAAAATTACCCCCTTATATATAAAAACTTCCTTTATTGAATCAGGCGTTACTTTGCGATGCAAGATAACCAAGTGCGAAATATATAATGTTTTTCATGGAATCCCTCCCTCCACTGCCACATAAAACACACAAATCTCACAAACTTAATTATCACTTAAAACACACAAACACTGACGCGATTCGGTCCCTCTACGGGATCATTCTCAAATATTAGTGAGCACAACTGTTACACATGCAAACCCTGGTTCATTATAAATGCTTGTCAAGCTCAGGTTAAATTTTATCACCGTTTTTTCATACATTTGTTGCGTAAACGCACCGTCAACGTCTTTTACGAACCGGTGTGGTCGCACCTTTATTACTGAGACTGAGAGGACACGATGTCATGTGTCTAGCAGTGAGACGTATATAAGCTAGATATCATTAATTACTTGACTTTACAAACGTCATATTCAAATTGGTATTTGCACAAATGTTTGGTCAAATGTTGGCTCTGGCGCTCGTGTTACAGGCTTGTATTGTATGCCATTTGATTATGAAAGCTTTTAAATCACTTAGGCATCTGTGTAACAGGCTCGTTGTTTACTGTCTCACTGTGCTCGACTTTCGTCGGGTTAACATGGCCACCGTCACACCGGAGTGTAACAACAATATTAGGTACACACATGTATCTACTTCTTCTCTTGATACTTTGAGCTACGCGTAGTCGGTAATTTTTGGCAATTTTAATTATAGTCGGCATGAATACTTACATTTAAGCGTGAAGCCCAATCTTGTGTCTCTAACCATACTCTAAGAAGTAATAATATACTTATTATGTGTGAAATCGCCACAGCCTGTTTTATGTAAAAAAAAATGTATGTTTGTATGTATGTATAACTCTTTATTGTACATAAAACACAAGAAAAAGATGAATTCAGGATAACACACATGCACAAAGGCGAACTTATCCCTAAAAGGGATCTCTTCCAGTTAACCTTTGAACGATTGACAGGACATAAGTATTAAGCAAGAGTAGACACACAGAAAAAGTAAAAGAACCGATCGAAACTTAAAATAATCCTAAATGTCTAAATTTTAAATAATGTAAGATATAATAATAAACTACACATAATAGATAAATACGATAAACTAATGAAAATGAAAATGCCTTACAGTAGGTATATTTTGTAATTACAAACTAACATAACTTCCACAGTTTCACCTCTAGTAAGAATTAAAAAAAAAATCCCAACTAATTCCTTATTCACATCTCTGTAAAATCTGTGTAAAACTTCAGTAGTGCTTATACATTTACTTTCGCAATAATCGCCAAAGTGAAAGGCGACATTATGCTCAGAGCCTCCAGTGTAAGTTTTCGCATATAAAAACGACTCAAACGCGTTCACGTAAACATCTCAATTACCATGGAATAATTGGCAGCGCCACTTGCGGATTGAAACGGCAACTAACTGTTCTCTTAGTGTTTGACATTTTAACGCAAACGCGTTCGTATTTTGTGACCGTAAACTTACACTAAGCATACTGATAAATCAGCCAGTCTTTTGTGTATCATCTTACATCAAAACGACACGTTTCCTTTCGCAATATTTTTAACAAACTGAAAGGCTGCGGTTTTGCGGGTGGTAGGGCCTTGTGCAAGGTCCGTCCGGATCGCTACCACCATCTTACTCGCTAATCCTGCCGCTAAGTAGCAGTGCTTGCACTGCTGTGTTCCGGTGCGGAGAGTAAGACAGCCGGGGAAATTACGGGCACAAGAGGCATTTCATCTTAATCCTCTAGGTTGGCAACGCATCTGCAATCCCTCCGGGGTTGCGGGTGTCTATGGGCAGTGGTGATCACTTACCATCAGGTGACCCACTTGCTCGTTTGCCTTCCTATTCACATAAAAAAAAAAAAAAAAAAAAAAGGCTACAATACGTTGTGGTGTGAGCTGCCCCCACGCTTCAGGCTCTTGGCGGCCCGCCAGCTAACGGAGTGGTTACAGTACACTATTACACGAATAGAGGTACCGGGAACACTTCTCACAAGCTGAAGTCTCTAAGGCTTTTGGCTCCATTCAATTCCTCAGCTTATCTCCTTTAATCCCAGCCAATAATTGCTACACTTTTTGTTCCAGCTGTTAAATCGTTTTGTCGCTGTAATTAAAGGCGGATAGTTTCTGGTGTTCGTGGCCGATTGAACTGAAATAAAGTTAGTTGCAAGAGAGATTGCTGCGATCTCTTTGGTTATCTGTGGTCTTTTTGGTGTTGCAAGAGTCGAAAAACGCCTCATTCAATAAAATATTTGTCACCTTTATTGTGACAGACACCAATTTTTAATCTTTACTCCTAACTTCAACCCTAAATAAATGCCTTAAAAACCGTTCGCTTTCATCTCTGTTTACTTAAATTTGTCTTTCTTCTTCGTCATTACACCTTCATTAACTGGTTACCACAAGCCACAGTAAGAAATTTGCATCTTACAACTGTCTCCAGCTATCTACAGATAGCGTTCTTTCTTTCCTTATAATTATAAAAAAGGTCAAAAACACCGCTTGTTTCAATTCACAATTCGACTCTGTTAAAATTCCCCCGAATCCCCCAATTTGATGGTTTCTGCAGTAGTAAATATTGATTTAATCAGTGCCACTAAAATTTGACTAGTAATTAAACAATTAACGACTTGTTGGTCGGAGCGGAGCCACAAGTGGCCGCAATCAAGATAGCCTCGCGACAAATTGTTACGGGCCCGACTAAACTCGGTAACAGCACTTGGAGCTAGTTGCTTTAAAAAGTTCTAGAATTAACAAGCTTCAACTGGCGCTGGAAGCATGAATATGCTTAGTTTTAATTTTTAGACTCGTTTACCCTGTTAGCTAAACTAAGCTAAAAGCAGAGGAAGTGTTTGCTACAAAAGTTAATGCAAAGTGTTATATTTTCAACCACGTTAATGATAAAACTGGATACAATTTGGAACTTTTCGAAGAACGTGCTGTCTTAAATGATAGTAAACAAATTATTATTGGGCATTGAGCGTAAAACGTTATTAACAATTTAAATGAGATGTGATTAAGATCAAACAGCCCTTATCTGGAAATCTTCTGACTTTTTGATCGTAGCGGATGAAACAAATTGTAATTATATCATGAAAGCTAAGCTGTGTTGATTTAGGCCAGTCAAATAGAGGGGGAAGATTACCATCGTGTGTACGCAACGGATTTTTTTATTTAGCCATTTTTGCGTTTCATTCGTATACATTATTACAAGTGTCTGATTTTAATAAAATATTACGAATTCTGTTGTTTTTATACAAACCTGGCTCACGTAATTTTGACTGAGTTTCTACAGTTGGATAATAAGTATCAAAGTTTTTTGGACGAACGCGGACTTTTTACTTTTATTATTTTAAATATAACGGTACGCAAACATGCTGTAATTACGTACTGTTTACTAATTGTCTCGTTTAATGATCCGTTAAAACATAAAGTACTAAATGGTGGAATACAGTTAAAAAAACATAATTTTTAACCAAAGTTATGCTACTTATAACATAAATATAGCAGCAAATGAATATTGATAAGTATGTCGGTAGCAATATAAGAGATGGTATTAGAAGTAGGTACTTGTAAAGATAAATAATACTTGCGAGTACATACGCTGCATATTTGACTCTGGTTTTTTTTTCAGCAGCGTTTTAGTCCCCAACCCAAGGATTATTGAATTCGAGGTGTATAATGAGACAGTGAACCGTACCTATGTCAAACAATAAATAGACATAACTATAAGTAATATTACTGGCCGGTAATAATGCCATTTCTACACAACAGTGTGTAAATTACATTCGGGCATATATTTTGACAACTGACGATATTATCAGCTTCGATCAAAGATTATTAGCCACATTTAGTTGAAAAATTTTTTTTTCTTACAATTTTTTTTTTATATGAATAGGAAGGCAAACGAGCAAGTGGGTCACCTGATGGTAAGTGATCACCACTGCCCATAGACACCCGCAACCCCGGAGGGATTGCAGATGCGTTGCCGACCTAGAGAACTAAGATGAAATGCCTCTTGTGCCCGTAATTTCCCCAGCTGTCTTACTCTCCACACCGGAACACAGCAGTGCAAGCACTGCTACTTAGCGGCAGGATTAGCGAGTAAGATGGTGGTAGCGATCCGGACGGACCTTGCACAAGGCCCTACCACCCGCAAACACATTGCGTCGATTAAATTTACGTAGGGTACGTAAACGTCATAACACTTATGTCAAATGAAATTGTACTTGTTACAGTGCCCCTAAGACAAGCTTTAAAAAAATACGCTTCAATAATAAAAGTTACTAACAAAATATCATTCTCACAAAATTTGGATAAAATGTACGCCCGTATGAAATTTACACACTGTATAGCTTTTATTCGAATGTACTCGCCTGAGTTAAAAACATTCTAATAAATCAAAACCTACTAATATCTTACCCAACAAAGGCAGTTGGTTGAGGATAAGTTTCAGTCGGAAATCGGTAACTTTGAAGGGGAATCCTTATTCAGTTAAGTACAATTCTTTGTTTAAATTTTTGAGAACGTCATCTCTTTGTGTGTTTGTACTTTTAATGGTTTGTTTTGAACTCAAAGGAAATATTGACGGGATCTGAAGTTCAATAAAGTGGGTCTCTTTGTCGTCTTTGAACCTGTTGCATCTATTTAAAACGTAGCTAGGAGTATTCAAGTGTTTTCCTTAATTTTATTTTAAATATCTACTAGCTATTCGGCCAATAAACTAAGATGGCTCTCGACTTATTAGCCGAACAGCGTTAACCCATTGAAAACCTTTTACATAAATAAAAATGGCTGCACACTTTCAATAATAAACTTTTTCCTTTTATTAAATAAACCAACTAATTTTTTTTTGTTTGTGAAACTAGTGACAACAAAGTAGGAGGATGGCCCGAATGACGATTGGTGCTCAAACCCTTTTTCTTTTTTTTTAAGAGCAACAATCGTCCGCGAGGATTTGACACTCCTACTCAGTGTTGCCACACCTAAAAACATTATAAAAGTACATGGCACGCTGGTCGCTGATTTGAAACACCACGATCGTCGTCTCGCTCGTCAGACCTAATTTTTTAATTTCCAGTAAACGGCGACATTCCCCAATTCGTCCTCTCACAGTCTCATAATTTTATTGAGATCATGAAAGAACGATTGATGTGCTGTTTAGTAACTGGTTTGATTGAGCGAGAGGATGACTTCTGTCGATACTAGTGATAAATGATTGTTTAAATTTAACACGTGATTTATCACTGTCGACAGCATTAAACATGGTCCCCGATGAAACCAAAGCACTATAAATCCAATACTAAACACTATTCTAAATATTATAGTATTTTTAACACACTATCCAAGATACTTAGTATTCACTTTAGCTTAGAATTTAAAATACTCGTAACGATAAGTTAAATAGCTCTATTCACGTTTTGTTCTAGTTTACTGCATATAATATAAAACGCTTGTTTTTTAACATAAACGCCGGCCTAATCACATAAAAGCACTATTAACGCCTGTACAGCTTGCATAAATAAAGCAAAAATATAAAACCCAAGACTCCTACTTACTAAAGCGTCTCTGATAAAGGGAGGGAGGCTTATTGAAATTTAAAGAGCCCTTTATTCATTAAGAAAGCTTTTAAGTATTTGTTTCGGATTGAAAAGGGTCGATGAGGGGCCGTGGATTTAGTTTCGTAATTTATAACTGGAGCAAGAGTAATAATATCGTGTAGCAAAACTAATTACGAGAAAAACGAATCATTTGGGATAGAGACAGGTCGATAAAATCGTTAAGTACGCGACAGAAGACACTCTACATTCGATTGGCCATTTTGTTGAAAACGATAAAAGAAATTGTTGGAATTGAAACGATCCTTGTTTATTGTTAGTGCTGATGAGGGTTTTGACGGGACCTACCAGACCAACGTGGTGGTCAGAAACAACGGCAGTTGCCTGTACGTGCCCCCGGGCATTTTCAAGAGCACATGCAAGATAGACATCACGTGGTTCCCCTTCGACGACCAACACTGTGACATGAAGTTCGGTAGCTGGACCTACGATGGCAACCAGGTATAGACCGCTGTGTGCGAACACTTTAGCTGCGCCGACAGCCCCGCCTGCGCGTCTACTCGAGCCCTCTCGAGTCCACGCGCATGCGCTTGTATTGCGATAACCCCAATCTTTTCTTTACGTGCCGCAGCTAAAGTGTTGACAGCTGCTGTTGCATTTACCATTAGACCTTAAGCACTTTTAAGTCAAATAGTTTACAAAATTATGTGTAACAGCAGTCTTGGATTATCATTAACTAGGGCATAGTATAGGGCAGATAATGAAGGGAACCATGTGAGAAACCAGAAGGATGTTGGATATCCCAAACGTTTTGTATGTACTATTTTGCATGGAGCAAAAACTTCACACGAAGCACTCTTTTACAAGCGATAATAAACGAAACTTCTACTGCCATACGGATAGCCTTTCAAAGATAATAACCAAATTTTGTTTATCAGTCATAGCGCTTGGGTATTTTTAAATGCTATGAATAAATTAAGATCATATTGCAAAAAAAAAACCATAGCTTTAACTTTTTTAGTGGCATCGGCTTATTTCTTTTCAAAATTTCAGCAGGCCGAGGTTAAAAATATTGAAATGCTATGACTGCAATTTATTATTGTTGCTTGCTGTGGCTTGTCATGTTTTAAGTTACGTAAGTTCAGTTCAAAATCAGCTTTGAATAATTTTCATCAGCTATGACATTTCGATCATCAATTAAATTGCCTTTCTCATTTGAAACATGCACGTTTAAATTGTCATCATGATTTATTTCTCGGATTTTAAGGCACGGTGCTTGGTTTAAATAAGTTTAATTTAAAATATAACCCTATTTCCAATATTGATATTGGCGGTGTGGTCCGTATGGCAGGGTCTAAATTATGTTCTGTACTCTCTCAGCATGACTCTGCATCCCTTTAGTCGGTGTACCCTAATTTTGCACTCTGTACAAGGTTCTCACATTTCCTATTGAACCAGTTTCATGAGAGCTCCCAAGCATGTCAATACGTGGTACATGAGGGTCTTGCATGGTTGGTTCCCGGATTATGCCCTTAGTTAGTGCATCTTACGAGTACGTACGATGTTTGGGACTTCACCTTATTTTATTCTGACAGCTGGATCTGGTGCTTAAGGACGAGAATGGTGGTGATTTGTCTGACTTCATTACGAACGGAGAATGGTATTTAATAGGTAAGTGTGTAACCTCGTAAAATAATTCCAACCTTGATTTTTTTGACTTCTTCATCTACACTTTAAGTTGTAAGAAGTATGACATCCAAAAAATTATGATTTTCCAGGAATGCCGGGCAAAAAGAACACGATAACATATGCGTGTTGTCCTGAGCCGTACGTGGATGTCACGTTTACCATCATGATTAGGAGAAGAACCCTCTACTACTTCTTTAACTTGATCGTGCCATGCGTGCTCATCTCTTCAATGGCTCTTCTAGGCTTTACTCTTCCACCAGACTCAGGGGAAAAACTAACACTCGGTCAGTATATTTTCTTTTTTTGTAAAATTTTCACTAATGAATTCGCATTTTGGCTGACAGTTCCTCTTTTATCAAGAGCATCAATTTCTGTAGTTGATGCAGAAATGTAGGGTATCAAAGATTTATAGTTATACAAACGGATAACTCACGTATAGAAGGCCTCGCTCGACATGTTTTGGACTAATTCGTAGTCCATGCTCCTGGAGCGCTCACCCCAGCGGCAGCGAAACGAACACTATTACTGTATAGAGCATTAATCGGCTTTCATACGTGAGTTATCTATAAGTGAGCTATGATTGAGTCTCAGGGTAGTTTCATGTTGAAAGTATCAAAGATTTCTTCAGTTAAATTAATAGGCGTTCTGATTCACTACTCCAAAAATCTTCCTATAGTAAAACAACATGAACGCAAAGGACATCACAATCAATATGTAATAAAACATCGTCATGATAATTCTGATAATCGTTTTGGCAAATACCGACAGGTGTGACGATATTACTGTCGTTGACCGTGTTTCTGAACCTCGTCGCGGAAAAGATGCCTTCTACCTCGGACGCTGTGCCACTAATAGGTATCGCACTGTAGGCACCAGCAGCATAGACAGACACTCTGCTATCATGTCTAAAAGAGTACCGCAAGGTACCATAATGGGGCCATTCAAGTTTTTTCTATATACTTTATGCAATTCGCAATTGTGCGTATGACTAAAGTGGCAGCAGTGTGAATGTCACAATTAGATTGTGTCTAGGATGTGCTATGACTATGTGTCAATGTTAGTACCCCAGTCTAGATATCCCTGGTGTGTTGGTAAGTATGATTAGGAGTAGAATATCATTGTGTTTTCAGATGCACCCTTTTGAGGAAAAAGACCCAGTAACAAAGAAAAACATAGTAAGGGGATTTGGAGAGTTGTGTACCGAATATGAAAAAGCCTTATGAAACTTTACGCAGATCAAAGCATATTAGTCATGTCGATAATGCCTAGTTATAATACCCAACAGTATTGAAGTTATAGGCCTGAATGATATTATAGGGAACGTTATCTGCCCTGAAAAGAATGAAGGGCTCCATTAGGGTTGTTAACATTGTCTTTGATTGCAGGAGTCACTATTCTTCTCTCGCTGACGGTGTTCCTCAACCTGGTAGCCGAGACCCTGCCGCAGGTCTCCGACGCGATCCCCCTGTTAGGTACACTGTCCACACCACAACCATTTTGCCCGGTCCCACTGGCTCCCAGATTTGTTTCACTCTTCACTGTCACGCCCCAGCACTTTGATTTCATTTCATTCTTCGATTTTATTTCAGTTTTTCTAGCTATCGTTTGTTTGATAAATAAAATAAAATTAATAGTTATTTTAAAACATTACAAGGAGTTAATTATGTACGTAAAATATTTCAATCTTTGAGAAACGACGAAGTAGTTGGTACTTTCGTTTAGCTTTGATTATTACTGACAGAAATGTTATCATTGTTATTTACTTCATTGTGCTTTTGCTTTTCAATATCGCAATATCTTGGTGTTAAAACTACGTTTCACTATCTATCTGGCAAATATAAAAATCGCTTTTATATTTCAATATTATTCGAAAGTTTTGGAATCGATTTCGTGATTTTTTTTCAATCTGGATAAACGTTTGCTTCGAGCTATTCTTTTTAGTAAGTTAAGCTTTTCAAATTTATAGTCACACGTTTAAAAATTGTACCCTAAATGAACAGTGGCATGGCATGTAACTTGACGACGTCTTGTAATACCGGATCCTCAAGGTAAGTCGTTTCATTTTGTCTGTATTATTCCACAATGTCTTCTTTCATCTCTTTATCACGTAATCGATTCCAAGATGTGTTCTATGTCTCAGTGTGTACTTTGAATGTTTATTAGTAAGCAACAAGGACGCAGTGTGCCGGATACTTGGAGGGTGCCATCTTAATTCAAACCCTTCTAAATTAAACAAATCTAATTAATTGTTAATTAAAAATAATATATAAATGTTCTGCATGATTTTTGAGTTCGTTCTGTTATGATTTTACTTGAGCTCCTGTACCGACCGCACACTAACAGGAATACCCAGTCTCGAGGTTTCTGCGATGGGATACGCCCCTAACGCCACGTTTACTTAAAAAGAGTTTTGTTTGTTCATAGAATATTATATTGATCTTTACAGGTGTTACGATCCTCCTGTCGCAAACCGTTTTCTCTCTATTGGTGGGGCACGTTATCACAAAAACGTCAGAGGCGATCCCCCTGATAGGTGAGGAGGTTTTCGCGTTTGCAACCAAAAATTAATTTGATTAAATAAGAGAAATAAATTTACTAGTTACCTAAATTCGATAAACAGAACGCGTTTTGAGGTTTATTTTTTTGGATTTATTTACGTGGAGTGTTCACTCAAAATATCCCTCTGGCCGTTCTTAAAATATATAAATCAAGATTTAAAAGGAATGCCCTTTTCGCTTGAATGGTTTGCTGCGGCATCATAAATTTCAATTGTGATCTATTTCTGACTTGCTGAGCTGTTGAGGCCTGGCGCCTCCTTCACGGCGTCTTTCTCAATAGAACTGCACTGACGCGCTGAAAAACTTCTCTTCTAGACTACGCATCTGCCCAAAATTCTGCTATAATCCAACATCGATCTTCTTGTAATGTATTAAAATATAAATTTCGTTTTAATTTAGCTTCTTAGTTATCCACAATTCATTAACATCTTCAGTTTACTGTACATTGTCATGTCGAAGAACGTAGTTGATGACTTTTCTAAAATCGCATGGGTTATAAATAATCATAATAATAATCGTAAATGAGATATAAAAGCACAACTCTCCTGTTTTTTAAATAAATGTGTACATAAGCTTTTGATTGTAGGGTTGTCGCTTGTTTAAAGGCAAGTTTAAATAGTTTTAAAGTTAAACAACTGCTTAAAGCAACAAAGTGGATACGGGTTGGTGGAGTCTCCAAGTATCGCACGACGGGTCTCAACTTCTGGTCTGCCTTTCCTCTAATTCAATGAACCAGTCTCAGAAGTCATAAACTTCAGGCAGTGGCGTGCATGGGGTCGCCAGCGTGATCAGCGGTAAGGTGATGCAACACAACTTGTTCGCGCTGCCTGCCCTGACGATCCCCCACTGAACTCCAGGACTTTGGTGTTATTGGACCTTGTTCTATTAAGCTCAATGTGGATTATTGAATGCCAATATTTGCGAATTGTGACGTTTGGGATTGGATCATCTAAATTAACTAATAAATTGAGATGTTGACAAAGGAATTCCGGTCCAGATAATTCCGTTAGTATTTTTTTCCTTTGATAATATCTTGGCAAAGTTCGGTAGCGATTTGGAATTGTTGCTTGATTAAGTTTTGTTTGCATTGGATGCGCTTGGAAATTTATCAACTTAAAACCTTAAACACAAGTCCTATTATATCTAGTCTGATGTACAATTTTATGTGTTTTAAAAATATGTAGAGTTTACTTGCTGACGTGATTTAATGCCATATAATTTAAGTTTAATATTTAATTTTTTCACGCGTACCAACATGATTTTGTTAAAATATCGTATTTTTCTGTTGCTTCTTTGTCTGTGAAATTTTCAGTTTTACGTTTATCGCAAAGTGTTTTGCTTCGCTACTAGCATCTATGAAATTCTGCGCGAAAGGTTATTGAACTATCTTCAAGGTTGTCTGGATATTTTTCTTTTTCAACCTAACTTTATTAAAAAAAGGCGCTTAAGTTCTTGAAATAAATTCGAACATGCAGAATGTTTTCGCGGCTATTAGCGTAGTGCAAACGTATAAGCGTAGCTCTGTGCCTGTGTGAGTGACGGCAGATGGCCAATGGGCGAGGAGAATAGCTTTGAGTGTGCACGCAGATAGTATACGTGAAAAATTTAAGTAAATGACCTGTTGCATGTGAGAGTAATGTGTGTGAATAAACAAATTGACATTCCAAATTAGAAAAATGACTCAAGTCCCGTATCAGTTCTGTATACTACTACATACAACAGGTGGTACTTAGGTTTTTCACCTATATAGAGCGGGAATTGACTTTTGACGCGATAATACTTCACACAGGTACAGGGATAATCTTAATCTTTGTGTATTGCTTTGACATTTATTTTTGTAGCTGCATGGCGCATGAAATAAATGTGTAGTAACTGAAAATCTTTAAAAATGTCAGCTCAAACTAATTAAAATGTGTATAAAATCGTTATATTTCCTTGCCTTGTGTTATTCCATTCCCTTCCATTGATTAAAGTTTTAAGTACCTATTTTTGATGTCTGTGTGCGTGTTTTCAAGTAGTTTGTTAGAAGTAAACGGAAATACATGATTTGGAAAATTTACCCAGTACTTACACAAGTAAGGTATAAAATGCTGTGAAATTATTAATTTGTTAAAAAAGTATAAATTTAATTTCATAGTTCTTTTTTCGGTTGAAGAGAATAATCTCTGAAAACTGAAACAATTAATTCGTATTTTTCACTTTTCTCTAAGAGTTAAATAATACAAAGTGAAAAATATTTTTTTGGGTAATCTATTATTGACGGGTGTGTTCAGTTTTGAGTTGTCTTTTTTCTCGTAACGAGATTGCTGTACCGGTTTAATTTCAATGAAAAACCAATTGTTCTAATGTCTTCTCTCGAATTCCTTACTGGGGTCATTAGAAACACAATACGCCATGTTTCTGGAACCCATGGAGACGTCATTTGATAAAAATATCTTTAGTATCGCTATCTTTAATAATTTAGGTTTTGAAATGAATACGCATGTTGCTTATTTATTTTATCATAATTTTAGTTTTACTAAAATAAATTTTCAACAAAGCTACAGTACGTACAACACTCGTATTATCATTGCTTTTTATTTTTGCGACAAAGTATTTTATGTAACTTACAACAAATATCTACTCTACAAAGGCGTACGAAAAATATTTTTAACTAATAACGCCTCCATGGGTTATAGAAACAGCGTACTATCAAATATGTTCTAGATAGACTTCTCGTTTCGCACCAGCGTTGAAAAGAGACAGTATTCGTGATGACCGCCTACAGTTTTGAACGAACGATTTCAATACATCACTAACCCATTTAATGACAACCCTTTTTCCCAATTCACTGTCATATAAAGCATATTATCAACGGGATACAGACCACTTTAACTTCAACAAGCTCCTGATATTTCTCGGCTAGACTGAAGAACCCCGTTCATAATTTATGTTTTATGTCATTAACTCTCAATCTTTAATCTGTGACAACACATAACGTTAAACTGGTGATTATTAGAGTGTAACCAGCTAATTCGTGCGCAGGGACATACTTCAACTGCATCATGTTCATGGTGGCGTCGTCGGTGGTACTGACGGTGGTCGTGTTAAACTACCACCACCGGACGGCCGACATTCACGAGATGCCGCAATGGGTGAGCTGGCACCATTTAACCTTGCTACCAGTGGCGTAACTATAACGTCTGGGGCCCGCGGCAAATTCGTCAGGGCTCCTTCCTCAATATAAAGAAGTGCATCAGCGTTCATTCTGTGCTCTAAAACAAGCCAGTTCGGGGCCCCGTAGAGCTAGGGGCCCCTGGCATTTTGCCACCCCTGCCACACTATAGTTACGCTACTGCTTGTTACTCCAAAACTATAATAGGCATATCTCTCTTGGCCGATTTCAGCTACAGCGACTGCTAGACAATTAAAGAAAGAAAGAAAGAAAACATTTATTCGTGACATAAATAATAGTTACAAAGACAAGAAAAAGAGGTAAAAAACATAAGGACATATATCACGAAATGGTCCCATCTCAGCATAATGCTGGCCTTGTAGCCAGCGCTGGTCTTCCGATGGGACCATCAAGTGCTACTTAAGCACATATTAAAAACTATATAAATTGGACGTGGTCTTCGACTGAACGCCCTTCCATGTGCCCTTAGATGCAATAACCAATTTTACTCGAAAACGTGTGCGAACAGTACCAGTACACAAGGACATCATCGACATAATGGTAAAGGATAGCTGTAGGTGGTTTAGCGTTGTGGGCGTCACGCTTTGTGTCCACATCGGACCGCCTCTGTATCTCGTATTGTCACCTTTTCCATCAGAGATTTACTTCAGAACTCTGGCTTACTTAGCTCGTGGCTTGGCCCATATAAACAATTTAAGAAAAGTTGCCCTTTTTACTGGCATTTTCGGAAAAGAACTTCTCTATACGTTCCTCGAGAAATACGTCTGCTAAATATCGAGTTCTAAGTACGTCAAGGAATACGAGTATATTGGGATATTGGGTCAATAGTTGTCAGAGCCGTGGCGTCCTTAGAACTCGATTCCCACCGGCTTGGCTATTTTAAGGCAGCTGGGCACTTTATTGTGCAGAATTAGAGGAAAAGGCCAGTTAAATTCCCTTCGGCTTGCCTTCTGATATACTTGACGCCAAGCCACTGATAGTTATAAGAATTGTAAAAATATCTAAAAGCAAGCCCCTATATTACCAACTGGTGCACACAGTGGCAATTGGAAAATTGTGTGCCATGTTCTGCTATTATGCGGTCACCAGCAACCCGAGAGCAGTCGAAACACGAAGTTTGACGAGGGACATCAGATGCACTGTAATTTTGCGTAGGTCATCTCCTATTCTTCTGGTAGCGACTTCACAGCAAAGCGTAAATTTTACGATAGTCTGTTGTTTGGACCTTTACACCTCTCTGTTTTAATATGGCTGCAGTATAACATTAATATTTAAATTGTTAGTCTGTGCAGCGACGCGCGCCGCTGCAACGTAATTAACAAAGCAATGTTCCACAGAAGGTACAATTTAATTACAGCCCTCCAAGCCAGATTGTATCATAATTTGCTAAATATTTAGGACAGAGGGTTCACGGGAATCACGGGACAATACTCGTAAGTGCCTTTTGACTTCCCAGTTGAATTGTTTGTTGACGTTGGATACTTTAGAAGTCTTAGATACGGCGACACAATGCCGAGCGAGTTATTGTTCTTGTTTATATCGAATATTTGAATGGTGTTTGAATAATTTGCTAATTTAAAATGCTGAGAAATGCTGGATAGATATTTTCTGATTTATTACTATTTGTTTTCATTTTCACGCGCGTTTAAAAGTCAAATGGCTCTGCATCCCTTCTAAAGTAATGAAACAGTTATTTAGTAATATAATAAACTAGTGTAACATCATAAGGAAGATAGGTGACAAGGGAAAAAACAAGAGATACAATATGGCATTAATTCGAATGGTTTGTGGTCATGTTCCAATACCTTCTAACATGATAGTGACATTTATATGTATACTTATTAAGGTTTAACAAGACACGTGTGTGCGGTTTGATTACTTACATTCTTATTCATAAACGTAAGCTTCTAATCTTAACATTTTGCTTTTTCTTCTTTCACATTAATATTTCTCTTAACGGAGACAAAAGATAAAAATGACAGAGATAACCACACTCACATGTACATACTGTTTAACCCAGTTTTCTCAACAGATAAAACCAACCAGCGAATTAATCTAAAAAAAATCCACAGATAAAATCCGTGCTGCTCCAATGGCTGCCCTGGATCCTGCGAATGTCGCGGCCGGGAAAGAAGATCACGCGGAAGACCATCCTGATGTCCAACCGGATGAGGGAGCTGGAGCTGAAGGAGCGGTCTTCCAAGAGTCTGCTGGCCAACGTGCTGGACATCGATGACGATTTCAGGCACGGCCCTCCGCCGCCTAACAGTACTGCATCGACGGGAAATTTAGGGCCGGGGTGAGTGCACTGTGAAGAATTATTAGGTATAGCTGCTGCCCGTACAGAATTAAATATATGCCTGTGAATCTCTCGTATTATGTGGCTTTCTATTGGTAAAAGAATTTTCAAAATTGGTTCATCATATCCAGAGATTACCCCTTACAAATTTTATCACATAATTATAGTATACATTCAATCATCATTATTCATGCTGGTCTGCGAGCTAAGAAAAATATAGAATGTACCAGTTGCTTCTCTTCCCGCGCAGATGGTAAAAGCCCATCGAGGGAATGGGCGATTATAATAGGAATCATGTTATAGGCGATGAGGCTAGCAACCCATCACTATTTTGACTTATACATTCAAAAATTAATTTTACAAAGTAACATTCATTTTGTGTGGAACTATATATTTTGTAAATTATTACAAAAGTATTCATACAAATATAAATTAAAGCTACCTTGAAAATAACTTAATAAAAATAAAACTTATGCTGAAAAATATAATAAATTTGGACCCTTAGGTAGGGTCCCCATCACGCAGGCAGCATTCCCGCGTTGTATCGCAATTGACACTGTTCATTTTTTTAAGCTGTGCCTCAGAACAATAACTAAAGCATAGAACCCGGACTAAAATAAAAACTAATTATTATAGTGCGTTGCTTCTTATTCCAGTGTACTGAAACGATAAGTTAAAAAGAGAACAAACTTGTCAGTTTCTTCTTATTTTTCTGTTTCGTACCTGTCCAAACGTCAAACTTGGTTCCTTTACGTCACTTGGTTCCGATATATGATGCCGATTTCAAGAGTCAGATTTCTTAGCCCAATGACTTGTGTTGAGTGTCAACTTAACTTGTCTGTATGTGCTTATTGTGCTTCGGATGCGTGAATGACGGACAACTGTTGGAGAATTTTTTGTTTATTATTGTTAAAAATTGATTAAATAACGAATATTGGTAAAGCCAATTACTTAGTGAAACTAGAAAATGTCTTGTGCAGTGCCAGGATGTAAATCTAATGCGTCCAGAAAACAAAATGATAATGCGTTTATAAGTTATCATCGTTAAGTGATTTTAATCAGCTTCAGGGTCGCATTAAAATATATTGAGAGTGTGTTCTATAAAATAACACCATTATTGAATCCTGTTTGTCAAAGATATCCCTATTTACATATTATTTTAAAGAAAATATGAAAACAGTATAGGTTATCTTAGTGATGTGCCTGTGATATCGACTAAACTGTCAATCGATATTAAATGTAAATATAGAGATATAATTAAATATGTTTAATTCTTTCAGTTTTCTGACTCCATTATTGTTCCATATTGTTCCCTTTCTTTGGCCATAACTTTACTATTTCACTTTTTTTTGACTTGGCAAGTTTTTACTAATCTATAGGTATGCATAAATGTTCCTTTTATAGGGTTCCGTATCCAAAAGGTAAAAACGGGACTCTATTACTAAGACTTCGCTGTCCGTCTATCAACAGGTTGTTCATGAGCCGTGATAGCTCGACAGTTGAAAGTTTCACAGATGATGTATTTCTGTTGCCGCTATAGCAAAAAATACTAAAAACAATAAAATGAATATTTAAGGGGGGCTCCCATACCACAAACGTTTTTTTTTGCGATATTTGTTCGATATCAACAGGTAGACGCTTGAAATATTCAGTTTCATATTCACTTTAAAAATAGATAATTAAATCAAAATAAAATTAATATTTATCGGGTCCCATACAACAAACGTGATTTTTTGCCGTTGTTTTGTTACCAACCAATTCAAATACGAACGGACAAAAATGTGTTTTTGTTGTACGGTGAAACGGAATTCTCGGTGCGCGAGTCCGACTCGCACTTGGCCGATTTTCATAAAAGATTTTTTTCATTATAATGATATCCGTTTAATATGTATTAATATCCACGACCGTCCCCATACCCATAAAAAATATCGATTGAAGACTAATCAATGACGGTTTGTTCCCTACACTAGCGAAATATATACATGTATAATTTAAAGCGCTTTGTATAGGTTACCCTGGTACGGAACAGACAGACGACTGTCTCGTGAATAGCATCTTTGTCTCTTTTTAACTTATTGTTTCAGTGCACTGGAATAAGAAGCAACGCACTATAATAATTAGTTTTTATTTTAGTCCGGGTTCTATGCTTTAGTTATTGTTCTGAGAGCTGTGCTTTTAACACCTTTATTTGATAAAATGGACTATTTCAAGCAACTAATTTGAATATTATGCTTTTACGTAGCTTTTTTAATTAATAATAAATATTTTTTCGCTGTTTGATAATTCGTGAATTTAGACAGAATCCCAATCGCCTTCGTTCGGCTGGCTATAAAAAACGGCTTTGTCTATGGTTTAGTAGATTTGACAGGGACACGTGACAGTTGCCGTAGCCAAACTTTTTTTTTTCATTTTTGTGGCAAACATTCGATGCTGGATTCTGTCTAAAAACCCGGTCGTTCGGTCAAACAAAGGTTCAAAGTACTTTTACAAAAATATCTGCAATCATAAAGTATTTTTGAAATCGGACAAGATAAATCAGATAATTGATGGTTTTCCTCGAAATGGTTTTCGAATTGGAGCATACTAAAAAAAATGAACAATGCCAATTGCGAGTCTTTGTGCGAGACAGCTGCCGGCGCGAGGGTCCATTTTGCGTGGCGTAAATTGTACATTGTAAAACGACTAAATTCCGAGAAAAATAATTAACTCGTGCCACCGTTTAAAATATGATATTATAATTTACTAACCTAAAAGTATCACCGTGTTTAATTACTCTAAGCGTCTTTGTATCCTCCGTAAAGCCTGATTTGCGCCCGTATCTAGACACAAGCTATTCAAGATTAAATCACTCGCGTAATTACGCGTGAAACACCCGACGAAATTCGTATTCCAGTTAAAACTCAACCTCATCAGCGAGCTATTTTGCTAAGCACACAAAATTAACATACTGGTGGCTATAAAGGGGAATAGGCGAAACATCCATCTTACACTGAAGCGAGAAGTGCCCAAATGGAACAAAGGGATCTTGAATAAGTTTATCGTTGACTAGCTTCTGCCCGCGGCTTTGTCCGCGTAGAATTATACTTAAGAATTGTTGAGAGTATATTCTGCAATAATTGTTTACGTTGCGACTCTATGTTTATCGGTATCCCGCGGGAACTATGCAATTTTCCCGGATAAAAAGTAACCTATGCTTTGATCTAGGGTATCAGTTATCTCCGTTCAAAATTTAATACAAATCCGTCTAGTCGTTTCAGCGTGAAGAAGGAACGAACATACACACTCAATCACTCACATCGTCACAAACATTCGCATTTGTAATATTTGTAGGATTATGTTTGTAATTGTAACTTCAGCAATTCGACTGTCGATAAAGTTGTCTCATTCCTCTGTTTCTTCCATGCTGGTCTGGGAGCAAAGAAAAAACATAGAATGTACCAGTTGCTTCTCTACCCGCGCAGATGGTAAAAGACCAGGCATGGGCGAAACTTATAGGAATCATGTTATAGGCGATGAGGCTAGCGACCCATTACTATTTTGATTCCATTTTCCACCTATACACTCTCAATCTTGCTAATTGTGGCCTGTAGGTACCTGGTACCTTAGGGTCTGTCTACCCCGTAAGGGATAAAGACGTGATTTGTGTTTGTATGTGTATGTGTATGTATTTTCCTTAGCAAAAATTTCGAGGTATCCTTTATTAATTTCATTCTCGGGTTCATTTCGCTTGCGTTCACCATCTAGTTCATGTTATTGTTTCATTTGCGTCGTATCTTTCTTTATTTTTAACCCTCCACACAAAAAGAGGGGTGTTATAAGCTTTACGTCGATATCTGTGTGTATGTCTGTCTGTGACATCGTAGCTCTCAAGCGGATGAACCGATTTCGATGCGGTTTTTTTTCATTCGAAAGGTTCTTAGCCATGTTGAGTAAATATCGTTCCTGCAGTTCGAAGAGTATCAGCCCTTTTACAAAATGTAATGCATTTTTGGCATAAAATCCTTTTTTTATTTACGTATGTACGGGTTTTTGAAAATTTCTGATTTTATCGTAATAATTACAATGAAATTTAAATTCTTCCATGCTGGTCTGGGAGTAAAAAAACATAGAATATACCAGTTGCTTCTCTTCCCGCGCAGATGGTAAAAGCCCATCGAGGGAATGGGCGAAAGTCTTAGGAATCATGTTATAGGCGGTGCGGCTAGCAACCCATCACTATTTTGATTTCCCCTTCCACCTATACGCCCTTAATTATGCTAAATGTGGCCTTAAGATTTTGTTACCTTGGGCTCTGTCTACCCCGTAAGGGATAAAGACGTGATATATGTATGTATGTATGTAAATTTAAATTCTCACTTTGAGCAAGGCGTCACGTTGCGCGCTCTTTACTATTTCGCTCAGTTCCGCATTCTCCAATCTAAATTGTTATTTCGCCATTTAAAAGCGCAGAATTGTGCTCAAGCCTCGCGAATAAGATTATTATCCGAGCCCTTTACATTGAACTACCTTATTATTGCGACTTCAATCCTGTGAGAGATTCTGTTCTTAGACCTTTTTTTTTAACGTGTGGAAAATGCGCCTTATGCATCTCGTCGTTATGCATATGCGTTTCGTCGCCTAAATAACATTTATTATATTTTTGAATTTTATAGCGCATTGGTTTCGAGTGTAATGCTGTAATTTTTTATTGACTAAATAAATAAAAAAAAAAAAAAATCTCCGCGCTCGGGGCAGCACGAACGGAGGTATGACGGGCTCTCCAACTCGCCGCTGCCTTCCCTATGGAAGGAGGGGAGAGGCCTACCGTCTAAAAACACACACGTTCCCTCCAGGCCTTGAACTGCGGGCGTTGCGGGCGCACTCGGTGACCACCGCAACGTCCACTGGCCGCCCCGGGATGGGGCAGGTGGCGACGGCACCGTTGAATGCGGGTTCCGGATATTCTGTTCTTAGACCTAGGTTGTGGAGGATAAACTCCATTTTATTTCCAAAATGTATTTTATAGCTTGCAGTTGTAAACCTTGTGGCAGCAGCACCTCATTTTTTAATCGGCTTCAGTTCCTTACGAACGACGGTAGGAGGCGCTGCTGCGAGGTCACTCATCTTATGTAGTTCTATTCCTATACTTATTAAAAACCAGTTCATCATCATAAGCCGCTTTCATTGTTTCAATTGCGTCATTTATAATATACAGTCCACTAGTTCGCCACATAAGTGATCCTTGATTGAACTTAGATTTCCATATTTTAGGGTTCCGTACCTCAAAAGGAAAAAACGGAACCCTTATAGGATCACTTTGTTGTCCGTCTGTCCGTCCGTCCGTCCGTCTGTCAAGACCCTTTTTCTCAGGAACGCGTGGAGGTATGAAGCTGAAATTTATATCAAATACTCAGGTCTACTGCCCCTTGGAACTGTGAAAAAATCAAAATTCTTAGCCAACGCAATCAAAAGATACAGCCGTTTATGCCGCAAATTTCCGCAAATTTTCAACTCTCAAGGGAATCAAAACCTACAAGGTAGTTCCCGTGAACGCAGAATCTTGAAATTTGGTATGAAGGTAGGTCTTATAGCACAGATTAAAGAATAATTGCGAAAACCGTAAATGTGTATGTATGTCTGTATATAGCAGTGACCAATATAAAGTAACCCCACACTGCGTACATTTTGCTTTGGAACAGGGCTCTGCTTACACTGGTTTTAGATATTTATAGATAATGATACGGAACCCTCGGTGCGCGAGTCCGACTCGCACTTGACCGGTTTTTTTGATTACATACATACATGCACGGATCACGTCTTTATCCCTTACGGGGTAGACAGAGCCTAAGGTAACAGGCACCTACAGACCACATTTAGCAAGATTGTGGGCGTATAGGTGGAAAATGGAATCAAAATAGTGATCGGTTGCTAGCCTCATCGCCTAAAACATGATTCCTATGATTTTCGCCCATTCCCTCAATGGGCTTTTACGATCGTCAAAACCTGTGGCCTCAAGCAGAGGGTCGTGGGTTCAAGCCCGGGCTCGCACTTCTGAATTTTTAGGAATATTACATTTAAAATCTACCTTGAGCTTTTCGGTGAAGGAAAACATCGCGAGGTAATTCAGTGGTGTGTATGAAGTTCCTAATCCGCACTGGGCTGCGTGGGAACTATACCCCAAGCCCTCTCATTGTGAGAGGAGGCCTGTGCCCAGCAGTGGGACGCATAGGCTGGTGATGATGAGATGAGAGGCTATTTGCATGCCAATGTTCAAGTTAGTTCCAGTGGCTTAAGGATGAGCGTTGTTTTTTCTCTCAATCAGTTACTATAGTGTTTTAGATATTCTGTGATTAGAAACCAATTTTTTTTTTTTTTTTATTTCCGTCACTTTAACGGTTTTAAATCGATTTCTATACCTAAATTTAATAGTTGTCTGATATAGGAGTATATCGCTTTAAAGGAACGAGACCGTATTCCTTGTCGTTTTATTTCTGTAATGTTTTTGTATTGTTTTGTGGTGTTCAATGGTGAATATCTGCATTGCTGTTATACCTTTTTCTATTTTTCAAATTGTAGCGTTTTCATTTACAGTACAATCGCAGAGTAAATACAAAAGCGACACATTTCAAAATCAGACACTGTTCATTGAAACCTATATAACGACCGACTTTTGTTTTTAGATACAATGGCAAATGATTTTGGAATGCGTCCGTTGTGTATTTAATCAACCAAATGTCTTTTTCGGTATAATCCTTTGATGGCACTTAAATTAAAACTTGTAGTTTCTCGCTTACAGCGGTACATGCGTAGCTTTACCTGGCAAGCCTCCCCGAGGGAGCTCCGTGCCGCAACTTAAATCACCGGGAAACGACTCAACTTTAAAGCTCAGTTTGTTAAGCTTTCAAGTTACCGACGTGACGGACGCGGACTTTTTGCTTTTAATTTAGGGAACCGCTTTTAAATAACGAGGATCCTTATCTCCTGGTTCCAAACTTCGTACCTGAATGTTCCCGCTCGCGATTTAGGTCAGTTTTTTTGTAATAAAATTTGCGTACTGATGGAACCGAATCAAACTTTGGCGAATATAGAGGGATCGGAACGTGTTTTAGAAGCTGGTAGCTTTTTTCAATTTACGTCACTATTTTCTTATTTAGGTAAAGTGTCAAGGTGAAGTCAACATTTATTAATTTTAACTGTACAAAGACCTTACAAAGAGACCACTGAAGGCCGAAATGCTGACAGCTTCCTCGCACAACGTATCAGCATTGGGCTACAACGAATAAATGCTGCTAGTATCTTTGGATGTATGTCGCGGGGGTCCTCTTTTATACATTTACTTTACTTGTAAGGTAGTTTATCCTAGTTGTCTTTCCTTTCCTTTTTTTAATATTTGTGTTAGTGTTTAATTTTACTTTTGCCCGCGACTTCGTCTCCATGGAGTTAATATTTTGGGTTTCTCACGTGCATTCATTGTGCGCGAGGTTTCACCGCTAAGATCGGCAATATTATATAAGCCATCTTCGGGCGCATGAGCGTCATACTAACTAGGCGTCGAAGTGGTCGCCATGGCCGAAATCGGTCGGAAGGAGGATCATTTTGGGTAGTTTTTTAGTAGCAAACATTAAAGTAGGCACTTATTAGGACACAAATTAAAGGTTGTAACGAAATAAAATTAAATTTCAAATGACAAAAATCCTATATGCGAAACTTCTGCTAGGTCTAGTTACTAATAATTGAAGCGAAAGACGTATCTTAACAAGTGGCAATAACGACACAACATGTATTTTTGCGGTAAACACACTCACGTTACGGGGTAGACAGAGCTTAAGGTAACAACACCTAAAGGCCACGTTTGGCATGATTGTGGGCGTATAGGTGGAAAGGGGAATCAATAAAAGTCATGATCCTATGCCTATTCCCTCGATGATCTTTTACCATCTGCGCGGGAAGAGAAGCAACTGGTTCATTCTTGTTTTTTCTTTACTCCCAGACCAGCATGGAAGCACAACAAACATCTAGTAAAAATGTTGATATGCTTTACTAATTGGAGGCTATTAGGCTGTCGATTATTGGGCGCTAATTCGAGCTTAAGCTGGGCTATTGGCAGAATTGCATTAGCGCTTCAGTAGACGGATAAGCTACGGTAAATGCACGTTATAATAAATCAATGGATTGGCTATTAGCTACATATAATATGTATAAACATAACACATACACAAATCACGTCTACGAGTCACCTTACGGGGTAGACATTGGCCTGACGTACCAAAACCTAAAAATGATTTAGTAGGTCACTATCCCTACTTTAATACATGGTATAAAACAAAGTCGCTTTCCGCTCTCTGCCTGTCCCTATGTATGCTTAGAGCTTTAAAACTACGCAACGGATTTTGATGCGGTTTTTTTAATAGATAGACTGAGTCAAGAGGAAGGTTTTTATGTATAATTCTACGCAGACGAAGACGCGGGCAGAAGCTAGTAATATTATAAATGCGAAAGTAACTTTGTCTGTCTGGTTACGCTTTCACGCCTAAACCACTGAACCAATTTTAATGGAATTTGGTGCAGAGATAGTTTTAGTCCCGGGGATAGATAGCTTTTATCCTAGAAAATTGTATAGTTCCCGCGGGATAGCGATGAGCGAATTTCGTGCAGACGGAGTCGCGGGCAATAGCTAGTAATGAATAAAGCGGTTAAAATCATTAACACTCATTAGCAGTAATATTCATAAACTTGAATAAGAAACTAAATTTCTAAATGTCAGTGAAAATTAGAACACATAGAAAAATCCGAAAAGTAAAGCTATGGCCGGGAATCGAACCCGGAACCTCGTCATTCCGTGACGCGTGCTATACCCCTACACCACCTATAGCAGGTGGGTAGTCTCCGAATTATTCTACCTGTTACTAACTGTCACGTGACCTTTTTGTTACTATGCGAATTTTTGTCGCTAAGCGTCATCTGTTTGAATGATGTGTCTGTACGACACAATTACAAACTCCCATGGAACATCTACTGCTCACCAGGGACGAGAGAAGGCGCTGTTTTTCAAATGATAGGTACTATCAAATGAATAAGAAACTTTCACCAACGCATTTATTTACCCCGAAAATGGGGAAAAATTCCCTACATCGGCAAATTCACCTCACGGACCTCGTATATTGTCTTACGTAAATTGGTACACGCTAAGCGCTGCGCGTCTCCAACCCGTTTAATCTCTATTTTACATAGCTGCTAATACATTTAGGTAAATATTTAATGTAAATTGTAATTACACTGGAGATTAATTCTGAACCCCTTTCTCATTAAATTGTATCCAGCGAATCTACGCAGCTCCCGTTTTGAGTAATTACGAGATGAGTAAAAGATACTTTTTTCGCAAGGTTCTTTTTACACACGGTATTTTGGAAGCAAGCATTTTTCTAAAAAAAAATATATACATACATACATACACACATACACAAATCACGTCTTTATTCCTTGCGGGGTAGACAGAGCCTAAGGTAACAAGACCTGCAGGCCACGTTTAGCAAGACACTGAAATCAAAATCAAAATCAAAATCAAAATATCTTTATTCAGTTTAGGCTGTACAAGCACTTATGAATGTCAACAAAAAATCTACCACCGGTTCGGAAAACCCCTGTTGAGAAGAATCCGGCGAGAAACTCAACAGTGTATTTTTTTTAAACAGATTACAATACTGCTCGTATGTGAGCCGTTGCTGTGCTATATCGGGCGATATGGTACAGGATTGGCTTAAAATTTAAATTTATAATTTGTTACTAACCTAGTCTTAAGAATACTAACACTATTGAGTCATGGTCTTGAGTCACTATTGAGTGAGGGCGTAGAGGTGGAAAGTGGAATCAAAATAGTGATGGGTCGCTAGCCGCATCGCCTATAACATGATTCCTATGATTTTCGCCCTTTCCCTAGATGGGTTTTTACCACTTGCGCGGGAAGAGAAGCAACTGGTACATTCTTTGTTTTATCTTTGCTCCCAGACTAGCTTGAAAGGAATGGACAATGACCACGAGGATGACAATTCACATGCACCGCCAGTGGCGTAACTATAATGTCTGGGGCCCGTGGCGAATTCGTCAGATCGGACTCCTTCCTCAATATAAAGAAGTGCATCAGCGTCCCTTCTGTGCTCTAAACCAAGCCAGTTGGGGGCCTCGTAGAGCTCGGGGCCCGTGGCATTTTGCCACCCCTGCCACCCTATAGTTACGCCACTGTGCACCGCCTACTTTTAATGTTTTCTTTGAGCATCTTTCAAATCGCAAGGCTTAGGGTCTTTACATTTTCCCAAGCGTAATTCGATATATTATTCTTTAGTTATGTCACCCTACTTCAAAAATGAGTCACCTCTCAAGGTCCCCCAGGTGTTCGATATTCCGTACGGACTTCCGGCGGTCGTTCGTGCGACCCTCGACCATGGAGGACGTGGGCATGGGCCACCACCGCGAGCTGCACCTCATCTTGAGGGAGCTCCAGTTTATCACCGCCAGGATGAAGAAGGCCGACGAAGAGGCCGAGGTGATCAGCGACTGGAAGTTCGCGGCCATGGTTGTGGACAGGTCAGTGTTGCCTTCACTAGAGAGGAAGCTAATGTAGACAATTGTAGCTAAGATATAATAGATATGGCAGCTATTTTTTACTTATAAGGTAAAATCTTATGACATGTCTGGCGTCAATTAGACGTCGACTGCAAAATGTATAATTATTTCTTGATTAATTTGGGTGTATGTTCAACATGGTGTGTCCAATGTTTGTTTTTATTATAAGGAAGCCTTATTGAAACAATTAAGTATGAAGGTACAGTAAGGGAAATGTATACACGTACCACCGTCCGTAGAACCCTGTTGCAATTAACAAGCCGTCGCCATTCAAACTTGAGTGATATGTCACTTTATTGCGATAGGGTTAGAAAAGTACTTAAGTAAACTTAGCTGTCAGATCCATACTAAAAATGACAGCTAAAACCTGAACTGAATCGAAACTGAATCGCATTAAGACGTCATGGTAAGCCCCCTGGTAATTCTTCACTTGGTTGTCAGGCGTTACTAAGAGCTCCATTTTCGTGCAGAAATGTCTGAAAACAACTATTTATACAAACTTTCGCTTTCCCAGCCTGTCGTTTGTTTTGGTAATCATGTGTGTTTGTCTCAGGTTCTGCCTGTTCGTGTTCAGCCTGTTCACAATCATAGCGACGGTGGCCGTTCTATTGTCTGCGCCACACATCATCGTGCAGTGAGGCGCATGCGCCTCGCACCCCAAGAGAGAACTATACTTAACTTATAGACTTAGGTTTTGGTCACGAACTTTTCGCTGGACGCTGCTCATGATTGCCATGTCGAAGTTGATGATCTGCGATACTTTAGATACAGCATGGCGTAATTGTCTCTAAAAAATTACCGCTGAGATGTTTACCAAATATAACGAGTCTTTGAGTGACGTGGTGAAAAAATACATCGTTCCATCTCCCGTAATCACCGCTTAGCGAAAAGTCGTGACCAGGCACCACTACGTACTGGACGAGAGATACCATCTCATGTTAGGGCCAGCATATCTCGCTCTGAAGTCGGATCGTATCTCGCTGGTAAGGCCCTGTGCGTAGTTTAAGTCACCTAATTTTAATACTGTATAATATTGTATCTAAATACGTGGTTCAAACGCACACGGCCCTTTAACTAAGTCGAAAGACGGTAAATATAAATACATACGTTACATAGTAAGTCCAACATAATTATAAAACGATTGTGATGTTGACTAGGATGTTATACAGATAAACGTTGACAATTATAATTTGTTAAAAATGTAATAATATTACTAATTAAATATTAATGAGGTTTTAATGAATTGTTTCAAAAGGAACGCTCGTCAAGTTTGGCTCCGTGCGGTGTGGGTTTGTTTCGGAAACTTTATGCAATTTACGAATATATACCTGATAAAAGAATTTTACTAACGAATAATTATTTAATACATTTTTAATACATGCACAATCGAAATATATTTTGTATTGGCGTTTAAAATAGTTGTTAATTTTGATCGGGAGGAGGAACGGTGGAGCGTCCGAGTGGCAGGCGAGGGCGCCAGAGGGTCGTATCCTTTAAGTAAATGAGGGATCACAGACGATGACATTACCCTAGGGTAGTTATTAACGTGTACATAACATAAAGGAACAAATATTGGTAGAGTCGACTTATAATACGTCGTTAAGGTTACGTTCTAAGATAAATGTACCCGCGAGAGCTCGCGCACTAAATAGAGCGCTGTTTGCTCGCCATCTCGCTTGGTTTTGCGTCTGTTTACGTTTAATTTCCGTTGGAGCTCCAGGAATTGTTTAAAGTCGTGGAATTGATACAAAATAAACAATTAACACGAAGGAACCAAAGTAACGGTAGCTAGTTAAAATTATAGTAAAATGATCGATTAAACTTAATGAACGTTAAATATTCAATAACATCTCAATTGTATAAATGAGCATAATCGCAATATTAAGACACAATAGATAAAGGCGGGTAGTTTCAAATGTTGTTTGAGTCACGCTGAGTGTCCTGAGTGTAGCTGGATGTACTAGGAACATTCTCTAGGTTAATTTGTTCTAGCCCCCGTTCCCGCCATAGCGGCATGACGCGACGTTATCACCGCGATCCTGTGCAACGTTTATCAATAATGTACATAAAACTATTATCGACGTGTGTATTTGTACATAAAATTTAGAAAATGCGGAAAAAATAGTTATTCTTCTTTTCGGGACAGTTGCGGATACGATATTGCAGTAGCTCTGAATGAAACTAGTCAGCCCAAAATGGATAAGTCGAGTATCGTTTGTTTGGGTATTTTGATATGTTACAATAAGCACGGTGGTCAGCTGCCTTCCAGCGCACTCTGTACTCTACGGTAGGTCGCAACGCCGCGCCGCGCGCCCGCGTTGCAGCAACGCGCGCAGCAACGGTTCGCCGCACAGCTCCCGTAGTAACCTCTTCGCCCTCTAGCACTTATTGTAGCAACTAAACTATATCGTATAATAGTCGTATTATTTAATGAGAATAACACTAATTCACGTCTTTATCTATGTCCGTTCCTCAATTTCGCTCTTATAGATGTCGTGATAGCCTAGTGAATGTCGTGTCCCCTAATTAAAAATTAGGCTACGGTTATAAAGGAAATACTTTAAGGAAGCTCACTAGTTTAGAATAAAATTTTATGCATCTCGGTGTGTTCTTTCTAATACAATTTTAAATAAGAATAATTGTTTTGTGTTTATCATCGAACAACGTTTGTAAGAGCTCGTCAAGTACATAGTTCATGGTTTATGTGTGTTCGATAATGTTAATTAAATATTTTAATACCTACATTTTTGTGTAACAAAGCCGACTGCTTTCAAACTTGTTATCTTAAGATGTTATTTGATTTGTTAAATTTATATTTCTGTATTGTTTGAAATTGATCGCGTGGTGCTCAAATAATATCATGAAAGCAAAGTTTCAGTGCAAACATTTAATTAACTACAATTTATTATTTATCTATTACATTACGTTTATACCTTTTTCAGGCCAATAATGTTCGTTGAATATTTGGGTTGACCCTATGTGTTTCGGAACTATGTTTTATTCTTATAGATGGCATTTAAATACCAAAATAATTGTATTTACTTAAATTTGTCGAAGTTGTTTGTAAGAAAAATGAAATTGTAAAATTAATTGATATTTAATTAGATTTGTTAGTGCCAAAACATAGGGTTTATTAATTAAGTTGGATGATAGGGGTATAAATAAATGATAAAGTTGAGGATTTTATTGTATAAATAAAAAAAACGAACTAGGGTCTTTGCTAACAAGTAATTTAACTTTAATGTCGAGCAGCATTGGGCCGCGAGGGGTTGTCAGCCAGTTTTAAAAGATTATTTTGTTTTTAAAAATAATTATGAGGTTGTGAAACGATTTTAAAACCCATAGTCGCGGCTCAATGCTTCATTAAAAGTGGAGTTAGCATAAACCACGGGACTTGACTCCCGGTCGACCGTCGTCACGCCAGTCAATACAACCGTGCTGCTGTATCCAATTAGAAAGGAACATTCAAACGCATACTTGCTTCTAATTGGCTAAACGTAGCTAGAAACAAGATTACATTTCTAACTGTTTCTAGTATCTTTTACAGCACTCATTTAGGTTTGAAATGAAAGCCGGAGCGTAGGTAATATTAACTCTACTAAGATTTCAAGTGTTGAACATTGTCTGCAATTTGGCAACGATACAAGCCGACGCCGAGTCACGTTCCGTGGGGTGTTCTTAGCTCAGTTTTAAACGCGAGTAGAATTCGATCTACAAATAATAAATGCTATAATAAAAAGCCTGCTTTGGACCGGGTTCGAACTAAAACTGGAATGAACTGACGCACGCAATCTCATCTACAGACTTCCACGGATTATATTTTTAAGTTTTAATGTTTAGAACTCAACCGAGGAGGCATATTCACGGGAGAAGTTGAGAGATGTAGGCAAAGTTCCGACGAGATTCAAGTTTTCACGTAGATTTAATACAAGCGCGTGGTAAAGCCTCTTGCAGGGAATTTTCTTTACGACTTTCCTTCATAAGAGACAACAAGTCAATATAAAGTAAGTTTTACAGCTCTTTGTATAACCTTCTTGAGGCCAAGCACGAAACGGCTGATAACGTAGCTTCGCATTTTCTGGAATTATTTTCCCGCCATTTCGTCATGTCAGCCATTTTGTAAGCACGCACCGCGCGAAATGGCGTGTGCCAAATTCGACATAGTTGATGTCGTTTTTTTTCTAGAAAGACTGCTGAATAATGTAACACTGCCAGTAACGCAAGATAAACGTAATAAAGCGATTTCTTGCGGAGGATTAAAGTTTTTCCTTAGCAACTCTGATCACGATATATCGACTAGTATTAGACGAGTTCGTGTCTTGCGCTATTATTTATTTGTTGGTTCGCTTATACTAATACTGCAAGATAATTTAAGCTTGCAAAGATTAAACGAGCTTGTTTTTGCTGTCAATCCCTTTTGTACTTATACCTACCGGGTTTCATACTTTCACTTGTCTAAGGTTATTTCAATTCAAGTTAGCACTAATACCTCTGTCCGAATTTCACTCTAACACCAAGGAACCATTTTACACGTTAGCATAATTAATGTCTATACTAAAATATATGTACAACTTTCCGTAATGTTTGAATGGCATACAAAATAAGTTGATGTGCGATGGCTTTTTCATTCAGAGAGAATACTTAGTGTTTTTATTTTTACGGAATTGATTGATAGTGACGGAAAGGGAAGTTGAATGAATTTAACATTAATGTTTGCAATTGAAATGAAAAACCATTGGAATGTTGCTGCCATTTTTGATTGAGTCAACTTTCACGTAGTGGATTGTTATAAAAGAAGACTTCTTTCTTATTTGTATGCCACGCAAACATTGACTTCATCACTCTGCACTATAGGGAACTAAATGCTTTAATCTCAAAACAGGTATTTTGGACTCTATGTACATTACTCTGTAGTTTAAATTTTACTTCTTTTCACTTCGCACAATTTGAGGCTTTTGTAAGTGGCTGAAATAATTACCCGTCATAGTAAATTATTTCAGATTAATTTTACGCCATTAGACAAAAAAGCAAAATGTCTGATGGTCATTTGATTCTACAGTCCATTAAATTTTCTGAAGCTCTGTATAGTTTTTTATGTCGAGTGATTTAACATACTTTAACTGCTCAGTCTACCCGCCCATTTGCTTGTGAATGTAAGGGCGGGGGCAGTACTGCCCATCAGTGATCAGTAAGTCGCTATCAGCGAACATTCGGCGCTGCATATGCGCGTGAGTTGCCTCCTTTACCCTTTTTCACGTTCTCTAGCAATTAGGAGGGTAGAGTTAGCTGTGATATAAATAAAGTAAACTTTTGAGGGTACTTCTGATTGCTTGTGCTTTCACAGAGTCGCAGCTTATTTGTGTATAAGCTGCCCTGTTCTGTCCTGTCAAAACTACATTATATTTCTTTGTATGTATACTCTAAAAAGAAAAAAAAAACTTAAGTTCCCAGGTTTTTATATTCGAGGGCCGCAGTCTATTTGGCCAGCTGTCGAATTCTGGACTGATAGCTTCAAATTACCCGATAATGAAGGTGGACCGTTGGCCATTTGTTATTTGGCATCGGACTTAAAGGGTACCAATTAACTTCGGCCGTACACTAGATCGTCTCCAGACAACTTAATTCTAGTCAATGCTTCGAAAGACGTTTTCTTTGTTGATTTGATAGCCTTTACGTAAGAAGAAATCTGTGTCTCTAATTGTCTTCAGCCACTTGCCAAAGTCTAACACTATAATAAAATCAGTGCAAACGTTTAAAGCTATTTATGGATTTAGAATGAGTTTATTATTCATATCATCATATCTATATATTTAATAAAGCTAAATCTCGACACAATCACTGTCATTTACGCGAATAAGGAATTAATTCGACCAAGGAATTTAATATAAACTTACAGTGAATTCATTTCGCAGTTTTATTAAACGAACTTACTGGAGGCGTGTCGGCGAGACAAAATAACGTCTCGCGTAAGGCAATACTTTATACGCGACCAGAAACTTTTGATCCACTTCTTTGGCATTTTAATATTTCGTGATGATATTATTTTCTCAAGCTCTAGAACCATTTCTAGATAAGACCTCGAGATTACTGTACAATTATTCATCATGTTCTCGGTTGTGTTCGCTATCGCTCTTTAATATGAAAGGGTACAAATTCAAACTATGACATTACACCGGGTGTGTAAATACTTTTAGCTTACTTGTCGCTCAATTTAACCTTCAAGACTTAACTCGATGTTTAAGTCTACTTTTCTTTGGTCACTGACTTCAAAAGTTCAAACATCGATGATGTCTGCATTTCCATCTTCAATTAATGAGATTCATACTTCTGTAGTCAAGTTATTAGTTATTTTAAGATTATTTGTTTTGATTTAAGGATTTAGGGCAACATTTGCTTTCACCGCTTTGTTAATTTCACATCTCCGCATTGTGTTCTTTGGGGGTATTTAATCCTGTGGAATAATTAATTAAATTAATAAAATACGACTGCAGTAAGTTGAATAAATACAGCCGAGTGTAATGTAAGTGTGTAATAAAAAACCCCTATGGAGGTTTTTATAATAGTGAACAAAATAAATGATACAAAGGTAAATTTGTAAAATAAAAACTCGACGGGTAAAATGTTTATTCGTTAAAATTGACTATCGTAAGTAGCATTCGATTTGTATAAAACTAAAATAAATTAAAGCAATCTGATTTATACTAACTACTTTGTTTTATTTCTGTAATATACTCGCACAAAACCCATTGAGAGTAAAAGCGTTTTCGAATTTTCCGATCCCTTTCTTTCAATTTGTTTAAAAATAACCGGATATTTTTTTACCTGCTTCAATATTGCATCAGTGTTGGAATCCAATATCGGATTTGAAAATATGAAGACGTTCTCAAAGAATTCGCTCACTGAGCGTCTTAGGGTAAGGCCTGAGTGGACGCTCAAGCGGGCGTGCGGCCTGCATGTTAATAAAAGTTTCTGTCAAAAAATATTTTTTAATACAAGCTTTTTTGCTGACTGTACTTGCATTGTCACCCGTCCTACAATGTGTACCGAAGTCAAGCAGTGTTGGTTTTAAATGCCATATTTGGACAAAAGAAAAGAAAGAAGACATTTATTCCTTTTAGCAAGACAAACACATATAAGAGCATACACTCAATTTTATAGAAAAAAACAAAAAAAAACATAGGCATGAGTCATCAGTGTTGTGCGTGTCTTTGCAATAATGAACGGTTGCTGGCTCAGCAGCGTCTGGTCGGCTGGATGCACAATTAATTAATCAAATGACATAAAAATACGAGAAAACCTGAGGAATCGTGTTATAGGCGATGCGGCTAGCAACCCATCACTGTTTTGATTCCCCTTTCCAACTATACGCCCACAATCATGCTAAACGTGGTCTGTAGCACTTGTTGCCTTAGGCTTTGTCTACCCCGTAAGGGATAAAGACGTGATTTATGTATATATGTATGATATAAAAGGAATTTTACGTTAGTGCTTATTGGTAAACCCTAGGTACTTTCTATACAAAGTTCCTATGCTTAACTGTCACTTTGCTATTCGATTTACCATACACGGATAAAACCTATTCTTCCTCACAACATGCTCCTAGTTTTTTATGAATAATGGACTTGACGCATTCGCTGTCAGCTGCCAAATTAGAGACTTCTTTTAGCGCCACTGACGCACATCTGCGTTCAAATGCCTATAAAATTATTTTATTAAAATTATTAATTATTATTATCTTTATCCCTTACGGGGTAGACAGAGCCTAAGGTAACAAGACCTACAGGCCACGTTTAGCAAGACACTGAGGGCGTAGAAGCGGAAAGTGGAATCAAAATAGTGATGGGTTGTAGCCGCATCGCCTATAACATGATTCCTATGATTTTCGCCCATTCCCTTAATGGGTTTTTAACATTTGCGCCGGAAGTGAAGCAACTGGTACATTCTACACATACACACACATAGAAAACATGTCTCACGTCAAATGGCTTTCTGTCAACAACTAAGTGTATTCTATAGTCGAATCATCGAGAGCGTGGAATTGCATATGTAGTAGTATTGTTTGTTTACAGGCATTCTATATTTGAATTTTCTATTTTCTTGTACTATCAGCATACAAAGAGGTTGTTATATATATATCGAAGAACTAAAAACAAACATTAAACATGCAAGGCATTATGAGTTTAGCAACTGAACGAATGAATACCATCACTGCTGAGGACTGGGAAAATATTTCTCACCACGTCGAAAGTGAAGAAAATAAATATCGATGTCAGGAAGGAGAAATGGATCAAATAACAGACAATTTTATTATCAATACTTGTGACAGCTCAGATGAAGAACATGATAGCGAATAAAAGAAAAAAACAGAGGACTACTACTTATTCCACTTCTTGGGTATGTCATTTTATTAAGTTAAGAGAAAATTATTCTCCTTTTGTTGCAAACGGTACAACCACTACAAATGCAATTCCATCTTCTCGATAATTCAACTATACTTTCGCAGCAGTTGATGTGAATGACCTCACCCTTGGCAGTTTATGCAAACACACGCAAAGGCAATCTAAGTTGAGAATAGCCCCGTGCGGATAGTATCGTGTGTAACGGTCCAAGTTGCACACGTTAGATAGTAAAGAGAGGATGATACGGGGAAACGTTAAAGCAGATAGGAGAGGGTCGTTGACGCGAGACAGAGACGTTGGGGAACTCATAACAAAATGGCATTTATCATTAGTAGGTACACACTGAGATATCAGATATGTATACCGTTAGATTACGCAAATGCTTCTACTTCGCGTATCTAAACCCTTCAGAAGATACGTACATACATAAATCACGTATTTATCCCTTACGGGGTAGACAGAGCCTAAGGTAACAAGACGTAAGGCCACGTTTATGATTGCGGGCATATAGGTGGCAAGGGGAATCAAAATACTGATAGGTTGCTAGCCGCATCGCCTATTACATGTTTACTAAGATTTTTGCCCATACCCTCGATGGGCTTTTATCATTATTATACATATATAAATCACATCTTTATCCCTTACAGGGTAGGCAGGGCCCAACATGATTCTGGGCGTATAGGTGGAAAAAGGAATCAAAATTCTGATGGGTTGCTAACCGCAACTGTCAGTCTGTACTGCTTCGAAGGCATAAACCATATTAACGACAATACAATACAATAAAATACAATACAATACAATACAATACAATACAGTACAATACAATAACTCTTTATTGAACACCACATATAACAACCAAAACAGAAAACGGTATACAGAATATTACAAGGTAACAATAGGCGGCCTTATCGCTACAGAGCGATCTCTACCAGGCAACCATAATGGACTGGAGAACAGAAGAGCAGGTGGTGTAATTTAGAATATTATATTAATATACTAAGTACTGAAATACATAATAATATTATACATGAAACACACATTTATAATAAATGGATATATAAATAGACACATACACACTTACCTAAAAAAGCCAGCTACAAGATTCAAGCACAAGATGACAGATAGTGCTCCTTCAACATAGATTTGCAACATTCTGCAACATGCTGCAACATTCCCTGGGCGGTACAATTTAGGGATCTTTAAAAAACGAGCCTTCCTGTTTTTGAAAGGGCTGGCAACGCACCTGTGATTCCCCAAGTCTTGCAGGTGTCCCTGGGCGATGGTGATTACTTTCTATCAGGTGACCTGTCTGCTCGTTTGCCCCCCTCTTATATATAAAAAAAAAGATTTAAATATGGGTAAAGATTTAGCGCGCCTTATGATTATAGGCTAGGAATTCCACAACCGTAAAGCCTGAACAGTATAAGAATATACATAGAATTTGGAATTAGAAAGAGGTACAGCAAGGAGAAACTTACTTGTCCTATTATCTTAACTAGCTTTTGCCCGCGGCTTCGCACGCGTGAACCATGAGCATTTCAAAGAAGCTAGCAATCAAGCAAGCGAGCACCCAAACCTGCAAGCATGTAGGTATGCAAGCAGGCATGCAAGCAGGCAAGCAAGCATGCAAGCAAGCAAGCATGCAAGCAAGCGTGCAAGCAAGCATGCATGCAAGCAAGCGTGCAAGCAAGCATGCATGCAAGTAAGCACGCAAGCATGCATGCATGCAAGCAAGCATGCAAGCATGCATGAAAGCAAGTATGCAATCAAGCATGCAAAGCAAGGACTCAAGCAAGCATGCAAGCAAGCGTGCATGCATGCAAGCAAGCATGCAAGCAATCATGAAAGCAAGTATGCAATCAAGCATGCAAAGCAAGGACTCAAGCAAGCATGCAAGCAAGCCCCCGCATTGCCCCGCTGCCTTAATTTTTCTGAAACTGTAAATATTGCAGGATTTTTATAAAACAAACCTAACCTAACCTAAAGGGCTGTCCTAAAATATACCTACCCCAAATAGCTTTTGCCCGCGACTTCGTACGCGCTAAGATGTAAAACGAAAAAATAAGTTTTTTCCCGTTCCCGTGAAAATTTTGGGGAGTGCTTTCGGAGCACACTTAAAGCCTTTAAAGAAACACACGTTATAAATGTTAAGTCTCTTTCTTCCGTTGTTTCGTCTGGAAACGTAAAATCCTGGTTTTTCCCGTTCCCGTAAAAATGTTAGGAAATCCTTTGTTATAATGCTCCGTTACACTCCCTAAGGAAGCTAAATGCTAAATTTCATCTTTCTACGACCAGTAAAACGAAAAACCCCGTTTTTCCTGTTCTCGTGGGAATTTCTGGAAATCCTTTCTTAGTGCTCCCATACACTCATCAAGGAAGGCTCTTACCAAATTTCAGCTTTCTACGACCAGTAAAACAAAAAATCCAGTTTTTTCCCTATCCCGGGGGAATTTCGAAAAATCCTTCCTTAGTGGATGCCTACATTGTATAAGGTATCTATGTGCAAAATTTCAAGTCTCTAAGTCCAGTGGTTTGGGCTGTGCGTTGATATATAGTTAAGTCAGTCAGTCAGTCAGTCAGTCAGTCAGGACTTTGAATTTTATATGTATAGATAAACATGACGTAGTAGATTGTCATTCATACCTACTAAGACTCGTAGACAACAAATTATGATAGAAATTACAAGAGTGCTCAATCAAATTGCCCCAGACAAAGAAAATATCCAGCACAATTCTACCTTGTATTTTCTTCTAGCTCTACATTTTACGTAAGTACTGATGTTATTTTATATTGAATGATTGAATAACAATTCTAAGCAACACTGAAAATTAGAAACACACAGAAAAATCCGAAATGTAAAGCTATAGCCGGAAATTGAACCCGGATCCTCGTCATTCCGTGACGCGTGCTATACCGTACACCACCCATAGCACATGAGTAAGCCTTCAAATCTTTCAGTATCAGCTGTCACATGACCTTGTTATTATGCGATTTTTGTCGCTAAGCATCATCTGTTTGAATGATGTGTCTGTACGACACAATTACAAATTCCCGGGGAACATCTACAGCTCACCAGGGACGAGAGAAGGCGCTGATTAAATAAATCAAACTAAATGTACACATTCATTGAACTAATTTTAATAAGACAGATGGAGTGTCCAAAACCTTCAGAGTGCAGATGCGAAGTTGATGCTGCCTTTTATGGCAGATAAAGTTATTTTCCCATACAAAACTCACAATAACAGAACTTAATAAAGACAAACTTCCATCAATTTCATTAGCAACCGAACTCAAATACTGTAGAAGCAAACATTTCTTTCAATCCCCTAAATTAAAAAGTTATTTTTATGAGGTTTCAAGCACCTTGGTCGTTATCTCTTGAACTTTAGATTTCTTTGAAGTCCCAACGACAGGTGCGAAGATATTGGTTATCTGACAGGTGACAGCGCCCCCCCTGGGGGAGGAGCTATCGATCTTTGCTCCATAACAACCCAGAATTCAAAGGACGTTTGTGTCACACAAACGTTTGCACTTACGCCCTTTACAAACAGCGGTGTCTGCGCTCCGTTGTAATCGACGCAAGCTCGTATTTGAGGTTAATGTTGCAAAAAGAGTCAAGGGCTACTCTGAAATTCGAAATACGTTTCGTGCACTCCGTTCACACTGATAACCTTTAACATAAGAGTGAGGAGGACGGTGTGATTCGAATTTCGCAGTAGACGCTGCTTCGTGGAAGCAACGTGTATTCCTATTCGAGATACGAGAAATAGAGCATGTATACGTTGACGTTTAAGACGTTTTGAGCTTAGTAAGAATAGGGGTGTTATTTTCTAGGGTTCCGTGCTTTAATAGAAAGAATGAAGCAACAGGGAATATATTTTTTTTTCATGGATTTTATTAAAAGCTCGTTTATGTAATAAACATTTTACAAATATATTTTTCATATAACAGTAAAATTAACCGAGTTATAAGCTATCAAAGATTTGTCGCTATCTCTTTCTAGAATAACGGAATTTAAATATGGAGTTTATATGGGCGTTGTGACAAATGACGGCACATGTCATATCGGATCTCTTTTTCTAATCGCTGACTAATTAGTAAGTAGTTAAAAACTATTATATTTTCCGTGTTTCTTGACCGATATTACTTTTAATTTCACTTTTTGACATCTTTTTTAAGATATTTTCATGTTTTATTAAGAAATGTTATAATATACTAGCTGTTGCCCGCGGCTTCGCTCCCGTTTTTTTTCTTCTAAATTTCAATATGAAAAATAGATAGTAGCCGATTCTCAGACCTACTGAATACGCATATAAAATTTGGTAAGAATCGATAAAGCCGTTTCGGAGGAGTACGGGAACGAACATTGTGACACGAGAATTTTATATATAAGATTTTTTATGCATATTCCCTATTGCAGAATAATAGCGTATCCGATTAGCTGGGATGTTACTTAACCATTTTATTTAAATTTTATGGTACTTAGATACAGTGCGTATTATCTTGATGTCTCTCGGTAGGTATTGGACTTTCAAAATGTTCTCATTGAAACTTTTCAATTCTATTCGAATCCAAAGGAGGTATGCATGTATTGACATTCGAAAAATTGTATGGCCATGCCATGTTCTTCTATTATGCGGTCACAAGCAGCGTAACCCAAACAGTCGAAACACGAAGTTTGACGATGGACATTAAAAAGACAGACGCATTATTATGCATCAAAAAATTAAGAAAAATTGGAAAACATCGTTTTACAAACTTTACCTACCGCGTGATGTGTAATGAAAGGGCTGTGGGGATTTAAATAGAGAAGCTTACACGAAATTGATGGTCAAATATGTCAAACAACACAATTAAGAGTTTCTTAATATTATGAGTGTGTACGGAACCCTTGCCCCCCGAGGCCAACTCACACTAAACTTGGCCGACTTTTTAACCATGATTAAACAAAATGATCAAAAAAGTTTGATGTATTCGCTTCGCTTCGGGAAATATCCACTATCCAATCTTCCATGAAATTAGTGATTAAAACTGAGCAATGGAGGGTAGTAGAATAATAAAAAAAGACACGGTTTGATGACATTTAAATGTTATTATGTACCATCGAGCATATAACCAATAGAGTAAATATGCAGCATGACATTAGAGACCATGATTTCTTCCATGCTGGTCTGGGAGCAATGAAAAAACATAGAATATACCAGTTGCTTATCTACCCGCGCAGATGGTAAAAGGCCATCGAGGGAATGGGCGAAAATCATAGGAATCATGTTATAGGCGATGAGGCTAGCAACCCATCACTATTTTGATTTCATTTTTCACCTATACGCCCACAATCTTGCTAAATGTGGCCTGTAGGTATCTGTTACCTAAGGCTCTGTCTACCCCGTAAGGGATAAAGACGTGATTTGTGTATGTGTATGTATGTATGTACATTAGAGACGGGCAATTATCTATCATCATCTCCAGCCTATTATACGTCCCACTGCTGGGCACAGGCCTCCTCTCAGAATGTCTAGTCATATTTCAATATAAAGTCTTCGTTCAATAAAAAGCTGTGGTAGCCTAGCGGTTTGACCAATGGCCTCTCAAGCAGAGAGTCGTTGGTTCGAACCCCGGGCACCTCTGAGTTTTCGGAATTTATATGCGTAATTGGCGACCACGAACCGGAAGACGCAGTGTTGGCAGGTCCACTAGGTGGACCGACGACACCGTAAAAGTTGCGGGGAACCGGTGGATGCAGGTGGCGAGTTGTCGTTCATTGGTGTTCTAAGAGGAAGGGCTTTGTTCAATAGTGGACGTCTTCAGGCTGATGATGATGATGAACGTGCAACAGTTAGGTACGGTTATAGCTCTCAGATGAGTACCCGGCTTTGGTTGGCTTCCAAAGACGGATGATCTGGTAAAGATCGTGGTAAGCCAGCTTGACCGACGGACGTTTTTGGTTAAGAAAAAGATATGACATTTGAAACGTAAAACACCTGATTCAATATCTCTGGATTCCAGATCGGTAACGAGTTTTTAAGAGTTTAAAACGAGCTAGAGTAATTTTGTTCGCATTTGGTTTGAATTATTGACGTATTATTGCCAGAGACGCTTTAAATTCACGCCTGCAGCTGTCGTAACATCCGAATATCGTTTTCAATCTTTAAACGATGAGTTTGCGAATCGGTCAAGAAGAGCCAGGAGTTGCCGTATTTTACTCAAATGCGATCGGGTTCGGAATACCGAAATCCGCAGCAGAACAAGACTCACTGACATTGCGAAAATCATAGCCCAAAGGAAGTGGAAGTGGGCTGGCCACATATGCCGCAGATCTGATGGAAGATGGGGTAGGAAAGTGCTGGAGTGGAGGCCAAGGAATGGGCGCAGAAACGTGGGGAGACAGCCCAGAAGATGGGCCGATGACCTCATTCAAATAGCGGGGAAGGACTGGATGCGGAAAACCCAAGACCGCTGCAATTGGAGGGCTATGGAAGAGCCCTTTACTCAGCATTGGGTAGAAAAAGGTCGAAGAAGAGGAAGACTCAAATGCAGTGTTGACAAACACTGAGATTGCACAAAGGCGGACAGTGACGCCCAAAAGGAAGGTATCGCCTGCTTGTAACTAATCAATGGCTCAACCAATTCCAAACGTCATTGGATTCGTCTTGACGACGCTACAGGAGGATAGGTACAATCGATCCCTCCTGCCCACACTGTGGGAAAGAGGAGACAAGCAAACATGTCCTAGCCGAGTGCGTCATGTACGCGGCAGCGCGGCGCGAAGCATCCAGGAGTGACGAACTGGAGGAGGACGAGCTAAAGCCGAACTAAAAGATGTCCTTATGTACGGCAGGAGAATAAGAAGATTCGAGGAGAGGTGCTATGTGGGAGCGCTGCTGGGACAGTAACCGGCAGCTCCAACTAAAGGGAATTGGGCTGGATGATTCCCATAGAGGATCGACAGCCCGCCTGACCCAGCTAGGCGTCCCCCAACATCATCAACATCTAGATATTTTAAGGAATTCGCTAGTTTTGCCACAAGCTGTACATTTACAGCGGAAATTGTATCGACTGACTCCGCGGCATCTGATTATGGTAATGCCGAGCCGCTTTGCCGAACTACAAGCCTTTGAAAACATTGTAGTTTAATCTCTAGGCTTTTGCATTTAACTGACTTTAAAGAGGTTCTCGATTGGACTTTGAAGTTGTTAACGTCGCGCCGGGCCGTAAGTAGTAAGAAAAATAAATTTCTGTAAAAGTAACATACATACATCCTACTAATATTATAAATGTGAAAGTTTGTGAGTATGGATGTTTGGATGTTTGTTACTCTTTCACGCCAGAACGGCTGGACAGATCTGGATGAGATTTGGAACATAGCTAGATTATAGTCTGGAATAACACATAGGCTACTTTTTATCCCGGAAAATTGCATAATTCCTGCGGGATAGCGATAAACGAACTCTATGCAGACGAAGTTGCGGGGAACAGCTAGTACATACATATATCATGTCTTTATTCCTTACGGGGTAGATAGTGCCAAAGGTAACAGTACCTCAAGGCCACGTTTAGCATGATTAATGACAAGGGCGTATAGGTGGAAAGGGAAATCAAAATAGTGATGGGTTGCTAGCCGCTTAGCCTATAACATGCTTCCTAAGACTTTCGCCGATTCCCTTGATGGGCTTTTAGCATCTGCGCGAGAAGAGAATCAACTGGCAAATTCTCCTCTTCTTCAGATCAATCTTCTTCTTCTTCTTCAGTCTTTTCTTTACTCCAAGACCAGCATGGAAGAAAAACAGTAACAAGTTTAGTGTAAAAGTAAAACAAAAAAATCAAGAAGTAAAATTCTTGATTCATTTGATAGTAAATATTTTTAGGTCAAAAAAAGCGTGTATTAAAAATTTAATTTGGTATTAAGCTTTCAGTTTAAAAATGAATTAGTCCTTCAATTTATAATAGTACTCGTAGTGCACTCACATTACTTTCATGAAGAACCTTGTCTCGTGAAGACACTCGAGCGACAGACAGTCTGAAGTGGTTTTTCGTGTCGGCCCTGTTTCTCGCAGGGCTGCAAGTACGCTGTACGGAGCACCCTGCGTATAATTTAAACGCTGAAATGCTCTTGTTTGTTAAAGCAAGGCACAGCTAATTTACATAATAACTTGAAAATTGTATGCATTTTTCATTTGGATCATAGAACGAGAGCGTCCGATTCTTTAGTGGTGATAGTGTACAAATTTGTATATCGGAACAAATATTTATGAAATTTCTAAATGTCAGTGAAAATTAGAACACATAGAAAAATCCGAAAAGTAAAGTTATGGCCGGGAATCGAACCCGGATCCTCGTCATTCCGTGACGCGTGCTATACCCCTACACCACCCATAGCAGGTGGGTAGTCAATAGTCAATAGAGTCAATAAAGTCAATAGTAGTAAATATTTATGGTTTATGTAGTACTAGCTTCTGCCCGCGACTTCGTCTGCGTAGAATTATACATAAAAACCTTCCTCTTGAATCTATCTATTAAAAAAAACGCATCATAATCCGTTGTGTAGTTTTGAAGATATAAGCATACAAAGGGACATAGGGACATGGGGACAGAGAAAGCGACTTTGTTTTATACTATGTAGTGATATTTTATCTGTATATCGTTTCGTGAGAGTCACAGAAGGTTCTGGCTGAAAATCAGTGCTCCAGATGCCTAACACCTCAGCGTAATGCTGAGCCAGCGACCGTTTCACTTTTGCGAAGACACATTCAACACTGATGATCTATTTTTCATGTCTGTGTTTTTGTCTCTTTTCTATAAAATTGTGCGTGTGTCTTGCAAAAAGGAATAAATTCGTCTTCTTTCTTTCTTTCTATGCGGAGGTCTATTTCAATGAACAAAAATCATTTACCTTGCTACTCCGCCACTCAACGCAACGCGTGAGTACTTAGCAGAGTAGGAAGGTGATTGTACCTACATACATACACAGATTACGTACGGAGTAGACAGAGCCTAGGATAACATGACCTAAAGACCACGTTTAGCGTGATTGTGGGAGTATAGGTGGAAAAGGGAATCAAAATGATGGGTTCCAAGCCGCATCGCCTATAACATGATTCCTCAGACTTTCGCCCATTCCCTCGATGGGCTTTTCCCATAGCGGGGATTATATAATAAATGTGTTAAAAATTTCCGAAACATTATTAATTTTCATTTTCACTTTAATTCGAATCATGGAAAATAATTGGGCCACGTTTATTCATTCTGCCAAAGTCGACACCGAAATCCACGTTCAAACCTCTTATTACACCCAGCCTGCGAAGCTGTCAGATGAAACAAAACTTCCAATTATTAATTCTATCTCACGACTTGCCAACTTTTGAGAAAGGACAGAATTACAGTTTTAATAATTTAAATGAAATCCGCTACAAGCGAGAAATAACTGTGTGACAAAGGAGGGTCTTTAAATTTAACATTTTGCAGCGCTAGTTAGAGACGACCCCGTTAC